>JASJUZ010000053.1:600000-1063788 GCA_037159825.1 Tupiocoris notatus
CGCCTGGTTTTTCCCCCCTCACAACCCCTCTACTACAATAAATGCGAAGACAACCGAGCGAATAATTACTTCGTTCTTGAGATTGAGGGGGGGAAACCATGGCTACTTGTTCTCCTGTTGTTTATTATCAGCCTGCCAAGCACTTTCGCCCCTTCGGGCATCATCAGGGCTTCGTAGTACCATTACTAGGTATCCACGGCCCGTGGAATGCTTTTCTGCCCCTCAATCTCAACAACGAAGAATGATCGATGCGACAAAACCACAACGAACAATAATTACTGTACGATAGTCGAATAATACTTTGATATAAAATAAACCTAGCCCTTTTATTGTGTACAGCTAATGCCATAAATGCGATTCGGCGAAGTGTCGCGACGACGATGCGTAATTTTAATACTTAACGGACTGGGCAACCAAGTTTATTAGTACATTTAAATTAACTAGATAAGAGAACCACTTTTGCCAATTTAACTTCAAAGGTATGATGATTTTTGTCATTTGTGTACATGCTTATTGCTTACTCTTCAGTATTACCACTACCTATACAGTATTCAGAAAGCAAATATATCACAATACTATCAGATATCATCAGATATATCAGACATCACAATTGGATGTCTAACTTTTGAGAGTATATTGTACTGTTCACTACAATTACACAAGAGTCAATTCCCATTGAAAGCCAGAGCGAAACTGAAATTATGAATATCAATTCATTTTTATTTTTGGGGTCACACGCAGTACTTCCTCGTAAAATGCATTTTATTATTTTTATAAACGGTATCCACAACGATGGATAGTTTCCCATTGGTCATAGTTGTCACATCCTTCCCCACTTGAAGAAGTTCGTGGCACTGGTGATGAAGAACTACATTCTTGATTCCTGCTGCGTGTTCCCTGCTCTGTTCATCTGTGCAAATAATAGTTTTGAGGACGTTGTCCATCCTGTTGATTTTTGTTATTTTGCACGGTCCTTTTAGAACTGGAGCCTTGTTACGGTAGACCGTTTGAACAAGCACTGATTGTCCCACTTGGAATTTTGGAAAATCTGCCGTTCTTTTTTTCCGTACATGATTCATATATTACCGTATCTCCTCCGATCAATAACGGACCTGTGGTGCAAAATGAAAGGAGAACGGGTCGAAAATTGGTTTTAAGAACGTGATCACGAGTTTAATTGCAACGTATTGCTCAAATTTCTCGCTTTATCACTGCTTTCGTAAGTGACTTGGAGTCCTTTTGAGTTTTTGACCTGTTACTCGAACTTGAGCTATAACAATGAAGCAATCAAAAAAAGTTAGAATAGCACATAGTGCTATAGCTCTAAAAAATATTTTCAGTCTTTGCTGTGATCTCGTTAAGAGTTTGCAATCCTACCCTTTCGGATGTCCCATTCACTTAGAGTGTCAGAAGTGGAATAAAGATAATTGATAGAACGCAGAAATTTTGAGGAATTTAGTCGCCTGCATTTTACGATTCGCTCCTTCAAATGAAAGAAAATCTGATCGAATCGACCCTGAACCAACATAGGAAATTTCGTGTTGCTGCACAAGAGTCAGCTCTGCATGTAAATCGAGTGATGGACGTGTTTAATGAGCGTTCAAATAACTGGAAGAAATATGTATTGGTTTCTCTCGTGAGAGAAGTGCATGATGCATTCCTTACCAGCATTTGAACTCGAACAGAATTACCCTAAGTAAGCCAGACGATTTGACGGGACGATTGGCTTTCCTATCGCTTTAATGTGAGAAATTAGCTTAAGCTAATGGATGGGACGCTAAATCAATGGCCATTGCTCTGATGTCGGTGCTAACAGGTCCTGCCCTATCCAAATTAGAAGTTACCCCTCCCAGATTGTACTGCAAGTTTATTGCCGCAATGAAAAAACGTTACGAAGCCTGCTATCAGTATCAGTCTTACCCAACATTGCTGACTGACTACGAGGGTTCAGCTAGCAAATAAAGACATTAAGCCTTTCCATTACGTCATCCGGCAGTTCGCACGTAATTTTGCTCCTCAAGTATCTCATGAATATATTATCGTAATCGACAAACACAGCTCGAACGTGGGTTTTGTTCATAAGAAACCGAGTCGCAACTTGGAAAGATTTTTTTGGAAAGATTTTTCTAGAAGTTATTTGACATCAACCACGAGGAAACATTATTCAATAGTTTCTTAGGAAACAATCTATATTTAATATTTCCGTTCAGTATCGCCTCCAACAATATTGACGCCCAAGGCGTCTATTACATAACGTGAGGTTTCAGTGACACTGAAGGTAGCTATTCTCTGCAGATTTCTAGCCACAATGACAGGAGCTCTTTCGGCGACTTTGCTTATTGAAGCTGCGATCAAAAGAGATCGCCTGCATTGTTGAGCTGAACTTCAAACATTTAACGTTTTAGTTTCCCGGAACGCGAAGATGGAGGTTCGACTCACTCCTTAATCTTCACGTTAATTGAATTCTGGAGAGCTCCAGATCTCGCCAATTGAACGACCAGTAGTTTCCCAGACATTCTAATCTGAATTCAGTCAAGTGCTGGCTTTGTGGAGGACTTGATCACCGCTGCTGGTATTGTCAGACTTAGAGCAACTAGTCGGGTGCTTGTTTTCTAGAAAATAAGATGACGTAAGCCAACGGTTCCTCGTCTGTAAACTTCAATAAGGGAACATTACACCTTGTTGGGAATTACTCTTCGTTATTTCTGTGGGGATTTGTGGATATATTTTCTTGTTAATTGATTCTTTAACTGGGGCTACAGCTACCTTCGTGACTGCGACGGTGTAAGGTTGAACAAGCTTAAAAGTGCAGCCACACCCAATCGCTTGTCTGCGAATGGCGACGGCAGATTAAAGAAATAATATTATTCCTTCGCTTCAATAATGATTAATCCTCATCCCCACGTTGAATCAAATAGACATGCGACAAATCATAACGTTTTGGTTTATTATTCAATGATAAACCTTTGTAATCGCCCACGGAAAAAAAATTATAACCCCCCCCGGAAGACTATCCATTTGTCATTTTAAATATTCCGAACATTTGTGAACGTTTCCACCGAAAAACAGATGGTAACTATACCGGGTGTCCACGAGTTAATGGTTCAACCTCCGTATCTTCGTTATTTTCCAAGATAAAAATTTGATTTTTTTTTAATCAACTTGTTTTTTGGAGAGGATTTCGAATATCATCACGTTGCGCATTGCGCAATTGCGCAACCATGCGCAACCGACACCAACTTCGTTATTTCACATGAGAACCCCCATTTTCTATTGCAGATTCGGATTCTACGCAAAATTTCATGAATTTTAGACTCCTCAATCGATTTTTTTGCTTGCGCGCAACCCGCCTAGTGAGCGCGCAAAGTTGCGCAACCACAGGGTTGCGCCAAAATTGAGATGATGGTAGACCCCAAGTGTGGCACATGATTTTGCACTGTTTTTCAACGCTGAATCTCGTGGTGGGGTTCAATTTTCAATTTAAGTCGATTTTACTGGAACTACTGCCAAAAACACCTGAAGTCATTTTACGAGAAATTCACTTTTTTACACAACTCTGCTTATTTAATGATTATTTATTCATTTAACCAGGAAGTAGGTACCACAGAATTCGCAAGGCAGCAAGAAGATTTATCACACGGATTCCCTCACGCAGAATTCCCTTTAATAGTTTACCATTTTTGCTGTGTAGATATGAATAGAAGCAGAGTGGAGAGAAAAAATCAAAAAAATTAGAAACAAATCTTTGTTCTCCAGAAATAAAAGTACTACAGTACATAAATTTTGCTCTTTTGCTTCAGTTTAGCATTCTTTGGTTATTCATTTCTAATGATGTTTCTAATTTGTTTAAATCAATATGGTCACTGTTGGGTAAGAGAGGACGATATTTCTCATAATTTCGGTTTGCAGAAATAGGCCGTCCGTCGAGATTCTATCAACCGCTGTTTGGATGAAGATAAGGCCGAAGTTGACTGACGTAAAACGATAAGTGTCACGGCCTAAGGTGGAAGAGTCAGCGATTGCGAATGTGCCTATCTTGTCGACGGGGTATATGCTTGACTGGATTGCAAGAGGGGTGAGGGGAGATTCAATCCGGTTTTCGCTCTGAGTTCATCGTGTTTGTTCCGTAGTTACTAGCGTCAAAGTTGACTTTGATAAAGGCCCAGTATCACAAAGCACAATATTTATTTCGGATTACAGTCTGAGCGACCTTCGCGAAAAGAAAAGTCAATATACTTTCAACATACGGACGATCAATGAAAACGGAATTTTCTGATTTGAGGAGTGAATCATTTCTCTTTTTAAACAAATGAACTATTTTCGTCGAGGAATCATCATAACAGAAGTATCTTGGTTGTACGTATTGTTAGCGATTAATTTATTGATTTCATTGTAATAAGCTGGTAGTAGTTCTAGAAGAGTGATCCACTGATATTTCCAATAGTTCAAGGGCGGCTGACCTTTTTATTTCCATGTTAACGTTAGTAATAGTCTCCAAAATCGTCGTTGGAATGAAGGTGAATCGGGAGTTTCTTTTTAAATAAAGGTCATTGATTCTGCCAGGCCGGCGTTTATATCTCCCTGAAAAAAAACAATTTTGACATTTTCAGACAGCCTTTTCCCACTAAATATGCAAAACCACCCGTTATTGGATTTTGGATACTTACGCGATAGAAGCTGTCTTTTTTTTAACTCTACCGGCCACAAATGTCAGTATATTTGAACGCTCCAAATATTAATAATGTGGCGTGTTGAAGATTTTTAATATTTATCGTTCTGTTTCGCCCAATTATTTGTTTTCGTGCTTTTTTGTATTTTTTGCTCTCTTGGCTTGAAAGTCCCATTTTCACAGAACGTGCGTTAATTTAATCAAACGTTTGATTAAAGCCGCGCCAATATTGATTTAGGATGAATTTCAGGGGATTATATTTGAGCCCGGTGCAGCGCATTAATCAATTTGAGCCCCAGTTGCCGCGAGGCCATTAAAAGCCATCAACTAATCAACTGTTTCCGATGCCTTGTATACCCTTCCACAAGGCTAGCGCGAGAGTGCGAAATGGGTGACAGCCTGGAAGACGCCACAAGTCGCCAACGATTGCAAATTACTGTACATTGTATATCATTCCTAACAGTCCTATTTTCATTTTTTTTCTATACTGGATCTTGCTACCCCAGAAAGTATTATTGGCATCAATATTATTCATTTCTTCGAGAGCATATGTTTCTGCGGACCAATCAAATTTAACATAGAACTTTCCTGGTTACGAAATTCTAAAATAATAGCAATGCCTTCTGAATTCACAAACGAAAATAAATATTATTGAATAATTTTATTGGACATCGCACTCGAAATTGTAAGCTTTGTATCATTTGCAGCGTTTTTTGCCATGTAGAAGATAATGAACCTTGTAGGTTGGAGGAAATAGAGAAAAAAGGTCGGTAGTTTGTTGGAAATAAAGCAAAATAAACTAAAAGAATGACCTCGAGTATACAGAAAATGCGTCGACACCACGTGACCACGTGTAAAATAAAAATGAACGTGACAAATAGTCGTGAAAAATAAATAGGTAGTCCAAATTTGCTAGCACACCGACACTCCATGCACAAGTTAATGCACTTTAAATTGGTGTCGTTTCGCAAGTTGGTGCACCGTGGTCATATTTCATATCCTTGAAAAAAAGTTAAAAAACCAACATGAATGAAAAAAAAACGTTGAAAATAAAACCGACTTCAAAAATATTCGCCGATAAAAAACTCTGAAAAAGGAAAAAATAAAAAAAATTTCCCAACTTCGGAGCAACTCATTCGCCAACTACACATTTTAAGGACTACTTTACTACTCGTATTGACCTGACCACTTCCTGATTGATTGGATCACCTCCCCTAATAATATAAAAATTACTATTTCTCATTTCCCAAATGATTAAAAAACTTTCCTTTCACCTCTGAATCGCCTCCAGATTGATCATTTTTCGGAGTCGGCGGTTGAGCGTAAGACGTTGGATGAAATACGCCTATCACCTATCGCCTATCATCTAAGAAATATCACCCCTTCAAATGAAAGTGGTAAAAAATCGTCGACAAACTATTCGCTCTCCATTTTTGGAGCAAAAAAAAAAAAAACCAATTTTTTACGTGCAAATTCCTGGTTCATTCACTGCATTCTCTCTTCCAATTCCTGTCAAGAGCAATAATATATTATACTCCTGGTCGCACCAAAATATTCAAACACAACCTTTAAAAACGATTTACTGCATTATCGAACGAGTAATGGGACTTTACGTGCGTGAAAATCAATACGGGTACCGAAATGGTAAAAGCTCATTAGACGCAATGTTGATTCTTGTAGCTCATCTTCCATGGAGGCTACAAATCTCTGTTCACCTATATAAAAAAAGAATCACAGCACGTGACTCCATTCCTCTTACAAATGCAAACTTCATTTTATGAACTTGTGAAATGAAAAAAAAAAAAAAAATTATCGTGCGTCCCTGCTGGAACACGCCATACCTGCAAGAGATTCTACTTTAGTAAGCTTCAGACCGCAGGTACATATTGTACAAAGCTTCCAATAAAAATCCTGCTCAAGAAACCGAGACATTTACAAGCTGAAAGACTCTTCATGAAGTTTCAGCTTCAACGCACACACAAACTAATTGAAAAAAACCGCCATAATCTGTTAATACTTATGAAAGGTCCTTAGAGGGTGAAATTGAAAAGTTGGATGTCGCTATAGCTGAAAAAGTTACTCTGAAATTATAAAGGATCAAACCATGGCGGCAGAGACATTTTTTCTTTTTTCTATTTCTATTCAGTGGTATGAATTTAAAGTGGAGTTTACTCAATCCGTATTTTTGCCATCCTGCTTCCTACCTCTTACTTTTAAACTTTTCCATCCTGCGATCGGACCATGTAAACGTTCCTATCTAGGCGCAAGCCTTTTGACTTGGAAAAATCCCGCCCACTTACAGGACGAGCAATATAAGCTTGCTTGAACTCTTCAAGAAATATAGAAGGGAAATAGAACGCAATATGATGAAGAGTGGGTTGTTCAAATGGTTGTTATCCAGCACGTGAGAAAAACACCTGATGGAAACTGAATAAAATATCGTTTCAAAAAGCAGAACGTGGACGACCTCAGAGGTGAAGGCCAGATGCAAGAACCGATTCTAAAGTTAATTTCTAATCTGTAAAAAATTGATTCGCAAAAATTGATTCGCAAAAAATTGTGATTTTTCAGGGGCGTTTTCTACCTCACATTTTTCACTCGATTCGCATTTTTGCCGATTGGAAAAAGCGTTTTAAAGATTGCATTTGCAAGTCAATTACTGGCTTTCTAGACGTTTTAGAGCGGCGAATTCGATAACTGAAATAATAAAATCAACCATCAATAATTATCAAAATTGAAAAATGAAATCGATTTTATTCAACGGAAAAAAATTGCTAAGAAACACCTTCGATCAGAAATCAGCTCTACTATCTGTGACTATAATTGGAATTTGACGAGTGTTGTAACAAGTGCTAACCATTTCGTTGGCTTCATCAACGCAAGAATATCATCAGTATAATGTAAAAAGCTTATGAATTCCAACAAAAGCAGCTATAAATCGAGAACCATTTAAATTGTCGATCTCGTTCGATTTGGCATATTCAACTTTTAGTAAAAGAATGATTCATTTCGGCTGTCTTTTAGTTTTGAAACCAGGACTCGGAGGATTTACGAGATTGATGGATTTATGAGATGGTTCATTCGCTCGCAATAAAATATGGGATGTCGACCAAGACGGAATTTTCAGAGACGCACGTTCGAAGTAGTTGTATAGGATCACGTTCATATTTGCTGAAGACGGGAAATAAACGTTTCTTTCATTTTGCGAGATGCGATCTCCTGTCGTGCAAGCAATGGTCTTCAAAACCATAATCCAAGGTCGACGCGTGTCGTTCCTATTGTCATATTCCCTTGAGCGAAACGGTAATTTTTGTACTCGAGATGATTGACGGTTGGATCGATCGAAAAGTCACCCATCATGTTTGATATGAGAAAATCAATCCTGTTTCTGACGCCGTGTCAGCAGGGGCGTAGGTTTTCAAATATTCCCTGAGGTTGGAAAGAGTCGAAAACCTGAATCGTTGGTGATCAGTAAGAAAACCATTGACTTTTTGAGAAATAACAAGAAAAATACATCAGCTTCTACAACATTCTACGATTCAGTCAGAGCACCTGATTCAAACTTTCATCGCGTTAAAAATGATAAAACTATAGGTTTCGGGTTAGAGCTGCAAAAGGCTCAGACGATATACTCTTTGTGTTGAACTTCAAATGAACTAATGAGTTAGTCGCTCAGTTGAGCGGTTCTCATTTAAGTAAAAAGAGATGCTAAAACCCAATCAAATCCAAAACGCACGGCCCTTTTCTTCAATCTGTGAGTAATTCGGAACAAAACTGTCAAAATTGGGCAATCCTTTTAGGCAGTTAAGCCAAAGAACTTTCGTACAGTTGGTCATGGGGGAAAATTAAGTAAATGCAGGCAACGTTTTGATATTTCAAAAAAAAAAAAAAAAAACAAAAAAAAACAGATTTTGGTTGGAAATATGCTTGGACTGTTCTGGTTTTTTTCTACCTGTTGACTCCGTTTTTCACTGAGAGTACAGATTTTTGCTAGAAGACAGCTTACCGACAAATAACACCTGTCTGCACCGATGAAAAACATTGAAAAAAGCTGCAAATGATTGTACAGTGGTTAATTATTTTTTGCGTCAAATATGATTTAATAGGACCATTCATTCGTAATGTTAACTATTTCGAACATTTTTGGACGTTTTCGTCTAAAAACATTTCGAGTAATAATATACTCGAGTTATAACTCTCGAGTGCCAACTGATCCTTATGCCGGATTTCTGAAAATCTCGCAATTCTACACGAAATCTGCAATATCTTGAGAACCATTAGCTGTCGACTTCTGTCGAATTTATTGTCTCATTCTATTCAGCGTCCAAAAATCGATAGAAATTGGTACGATAGACAACTTCGTCGAAACAAGCTTCGAAAATACGAATTTTCTCCCCCTCAAAAATACTCTCTAATTTGAGGTAGCAATTTGTCTAAAGAATTGGGCCATTGTCGGGCCAAGATTGATTTTTGGTGAAAATTTAAATTATGCAACTTTTATAGTTTCGTCAGAAAAATGTTGGCGGCTGACGGAATTTTTTTTATTCGATGTTCGTATTGCACATACCTTGAAACGTGAAATATCAAAGTTTGATGGGCTAGAAATTTTTTTCGTGAACGATTACAGTGGATTGTTTTTTGATAATAAACGAATATTGAATAATAAACCAAAAAGGAAAATCTAAAACCTTGCCATGTCTTTGGTACCGATACATTTCTACTGATGCGGACTACAAAACTTCGATCGGAGGAGTAAACAATTTCATCTTTCATAAATACCAAACAATGACACTGCTGACATGGTGGTGCACTAATTTCTTTTCTAGTTACCCGCAACCGAACCGCGTCTTTTCTTAGGGACAGACTTGCCTTTGTCATCACTTGAAAATCTTTTTCCAGCCAAGGACATTTCCTGTAAGGA
Organism: Tupiocoris notatus; assembly: GCA_037159825.1. NCBI lineage: Eukaryota > Metazoa > Arthropoda > Insecta > Hemiptera > Miridae > Tupiocoris > Tupiocoris notatus. The sequence goes on from JASJUZ010000053.1 coordinate 609,591, forward strand.
GATCGTAATCTCAGCGAACTAACTCTTGACATGTGTCAGTCACTCTTTCTTCTCGATGGTCGATTGAAGATAACTAGCTTGAAAATCGTTCTTACATCATGGCTTTGATTTTTACCTTGAGAAATTCAGCATCATCGCCGTCCTGAAATCGAGTTTGTAACAGACGATTTCAAACGTTTATATCGAGTCCCACTTTCAGATCAATTATGGAACAAGAGTTTGCCTGTGGTTATCAAGTGATGAAATACGTTTTAGTTTACATAAACTAAAAAGCAATCAAACTCAATGTTGCTTCCTCGCTTCTGAGGAGAAACTATATTCACGGTCAACGTTGAAGTTTGTTTTCAAGTTAAATGGTAAAGGCCATGGCTTTTAACTCTAGCTTTCTCCATCGGTGGTTCTGAGTATGACCCATAGCAATTGTCTCCCGACCTCTAAAAAAAATATAAAGTACCATTCCAGACAATCAAGAATTGTGGAAGATGAGCGATTTTTGCAGGAAAATCTTGCTTAGTATCTCGGTTTTTCAGCGATGTAGTAAACGAATACTTTTGTGAAATTTCCGGTTGAAGAATGAAGTTTATATGAAAATAATTCTACACAAAATTATTGATTAAAATATTATAAATATTATTAATTGTTCGAATTTGATTATTTTCACTTTAAATTCGAATTCTACGTCTAATTTCCTGTAAGAATCATTAATTAATCAAATTTGAACAGTACTGTAAGTTTTTCAACGGATTTTCAAAGTTGAAAAACGTAGGAGTGGCGTAGTATTAAACCTGGAAAAACTGATAGTTGTCGTGAAATTTCCGCCGTTTTGACGTCATATTCGGATTCAGCATTAAATTTCCTATAAGAATAGCTCTCAAAATCGCTTTAAAACAAAGATTTAATATTTCACCCTTACCGATGCTTATTTCGGCCGGCGAAAAACTCGATTTACGGAAAATAATTTCTCTGGCTCTGTTTAAATTTTTTTCACCAAATTTTTTGCTATGTACGTATGTAAGGCGTTCAAATGAAGACTCCTGCATAATAAAACAATTGATTCTCATAAATTTTGACCCCGAAAATCACGGTTAAAGGTCAATTTTTGAGCTTTCAAAAACCGATTTTTTCGGACCACTTGCAGATTTTTCCGAGAAATAAAAAAAATCACAAAAATACATCTTGGTAAGACACAACTTTCCTGAAAATTTCAGATTTTTATCTGTATTGAGAGACGAGTAAAAAATCGTTAACTGATCGGTTGAAAAAATCGCAGGGGTACCCCTTGGATTTTTCGCGAAAACGTTTTTGAAATAGATTTAGCTCAAATTCAGCATAATGATAGTTGATGATGTGTATATCAATAATATATGGTTCATTCTTTGTTTCTTTCGCACTAAATAGATGAAAATAACGTTTAAAGTTGAAAAATGTCCTGTTTTCGTGTATAGTCTCCTAATATTGTTGAATAACGCAAAAACGGTTGAAAAATGGATAGGTACATTACATTGGGAAAATGTGTACAGTTAAATTACCTATCTTTTGGTATATTCAAACATCTGAATTGACGACTTTTTGTTCGAGTTATCCACTGTGCAAGTTACAAATCTTGGAAAACTTACAGTTGTTATGTCTAGTGATAATGTATTCTTTTATTAAAACTAATATTATGCCACCCCTAGTCAACACACCAAATTAGCTTTAATAATTATCGTTTATGTCTGCCAGAAATATAGAACCGACTTAACTAAGTTCACTTATCTGTCATCTCTTCTGTCATCTAGGGGCTATGGCTCCACATAAATAGCTTAAGATCTCTGAAACAATTTAAAATGATCCTGTACCTCCATGATAACAAACAATATATACTTAGGTCGCCCTGAGGATGCTCGAACGGGCGAAAGTGCTAGGCCGGCCAATAAAGTATCGGAGAATGAGTCGCCTGGTTTCTCTCCCCCTCACAACTCTCGGACATGAATATAATCATTGCATTCTTCCTCTAAATACATATTGTGCAAGTAAAGTTAAGATAATAACAATCACAAAGATAATTTTCATACTATTATCGTAGAAATACGTTCTCTTGTTCCAAGGAGAACTTACTTTATACAGTAAACATTTTCTTCAGAGAACGCCCCCTGTTAGCACCTCTAATCCACCACTGTTCTTTCGTCTTGCCGATCCAGAAATTTCGTTTACTGATCCAGAAGTCCTTTCTCTATCTTCCATAATCTTGAACTCAACAACGTTTCTCTCACTTCTCATTGGTCCCTTCAGCTAAAAACCCGCTAATATGGCCTGCGAGAATAATCATTTGCGAACAGTTCAAGATTGATAAATGAACTAAACATTTAACATTATTATCATTTGAGCAGGCTTAGTTATAGTTGACATTTAGGAAGATAGCACCCATTAGCCAACTTGCTGTTAATTTCAAAGCCGAACCCTGTGTGAATATTGCAGTGTAATTATTTGATGTTGGTAACTAAAAGCAAACCCCGAAGTAAATATTCATATTTAATATTTCTTTACATTCCAACCAATGCAGAGATTATTATGAGAAATCAAATACGATACTTATTTTAGCTCTGATCCTGAAGAAATAGAAATGGAAGTTTGAAGCGTGTTTGCAATTATTATTGAATAATTCATCGAAAAATTTCGCCTGATACTGACGGGAAGTCGAAGCAATGAGCAGATTATATCCGCAAGGGACAGAGTTCGTTCATAGTTCCCAACTCTCGGTCGGAGTTTATAATAAGGCTTGCCAAGCAATTATAGTTACCAACGGGAATCAATTAGACTGGCTTTTCACTACGTTTGATTCAATATTCCCCGCTGAAATTCAACGCCGCACGCTTGAAGTTGGAGTACTATCGCTGTGCCGTATTCGAAAGGGACAGAACTGTTGGCAGAATAATAATCTGAGCTGCCAATTTGCTTGCATTCCCTTTGAAGTGGAAATGAAAACTCGGCTCTCCAGCTGGGCCAACTTGACCGTTACTCAGCACTCACTGCCTGTATTGATTTAGTAGGTAGCGCCAGAAAATCTATTCACCTCGCGCTTTCAGTTCGAGTGCTTCACTAAAACCATACCTAAACTTTATAAAGGCTTCAATAGATTTATCTCAGTTCAAAGGCAATCGGAAATGTTCCGGTTACGTAGGTATTACGCATCATTATTCCTGCCCGCTCGGTTTTAAAGCGATGCAAGGAAATAGTGTTTATTATGAAGAGATTTCTTCATTCTATCGATAGCTACTGATCTTCAGCCTCCTCTTCCGACCAACGCTGTATCTCATTCAGATTCTGTCCCCGGCGTACAACGTTTGTTCGAGCTCACTTTAAGTAGATAACACTTGATTGAAATGGCGATTCGTTCAGACGGAATCCATTCAACCCAGTGAACTTATGAAATATAGAGAATGAAATAAATTTTTACGCCGTTCGTTCCAATTCATCTTTTTAATGACGTTCAGATTTATCGTTCATTAATTATGAAGGTATTCAGGTTATTATGAGGGCATTTTATACAAGTATAAATATTGCACTTGTACTTATTGAAACCCCGTGTCCTGCGGAGAAAGGTGGAGGTAGATTTCAACCCCAAAAACAACTGAGGAACGCTAAAAAAATCGCTTGAAAAAATAAAACGAAAAATATTAAAATATGTGAATTGGTCACATATACATGTTATTGGTCATATACATGACCAATAACTTGCGGTCTATTAAAATCACAAAAGTTAAAAAATGGCATAATGCGGAAGTACTGTGTGTTATCCAAACTATGCAAAACAAGTTTTGTGAACGAGGTCAAAGTTGGTCATTTTTAAAGCAAAGAGACCAAAAAAATACAAATAAAATAACTGAAAAAGCGTTTTACGAGGAGGTACTGCATGTGACCCCAATAATAAGAATCAAGCGATATTCAACTGTCATATAGAAAAATTTCAAGTCCTCCAGCGTTCAAATATATTCATTTTTGTGGTCTATAAAAATCAAAATGTAGCAAATGTGCAAATAACGCGGACGTACTGCATGTGACCCGCTTGATAAAAATCAGGCATCATTCAATCGCTAACCCCAACATTTTAAGACCTCAAACATTTAAATACATTGAGTTTTGCGGCCTGTAAAAATCAAAATACAAAACATGCACCAGTGAAATCGTTAAAATGGCTCATAACGTGGAGGCACTGTATGTGACCCACTACACGTTTTCTGCTTGCCATAACCGACATTTCAAGCCCTCAAACGTAGAAAAATATTGACTCTCATAGCCTGTAAAAATCGAAACAGAAAAAACTTTGTACGCATATATCTCGGAAGTACAGTGTGTAATTCAAAATCCGGAAAACCCTAATTTTGCACAATCACTGGGAAACATTCCCTTAAAATTTCACAGGGTTTCATCCATTTTTCAGGGAGATATGGCGATTTATGTCAGTTTGTGACCACAGACAGACGGACACACTGACACACAGACACTTGTTCAGAAAGTGTTTCTGAGTATACTACTACGAAAATGTCTTCCATCAGGACCTCGGTTCCGAATTCGACTATTCAGACGATCTCAATACTTCCATTTACTACGTAAACATGGAAGTAAAAAGCTCGTGTCGTTGAAGTACGGCGTGCGAGCCAAACGATAAAAATCAAGCATTATCCACTTGCCATAAAAAACCTTTTAGGATCTTATACGGTCAAAAATATTTATTGCTATGGCCTACGTAAACTTTGAACGCTTTTATCCCGGAGAATTTCATGTTATTTTAAATTCAATTGCGGCTACTCTTGCACATTCACTGGGAGAACATTTTCAGTAAATTTCATTTATTTTTCACGGACATAATGACGAATTATATGTTTTGTTGGCCACAGACACAATAACCTTTGTTCAAGTGTTTCTGGGTATAGTACTTATAAAATTTCCTTCCAATTCACCACCGTTCCGATTTCCACAAGTGATCACAATATTTTCATTTACAGCGTAAACATGGAAGTAAAAACACGCCGAACGCCGAACCGGTAAATAATTGTAGACAAATATTTACAGCGCAAAAAAAAAAAAACGTACGGAAAACGGGTAAAGGAAACCTCCTAGAATTTATTTTGTGGGGGCGATTGATGAAGCAAAGATTGTTTTTGAAATTAATTATGGTGATAACTACTTTGATAACTTTTAAGACTAATAAATGATAAGTGTATGTATGTTGTGGCTCGTTCAGATAAAATTAAAAATAAATAATAATAAAAACTAAAAAGAAACGCTAAAACGTTTACCGTCGAAACCAATGCGCGCTAAGGACAAAATGGTGAACACCGTTCCATTCTAAAGCGCGAAGCTACTCGGTTGTCCCACAGTTGGGTTCCATGAAATAAATATCTTTTGTTTTCACTATGCGACGATGTGTTTTCCAGCAAGCGAGAATATCCTCTTTTCACGGAAGAGCTAATGCTGAAATATTCGCAGGCGTAAATATTGTCGGCCGCCAAATAACCGCGATCCCTCGGCGTTACTTGGCAAATTAATTTTCCGAAAACGAACGTTTCTTGCCTTTTGAGAGAAGGTTTTTTTTGTCAGGGCCAAGCTGATTGCCTGCGTTTTTTTCATCTGGAAGCAATTCAATTAATGCTTAAAAATGATTGTTCCTTTTTTGTTCAGGTGTTGGGCTCAAACCACGAGTTCCATTTCGTGCATCGAGGCCTTTCCAATGCGCGGCTCAAACGGAGTACGGCGCATACGAGGCGTCTCAAAATTGACCCGATGGTAAGCCAGTTAATATATATTATGTTACCGTTATTTGTCTTAATTTCCTAATTAAAAGCTAAACTTATTGCCTAACGATACAGCTGGAGAAATGTTTGACGATCATTCCAATGAGTATAGAACGATTTTTATAGCTCCAAGAACTCTCGAGTTATACCCTCATGTCAAATTTCTGAAAATCTCCCAAATTCGACACAAAAGCTGTGATAACTCGAGAACCAATGAAGCTATCGACCCCCCGATGGTCTCATTCGATTCAGCGTCCAAAAATCTATACAATTTGATACCACATACACATTTTTCTGAAAACCCTTGGATAATATGAATTTTCTCCCCTTCAAAACCCCCCAAAATACCCTTAAAATTGAGCTAGCAATGTGGTTCAAGAATTGGGCCGTCGTAGGACCGAGATTGATTTTTGGTGAAAATTTCAAGAATTTTGCTATTATAGTTTGGCCGGAAAACTGCTAACGGCGGACGGCGGACAGACAGAATTTTTTTTATTGGATATTCGGATTCTGCATGCCTTGAAACGTAAAACATCAAATTTTGAGGGGGGTTAGAAATTTTTTTCTTGGGCGATTACAATGGTTTATTATTGAATAATAAACCAAAAGTGTACCCTCTTAAGCCTCTGCATTTTCTGCACGTCCGTCATGAAGAGCTCTAGACGTTCGATTCTCTGGCGGTCTGTGTCATGAAGAATATTTTCGTTCAAGTGTGTCAAAAAAGTATTTCTACAAACGCAAAGGTTTGAATTTTGTCCAACTTTCCCGTTCGGTATTCGGCTTTTGAGACCTTCAACGTTTACATAGGTGAACGAAAAAAAGACGAGCATCTATGGTATCGAAATGTCACAAACGCTAGGAACGTTTTTCGTCGTCTGTCAACACAAGTTCGAAAAGTTGCGGTTTTAGAAAAAGGGGTCGTCTCCGCGGAGCGAAAAACACGATGTGCACAGATGAACGGTACTTCCATGTTTTCGTTGTACTGGGTTTTCGGTCAGCAGTCCGGTAAGTAAAATATTTGTATTCGGGGTGTTGTGGAAAATGTTCCTTCGGAGTTATATTTTTCCTTTTTCACTACTGGCTGGAATCATACGAGGAAATATCTTGATGGTCAGATGAGCTTCCAGAAACGGATTCAGAGTAACGATAGTATTATCGGTGCTGAACCGGTTTATCGGCAATTAGATACCTACGTGGCCATCAATCTCGACATTCGAAGAATATGCAGAGGTAAGGTCTGGGATACACCCGAATGAATAAGATAGGATGAACTGAAACATAAATAAAATAATTATGATGGAGTTGATAGGTTTAAGTCCAACTCGCTTAATAGCCAGAAAATTTCCGGAAAATTGAATTGTAAATAATTTAAAGACAACTAAGTTGAAAGAAGTGGGAGAAAAACCTACCAACAGAATACACCCACAGCCAAGACTGGTGTCGTCGCGTTCGAAAAACTTTCAGCTTGTGAAAAAAAACTTTCTTGTACGTACTGCGTCAATAGTTTTTTTTTTAAAACGATAAGAGCTATAATACTTCAAATTTTCGTCAAACATCATTATCGGTCTAAAATGGCTCTATTCTTCTGCCAAAACGCTATCTCATCTTTTGGGGGTTTTTAGTGGTGGGGTTACCTCAATTTTTATATGAGACATAGGTGTATTTTATTGATTTCCACAGATTTTTGTACGCTGAATCGAATGAGACCATCGTGAGGTCGATAGCTTTATTGGTTCTCGAGTTATCGCAGCTTTTGTAATGAACTTGGGAGACTCTCAGAAATTTGGCATGAGGGCATAACTCGAGAGTTCTTGGAGCTATGAATATAGTTCTATACTCGTTGGAATGCTTCCCAGAACACTATCTGTATCATTACATCATATGCGATTAGGTTAACTTAAAAATAGTAGTGAGGAAGAAAAATTGTAATCTTTAAAACGGCGATTGTTACCAAGGTTTTGAAGCTCGTAATAAAATTAGGAACCGTATCTAAAATTTTCTTCGAATTTGTCTTTTGGGACGCAAAATATATTTTATCTTCAATTCGCTGCTTAAACTTGGGGGTAAAAAAAGGTCTTGCATGATGGGAAAAACAATAGATTATGAATATGTTATTATTATGTTATGGTTATTTCCCTTATCATTGTGATTCCCACAGACCAATCCTATCCAAAATGGAATATAATTGGAATATTGGTGGTTCAATTATTTCATCGCATATATAACGGGAGATAGAAATGGCGTACGGATTAGTGAATCGCCGATCTGTGTGCCAATTGATAAATGAACGCGTGGCCAATTAGCGGGAAGAGAGTGCTGACCTGTTAGCAGAAATTCAACATCTCTGAATAGAGTAGCTTTAATTTTTTTTTTTTAAATATTCTTCAGTAATTTTAATCCTGTACTATGGTTAACATCAGCTTCCAATCAGCTGATGTGCACCTTTTCCACCTTGGAGATTATGCCCTAAGGAGGCTACCTGCCAAATTTCAACTTGCTTGGTTAAAATTCGCTTTTGGAGCCGACGTGCTGATCAACAGTCTAAACAGCCCAGCTCCTGGTTAATATGCAGTGGTTGGGATAGCTTAAAAATTGTCTATCAAATCGTTCTGCACTCGTTGAAATAGGCTGATCTTATTACAGAAACTTTTTATGCATATTATACATATTAACGTAGTTACGAGTTGGTTGTACTTGAAAACACATGAAAATATAACACTTCATTTGGCTGAAAAGTCGCCCAATTAAAAAAAAAAAAAAAAAAAAAAAACAACATAGGCGAAAGTCCAAAAGTTGGAAAAATTTACCCTTCGTTTGTCAATACGCCTCTTTAAACGCCACATTTTCGCAAAAGGGTTCGTGACAAGCAAATCAAGTGGAAAAGTTTTTTTTTTTTTGCGCGCTAATCCTCACTTGAGTCGTGATGTTGGGGTGAAGTTCCAATCATCGAAGCCGTTTTCATCTCTCGAGCCAATAACGGAGTTGTCTCCATCAGTTACGAAGGCCGGGCGGCCGAGACGGATATGAAATGGCTCGAGAGGAGATGAAACACCACCTTCAATCAAGAGCCCATTCATCTCTGAGAGATGCTTCCCTCCCGCTTTCTGCCACGTGGTCGATCTGTAATACGAAACGAACGAATACATGATAACACGGTTATCAAGGTTCTGTATTGGAAGGCATTTACTTCACCCTGACTGTGCTCGGTCAACTATCAATACATCTTTGATATTCCGAGCTCCTCTGTTCGTTAACGTATGGAACTATGTTATAACAATACACATCAATCACGTAATCGCGGAGTAAGGGGATGGGTTAGAGCTAATCTGATTCTCATAATGTTCTTGAACTCTCTTATTTTATTTTTCTGTTCAATGTACTTGCAATATTATCTTGTTAACTGGGCTCGTCCCGTATTCCTGAATAAATAAATAAATAAAATGATTAAATAGAATTATAATATTATTCAGACTAGGGGCTGAGCGCCCCTGGCGGCCTCGCCGCCCAACTTCAGTCGGGGGGGGGGGGGGCTACGCCTCCGCTCCCCCTCCGGCACAAATCGGCGGTGGTAGTGTCCTTGTCACTACTATATTATACTGTAGTAGTTTGTTATTTGTGTATGGAGAGTGGGAATCTATATAATTTATTATTATTAGCAGTTGCTATAATTTGGTATGTAGGTGGTGGGGATTGCATTTTACTTAGTATAATAAAGTATTGGTTTTTTCAACTTGCGCTAAGTTGTAGCAGAATTAGACTTAACAACTTTAAGTTTTCCAAGATTTGTAACTTGCACAGTGGATAACTCAAACAAAAAGTCGTCAATTCAGATGTTTGAATACACCAAAAGATGGGTAATTTAACTGTCCACATTTACCTAATGTAATGTACCTAACCATTTTTCAACCGTTTTTGCGTTATTCAACAATAATAGTGAACTATACACGAAAACATGACATTTTTCAACTTTAAACGTTCTTTTCATCTATTTAGTGCGAAAGAAACAAAGAATGAACCATATATTATTGATATACAAATCATCAACTATCATTATGCTGAATTTGAGCAAAATCTATTTCAAAAAAGTTTTTGCGAAAAATCCAAGGGGTACCCCTGCGATTTTTTTCAACCGATCAGTTAACGATTTTTTACTCGTCTCTCAATACAGATAAAAATCTGAAATTTTTAGGAAAGTTGTGTCTTACCAAGATGTATTTTTGTGATTTTTTTTATTTCTCGTAAAAATCTGCAAGTGGTCCAAAAAAATCGGTTTTTGAAAGCTCAAAAATTGGAATTTAACCGTGATTTTCGGGGTCAAAATAAATGCGAATCAATTGTTTTATTATGCAGGAGTCTTCATTTGAACGCCTTGCACACGTACATAGCAAAAAATTTGGTGAAAAAAATTTAAACAGAGCCAGAGAAATTATTTTCCGTAAATCGAGTTTTTCGCCGGCCGATATTTCGAGCTCTGCAGGCATCGGAAGAGGTGAAAAATTAAACTTTTGTTTTTAAGTTTTTTCGAATGCTATTCTTCAAGAAAATCGAGCGCTGAATCCGAATTTGACGTCAAAACGACGGAAATTTGACGACAACTCTTAGTTCTTAGGATTTTTAGTAGTACACTGTTTCTAAGTTTTTCAACATTGAAAAATCGTTGTAAATACTTGCAATGCAGTTCAATGTTATTTTATTACTCAATCTTATAGAAAATTAGACTTAGAATTCGAATTTGAAGTGAAAATAATCCAATTCTAACTATTATTAATATTTTATTGAATTTTTTTCGATTTTCATACTTTTGGAGTTTTAACCTTGGAATTTTTTCTCGTCTCCTTTGCGAATTTGAAAAAATAGTTTCTGTGTAAGCAAATTGAGAGAATTTAATTTAGGATCGATTAAAAAAAAAAATTATTATTCCGAGAAAATTATTATTCCGACTTCAGACGGCTATAGCTTCGCGGTCGTCAGTCTGATCCGATCGATCCTAATGACGAAAGTGATCAGAATTTTCCGCACAACTTATCTGTAATGCACATGGTATGTATGAAAATCAATATTTAAAGAGGCAGCTTCCCAGAATGCTCGTCGAACAATCTCTTCAACTATACCGTAAGGTGAAAAATTCAGATTTTAATTTGGAAATTAAGAAAAATAAAAATGATTAAAATGACAATAGTTGCTACGGAGTTTTCCCTTATAGTTACCAATCTGTTTTTCGGTGGGAACGTTCACAAATGTTCGGAATAGTTAGTATCACAAATGGCTAAATCATTATTGAAGCGAAGGAATAATAAACCACAGTACAATTATTTGCAGCGTTTTTTTTTTTTTTTGTTTTTTCATTCAAACCCCACCGAAAAAATCGGTTTTTGAAAGCTCAAAAAATGGACTTTAACTGTGATTTTCGGGGTCAAAATCAATGCGAATCAATTGTTTTATTATGCAGGAGTCTTCATTCGAACGCTTTACACACAGTTCTTCAATCAATCGTATACCTCTCCTCCTCCTCGTTTTGCAGTTTGGATTTATATAGACATCAAATTTTTTTTCTTACCCAGAGTTGTCACGAAAGAGTGGAGTGCTAATTACAGATTTCTCCAACTAAGCACTAATTGGTACTCCTTTGATAATTTAGGTGGATCGTTTGCAACGGTCTGTTTGAACCAACTGTTGAGCTTAGATCAAAAAAGGAAATACATAAAAATTGGCACTGCAGGCAAATTTTTTCCAAACAGATTTTTCTATTATTGCATCTGCTCAAAAAAATTAGTTTTACATTAGGAGAGCTTCTATCAACAAAGTAATAACGTTTGAACGTACTCCCATAATTGAGTTTAAGCGGTTTCATTAAGGCGAAGTTGAAAACAGGAAAAACTTGAAATTAAAAAAGTAGGGAAAGGAGTGCGTTCAAAAAGTTATAGGACCAATTTGGTCACGGATTAGTTGTAAATTAGTTGTTGTGACCTGTTTACCTTACACCCTGTATTATGGCTTGAATGCTTGTACAAGCGTATGGACGGTGTTACTGGCTGCTAAACGATCGCGACCTATCGGCTGTGATGGTTAGGAAGGACCTGGCGAGCAACATCAAGTGCTAGAGTTCAATTCTGATAGCTCCCGCACCGCGGTTCTATTTCTCCATCTCAGAAATCGTTTCCGCTTCTGGTGCGAACACTCGGTCGCCGAATCAGTTTTCCATTCCATCGTCTGTCCGGAACAGATTCGAAGAGAACGATTAAAGCAGCCGTCTGGCATAATTACGCTACTACCTCTTGCGCAATGACGAAATATGACGGTCTATCCGACGCAGAAGCAGTGAATTCACGTTCGTCGATATTCATTCCTATGGCAACTCTTCCACGTGGAATCGGTTTCATCGTGTTTCAAGCCTGAATAATTTTCCGCCCGATCTCATCCTTTCTTTCGTTGGGCCATTATTTTCCTCCGTAATTAGAAACGTATCCGGGCGTTTATCGAACCGAGTCAATTTAAACAAAAGGGAAATCCTTCCGGCAAACCCGAATTGAAACGGACGAAGCTTCGGCAAATACGGCTATGTTTAACGATAACTTGTCCCCCGAGGAACTCGACGAGAAACTCGCGTCATTCGAAATATTTATTTTCACCATGATTTAATATAGCGGTTTATCTTTCCTAACAAAGAATAGCTTTTATTTCTGGTTAGCGTTTTGATAAAAGGATTTCCACCCTCAACCCAGTATTAGCAAAATATGGCTAATGGTCTCCTCGGGCCAAATGAATTCGGCCGCGAAAATAATGATCTCCCATGGTCCCATTTAGTCCGTGTTTGAGAGGCATCAAACTCAGACTATTCTATTTCAATTATCCGAGCAAACCTACCCGATTTTACCTACCTAACAATTTTCTCTTCCGCGCGAATACTTTTTATTTCCACGTTAGCGCATTGAATGGATATTACGAAAAATCAATGTTACACGTAAACGAAGTCCGTCTCCGGCAATAGTATATTGTGCAATAGTGTGCCAATCTCTTGCAATTGGAGTGCTCATGGTCCTGAAGAACATGTGAATTTTTCGTATCGGACTTGTATAAATTAGATCGTTATGAAGTACCCTTCGGAGTGTAGTCAAGGCAAATCTTAGCGGCTTAAAAGGGAATAGTAATTAGAGCCGAGAGGTCGACGTTTCCGCAGTGGTCGCCAGAGAGCAGATATATCAAACTTATGCTACAAAATCGCAACAAAAAATTTTTTTGACGATCCTGCGGTTCGAACTCTCGTCTCCCCAGGCCGCGGCTCAAAATTGGCGTGCGAATGCAAAAATACAAGAAGACACTTGCTTCCTAATTACCTTTTGGTTTATTTTTCAATAATAAACCGTTGTAATCGACCAAGAAAAAAATTTGATCCCTTAAAATTTGATGTTTTACGTTTCAAAAGGCATGTAGAATCCGAATATCCAATAAATAAAATTCTCTCCGTCCGCCGTCAACACTTTTCTGACGAAACTATAAAAGCTAAATTCTTGAAATTTTCACCAAAAATCAATCTTTGTCTTCCAATGGCTCAATTCTTTAGCCAAATCGATACCTCTATTTTAAGGGTATTTTTGAGGGGTGTTGAGGGGGAGAAAATCCTTGCTTTCCAACGTGTTCCAGAAGAAGGTGTATTCTGTATCAATTTCTATAGATTTTTGGAAGCTGAATCTCATAACGCTCACTCGAATATTTGATTTTTTCAAGTAAGATCCTGTTACGGAAGCACTGTGGTTAATTAAAAATCAAGCTGCATGTACATTGTTTAACTAAAAAAAAATCATCTTCAAAAATAAATAAATCCGGAAGCGTCTTCGTTACATCAAGTTTCAAAACTTGCCTTTATCTCCCTCGAAAATCGTGAAGTGTTTGATGTAATAATTTGGTGGTTTTCGGAACCATTGAGCCACGAGCATTCCTTGGCAGCTTCTTAGTTCATTGTTCAATACGAAATTATTGTTACATTATTTTTGTTGATTGTTGTTGAAGGAATAGAATCACAGTGGATTATTCAAAATCAGTAGAAGGTTGGCTGAACATTTTCTAAAAATGCTAATAAATTTGAGTTGTTGTTTTGCAATCCTTGGCACCTTCTTAGTTCATTGTTCAGTACGAAATTATTGAGAAATGTTGTATTTCTTGGTCTGTTGTTGTTTCAAATTGTGTTGGAATTGAAGTGATAAAAATACCGAGTCTGCGTTGGATCGACGCTGCTGGTTGTTGTGCAGCTGCCTCACTGTGTCCTCCGTAATCAGAATTTAGAGCTTGATTTTGCTCTTCAGTAGCGATCTCACGCTAGAAGCAATCTCCATGGTTGACCTCAGTTGCAGCGTATTTATTCGGCAAAATAGTGCCTTCATCATCTCCATTATGGCACTCCCTTTCTATAATGCAAGGCCTTATATAATGTCACTTCTTGAGCTCACTTGCGTATTTTTTCCTCTACCTATATCTTAGCAAAGTGCGCTGATGAACATTTCACATCCAGAAGCTGTTGTATTTTCGTTGGGAAGTCGGGAAAATAATTTATTTATCCGTGGAGATGTATTTTTTTAGTACCACGTCGCACTTAGGTAGTAAATTGTAAGGCGATCGTCCTGAAATTCGAATTTGGACTGAAGATTAAGTTGGAAGACGCTCACAGTTTTGAATGAAACTGAACCAGTGTCAGTGTGTCTTTTGGCAAAAAAGGAGAAGCAAAACTCGTAATATCTCCGAAAAAAAAGAGAAAAAAACCAAATTTATTTGCATGTTTCAGCCATCCTTTTACTGATTTTGAATAATCCACGGTGATTCTATTCCTTAAAAAACAACCGACAAAAAGAATGCATCAATAATTTCGTATTGAACAATGAACTAAAAAGCTGCCAAGGATTGCTCGCGGCTCAATGATTCCGAAAACTACCAAATTATATCCTACACTTCGTACTGATTTTTGAAGGAGATTAAGGTGTGATGTCAATTTTTGACACTTGACGTAACAAAGCCCGCTTCAGCATTGGTCCGCTATTAGTATTCTCGTTGGGAGTGGTGTGATTGATTTATTTGTGAAGATGAAATTTTTTGATTAGAAAACGTACATGGAGCCTTCCATTGATATTAATTAACCACAGGGTTTATCTTGAATAAATCAAATATTCGAGTGAGCGGTACGAGGCTTAAATCGGGTTTTGATTGGATTTGAACTCAGTGCGTAAAAGAGACCTTCAATTCTATCATAATCAACGAACTCAAAAGTTCTAACTCTAAGTACGAATTGAATTGATTTCATTGTTGGAGTTCCCCTTAATCCCACGCCCGTCCAGAATTTAAATCCTGTAATTATTACTGCTACAAGCTTTCCATTTTTTTAAGGACAGTACTTTGCAACAAATGAGACCTTTGTACAAAAATCAGACACACTCATAGACGAATTTTCTAAATATAATTTATAATTTGTTATACTTATTCGCAGTACTGTGTGATCTAGACGCGGCATTCGTTGAAATTCTGCTTGCGTCAACGAGTTAAAAGCGAGGTGATGAATTGCTCTCGTTCTTTGGGACGATGGCAAAATAAACAAGGTTGTCTCCTTTGGTTGGCAGTTGTCTTGCTGGTTAATGTTGCGTTGAAGATCATTCCATCGGGGCAGGAAAGCCTCAAAGTCCGGCCGCTGCGAGATATCTCCGTAATTGAGTCGATCAGCGCTGGCCGTGCTATTCCCTATTCAATTATGGTGCGGTTTCTCTTCATGCCGGAGCGAATCCACGCCATCTAAAGAACTCACCAGGAATTACAGGTCGACTCAGATCAAAACGAACTCAACGTTTGTCGACTGGCTCGTTTTCAAGTTATGAACCAATGGAGAATTTGCATCGAACTTCTTAACCTTGTATTTCGAAAAACATGCCACGTGGACAGCCGAATGATGGCTCGAAGGCTTGAAATAGGAGAGGTAGACGTCGAAAATGTCGAAATTGATAAGGTTGCTGATATAACTTTGTCGGAAAGTCGATGAAATTAGATAATGTTAAAGGGTTAAATGGATAGCACGACTCACAGGCCAAGAAGAATGTTTTATTCAGGAAGCAGGTGGTTCTTGTTGTCAATGCTCTTTAGTTCTACATTTTTACAACTGTGGCAGACATATAACAGTTGCTATGAAAACTAACTCGACCGGACATGCGTGGTCCTTCATTTCACATCTCGATCGAGAACCCGAATTCGAACCAAAAGAAGCTTCGAGAAACCGTCGAGAAATCGAGATTCGGCGTTCGCACCAAATTTGCTCTTGTGAACAAAAACATGTCTGTTTATTATTCAATCGCGAAACGAAGGCTCTTTGACGAATTTTCTTTCTTCGAATCTTTCACTTCAATTTCCGATCGTTCGTTTTTTATCGTTTTTCAATTCGATATACCTATATTTATTCGGTACGTTAACCTCTGGAGAGTTTGGAATACGATGCCTTCAATTGCGATATCTCTTTCTGACTTTTTTTGGCATGGTAACGCTCAATTTGGAACTTTTTGAAATTGCCGAGTAAAATAATAAAAAACTAACTAATAAATTATGAAAAACAAAAAATAATGGAAACGGCCACTATACAAAAACGAACGTTTGAGGTGACAAACAAAACGACAGAAAATGGCGGCAACGATTTCGTTATCAGCTGATTAGATATGGTTGCCATGAAGCTCTTCATAGATTAGTCAATTTCTCGATTTCGACATGAGCAGCACTAGAAGGATCATCATGTTACGCGTGGTTCTCCTCGATTTCTCGACAGCTCGATCTCTAGACACCGACCATGAATACCTCTATTATTTCTAAAAATTCTCGCTCTATAAAGTTGTCGAGTTTGAGAAACGCCTCGAACCTTAGGGAGTTACCACGTCGTTTACGTCAGCAGTTTTCTGGCCCTGGGAACAGGGCTGCAATGCAGCAGTTAGCGGTGCTTTGTGCGATAAGACTGGTTTTGTGACGTCAGCTGTTTGCGTGTGCTTCGTGCTACTTTTCAAATATTTATTAGGAAATCGTGTCTTTAGGGGTGTTTAATAATTATCGACGATTGAATGATACAAAATAGATGCGAAT
Organism: Tupiocoris notatus; assembly: GCA_037159825.1. Lineage (NCBI taxonomy): Eukaryota > Metazoa > Arthropoda > Insecta > Hemiptera > Miridae > Tupiocoris > Tupiocoris notatus. The sequence goes on from JASJUZ010000053.1 coordinate 626,459, forward strand.
CCCTCATTGCGCGCGATCCAGAATTGCAGCATCATATATCATTTTTGTTCTTCAAAAAAGAAGAAGAAGACTCTTCAAGAAAGTCAAAAGAGTTTTGCCATCTCTCCAAGAGCTATTGTAGGAGTTTTAAGCATCTAAGTATATTAGAGCCCCATAAAAACTTTATTTACCAGAATATAGAGACAAGAAAACTGTTTGTTGGTGCCTGGAGTTAACGTCCTACGTTGCAAAGAACAGGAAAACTGAGCAAATATTTTATGTAAGCGAAAAACTTTGCATGGTAGTTTTCCCTGCTGTTAACCTTTCTGTCCTCGCAGGTGATATGTAATCTTTATTCTTTCCATTCTCGTGTTTCAGGTGCACGTAGCTTACCAGCTACCTGGGTTCAAGAGGGTTAAACGGGGATATAAGCTTCTGAATGTGGAAAACCTCGTACCTCACATCAAGGTGGAAAACGATCCGACTGATCCGTATTTTCAGTACCAGTGGTACTTGAAGAATACGGGCCAAAATGGCGGTAAAGCCAAGCTCGACTTGAACGTCGAGGCTGCTTGGGCGCAGGGCGTTACGGGCAAAAATGTCACCACTGCTATAATGGACGACGGTAAGTGTTATTCTTGGTGAAACTTCCAAGTAAGGTGCTAGAATAGTTTCTTCAGAAAAGTGTGTGACGGCGGATGGACAGATTTGTTTTTATTCAGATATCCACATTCTACATGACTTGAAACGTGAGACATCAATTTTTTTCCGAGTTAGAAACATTTTTTGGGCGATCACAATAGTTAATTATAGGAGAATTATAAACCCAAAACATTTCATTTGGGGAGGTAGCTATATCCTTTAATTATGATTACTAAACAGTATAGGGAAATGTTGCTAAGCGTTATATTTTATGTGCTAACATAAATCATACTTCCATTCAACAGCCGTGGTAATAAATAAATTATACAAGGTGTACATGATATGGAGCTCAGTATTTTGACCACGTACGCTACAACTGATGTGCGGTAAAAGTGTCCTATACTTTTCTACCCCAAAATGATGTGTTTTTGACTATTCCACACCAAAACCACCAGAGCTTCCTTTATTTCACACACAAATACAAATCTATAGGTACTGTTGGAAAGAGCATCAAATTTCCTATATTATAGGAGTCACCTGTATTATATAGGTGTGTGTTTTTTTTGTTTCAAATAAATTAGATAGATGATATGTCTAATAAGAAAATGTCAATGGGGTGCGAGGGGGAGAAAAACTAGTCGACTTATTCTCGAATTTTTATTCGCTGGCCGAGCACTTTTGCCCGTTAGGGCATCTTCAGGGCGACGTGGAGCCATTGGGTCCACAGCCCCCACACCCCATTGACATCAAGATATGAGACGAAAAGGAAAAGTAAAAAGAAAACTTTGATTATTTTCATCGGTTCGGGTTGAAGTGTAGACCGAAAACTGTTTTTCATTCCCTTTCGCACTTTCACCCGTTTGGGCATCGTCAGAGCAGCTTCATTTGGTTTCTACGCCAATCTCTGCCCCGCAATCCATCGTCGTTATAGGACAAGAAAGATTAGGAGAAGAAAGATCGCCACCTTGATGTTAATTCAATATTTGGGATGATCACGGTACTTCCATCTTGGATGAAAACATGGAGATAATTATGTGTGCGGTACCCATAATAAGAATCGATTTGTATACAATTTTTCCTTAGTCCCGATAATTCTTCTAAGTACTTTATGTTGACTAAACATTTCTGAAGAATCCAATAAAATAAAGGCATTTAGGCATTCACTCCGTGATTGAGCGCGTTGGACTTGATTAGAAAATTGAAAGCTAGTGCTCTGAAAACTAGTTGATAATTTGTTCATTGTTCCGATCGTTCATTTAGCTGAGTTAGATGGTCAATAATTTCAGACTCGCTGGGTATAGAGTTTTTAAATGAAACTTTCATTCCAACCGTCAACTCCATGCGTTCATTCGCCATCATCGAGTTACAGACGAGCACATACATTCGCTGCGTTTTATTAGGGTTAAAAGCTGACGAGGATCATAAGCATTCGCTTTGATATGAAAACATATTTGTGAAAAAACCCACAGAAAACTGATGAAAGTTACCTCTCTATTCGATAGATGGACGACTAACTTCAAAGAGCCGCGCGTACATGGATATTTACTTTTCAAGGTCGACGGATAGAGTCGTTTACTCGTTTGTTGTCCCCAACTGCTGACAACACCATCAACTGAGATCAAACGATTTCGGGTTCTCATCTCTGCAATTAAACGAAAAAGTTTCCCTCATTTTTTCGCGTAATATCGCCCAATGTAGCCGAAATTGCAGCACAATACCGCTGTTATCGAACGTCAGAGTAGAACTCAATGGATCGTTTCAACGATGCTGATGAAAACCCATCAACCTCAACTTTATCAAGTGGACCCGTGTCGTATCAATGGGAATTACTTCTCTTTGATGGTATATCACCCGTATTATGCACCAACGCAAAGTGAACTCCGCAGGAGAGGATGCTAGAGCAAGCTCAAAGGCACTTCAGGCACCTCTTTACCTTCAATGTGGGAAACACGAATGCCGTTAGCTCGGAGAACGTCTGACTGATGATAATTGAGGATTTGGTATTCGTTTTTAATGGATCAAAATAACAACTGTACGCTCTTCTACGTGTTAATTAATCTGATTAACTGAGCAAACGATTAAGCCCTATTCATTTGCATTTACAAATAACAAACTTCAACTTCCTCAGGCTCCATCGAGTAATCAACGCGAACCTTTCCGAGGAGACACTTCTGTTATGTTAGGATGAAGGGCGCAAATGAAAAAACAGTTGACTACGCGTCGCATAACACAAAGGGAAAAAACGACTATATTGTTTTATCATTGACTCACAACGTTGCTCTACTCGAACATGGAGAGAGACTGTCTGAGGTAACAGTAGAGTAGGCTACATTGATGGGCCAAGCCCAACGGTATGCAAGACATATTTGTCTAGACACAACAACTTCTTTTTGAGGTAGCCAGTTGAATGATCATTATTCGACTGTAGACTATTGAAATCACTCGCTAAAAAAATTTCTCACCCCTCAAAATTTGATATTTTACGTTTCAAGTTATGTAGAATCCGAATATGGATTGAACAATTTCTGTCCGTCCGCCGTCCGTCGTACACCGTCAACATTTTTCCAACGAAACTATCATAGATAAATTCTTGACATTACCATAAAAAACCAGTGTTGGCCTGACAATGGCTCAATTCTTAAGCTATCTCAATTTTATGGATATTTTGGGGGCTTTGAAGGGGGATTTGTATTTTCCCAGGTATTTTGGACAAAAATGTATTTGGCATCAATTTCTATTGATTTTTGGACGGTGAATCGAGTGAGACCATATCGGAGTCGATGGATTTAATGGTTCTCGAGCTATCGCAGCTTCTGTGTTGAATTTGGGAGATTTTCAGAAATTTTGGCAACTAATAGGCGAATAATTCAACTTTTAATTAGATAATTAAGAAATAGATACAATGAAATATACCATAGTTGATAAGGAGTTTTCCCACTTCTATTTTGGTACCAATCTATTGTTTGGTGGAGACGTTCACAAATGTTCGGAATCGTTAACATCGCAAATGGATGGTCTTCTTAAATCATGATTCAAGAGGCGATAGCTCAATCTGATCAAGAAAAGTAATAATAAACTAATTATCATGCTGTATTTTTAATTCCCTGATATCGTCATGCCGATTTTCTCAAATGCTTGAATAGCGCTCATAAAAGGTGCGTTGAGTTGAGAACCATTTATGCTATTGACTTTGTTAGGTCTCATTCGATTCAGTTCTCTCACATTCTCTTCATCGGGACACAGAACGGCTATACGAATACCTATAGCGTTTTATAGAGGGTAATAATGTGATTTAATCCCTCCCCACTTTAATTATAAATTTATTCGTTTGTGTTGCAGGAGTCGACTACATGCATCCGGATCTCAAATTTAACTATGTAAGTACTCAGTGCACTTATTTATTACGCCAAAACAATAGTTTATGACGTTACCATATCATGCGGCAACACTGGTCGATGAATGGTGTCAGTTATCTTTGCCCCTCTCCAGTCATCTAAACGTAGCTATAGCACATTAGGCCCGTTCGTTTGATTACTATTTGTTGGACATTGACAACTGAAGTTGAGAACAACCATTTGAGGTTGCTACCTGACAGGTTATTTCTTTTTTATGCAACCATCAGTCTCATGCTAGACAGCTTCACGTTAAGCTACTCTGTCAAAATACAGTTCATTTGATTCTTAAAAGTGCCTTAATCGACACCGTTCCACATTCCTATCAGAACCATCACTATTTCTTCTGTACATTCGAATGATTAACCAGTGGTGTGTATAGATCACATAGTACTTCCATTTTTGAGTCAGCAAACAAGTATAACCAATTATAAAACCAAGAAACTCGTACAATCACCGAAATTTAGCACACTCAAACCCAACTAGGTTTTGAAAAACTAGCAAGAAGACCCAAAAACAGGAAAACGCGCTAAATAAATTAGGAACCCAGAAGTAAAGTGTGTGAGCCTAACGGTACAAAACAAGTTACGGTACTGGGGAATTAAATTTTTTAATAGTCTACCGCTGGAAACTAGACGCTTATCCTATAGTAGGTTTCGATCTGTGATAACAAAATTTTTATTAAATAATGTTTTTTATGATTTTGATTCGTTTGTTAAGGTTGATAAGGCTGGTATCCTATGTTGAATATGGTTCTATATTTTCAAATTTTTTCTGTGATCCTAGTGTGATATTAGATTTAAGTAGTTTAAATTTAAGTTTAAGTAGTTGCGAAGTTCTCGATTTATATGGACTGAATGATCTATTGCGTGTCCTCTATTGTCTCTGATTATATCAAGTGAAATTCTATAATTGACGATGGCAATACACATTGTGTGTCTGTTAAATAAAGCTCTCTCTCTCTCTCTCTCTCAAGTTTTGCGAAACGCACGAATAAAATAGATAACGGAAAATGCGAATTCTCGGAAGTACGGAATGTGACCTTAGTGAGAAAAATCAGGTGTCACTCACACGCGGTAAAAATTATTTTGAAACCTTCAGCGTTCAAACATATTGGTTTATACGTTCTGTAAAAATCAAAAAACAAAATAAGTACAAGTGAAATTGCGAAAAAAGTCAATTACTTGGAAGCACGTGTGAGCAGAGCAATAAAAACTTAGCGACCTCGAACGTTTAAAAATATTGACTAATATGGCCTGTGAAAATCAAAGTAGAAAAAACTTTGAACGTTATATATCGGAACTACTGCTGTCCAAATTTCGATCGGCTAATTTGGCAGCACATCCAGAAGGAGGAAATTTCCTGAAAACTTAATTGGAGTTCATTGGTACATATGGACGACATATTTATGATAATATGACGTCTTAGTCTATTTTTGAAATGATCTAATCTGAAATGAAATCTAATTTTGAAGAATTTGTAATATTAGTTAGTAGTTGAAAATTCGATCTCGTCGTGTTATTTTGCAATGGGAGAACATTTCCTGCCAATGTTGTATCGAACTTTTGAACTCTGCTAGCATTGGCAAGAGTGAAAATTTAAAAAAAAAATTTTCCAGCGATTTCGAAAGCTTACTTTAAGAAAATTTAACGCTGAATCCGAATTTGGCGTCAAAACAACGGAAATTTTACGACAACTATATGTTTTCCTATTTTGGTTTATTAATTGTAATAAACCATTGTAATTGCCAGAGAAAAAACATAGTCTAACCCCCTCAAAATTTTATATTTTACGTTTCAAGGCATGTACAATCCGAATATACAATAAAAAAAAATTCTGTCCGTACGCCGTACACCATCAACACTTTTCCGACCAAACTAAGGAAATTTTCACCAAAAATCGATCTCGGTCTCACAACGGCCCAATTCTTGAACCACATTAGTAGCTCAATTTCAAGGCATCCAAGCTCCACTTCACCTGCGCTTCACCAACTTCCGTCCATTCGCTTCTTGAATTAACATTCCTCACGGGCGTACACCGTTGATTTAGTGTTATTTTAATTTCAGAACGCCAAAGCCAGCTTCGACTTCAGCAGCAACGATCAATACCCATACCCTCGGTACACCGACGATTGGTTCAACAGGTAATTAACTCCCTACCTATTATAATCATATTCAGGTTGTAACGGGGTTTCCAATGCAATTCACATACGAGGTGGTCTCAATATCTTTACCGTAGCCCACGTTACTAGGTATTTCGTTTTGGCGTTAATGTACTTTCTAATTTTACGATTATTATTTTTTTTATCTTCCAAATTTATAATTGAACATCGAGCACAGACACGCAGGATACGGTCTGACATAGCTGTATAAGACGTTTGAAAGACGCTCAACCTCATGCCTATCATTGATGTCCTGAAGGCGGAAAGCTTGAGCAAATTAAGCAGAGTGTGAAAAAGTACATGGGGAAACATGTTAGTTAGATCAGGTGTAATTAAAAAAAAAAAAAAAAAAAAAAAAAAACATGCTCCGTGTGAAACTTTTTATGAAGATTAGCTTAGACTCTGAAAATAGAAGGGGACCGCATCGGAGGGATACTGAAAGCAACGATCCTGGGGTGGCCTTAGAGGAACGACGCAAATTGGGAGCATAATTATATCAAACAAGCGTCGAGGAAAACCACAGTGATTTTTCTAGTCCTACATAGAGTTGGAGATAGGTCGAGTCGAGCGTCAAAATGATTTCTCCTAAAGGTGGCTACGAGAGAACCATCGGATATGCCTGCCGGAAAACTGGCTGCAGCTAGGACACAGTCACAACATAAGGCAACTAAACAGCCCACAAAGTGCGCCTTTATTGGCCATAACTAGAGCGTGCAAGATTGTGTCGACAGAGGCCCTGCAGGTCGTGGCGAGCGTTTACCCGCTGGATTTAGCTCGAACGATTTGTTCTAGCGTACATTATTGGAGCCTTCGACAGAATAGCGTTTGAGGTCAACCTCAAGACGAACCTAGGAAGCACGTGACAGGAAAGAGTAGAACGTATTCACAGACAACCGTAGTCATTCAAAGACACGCTGAAGAATACGAAGCCTCAAGTACGTTAAAAGTACGTCCAGAAACAAATCCGAGAAAAACAAATTGAAGAAAAAACAAAACATTACGGTAAAACCTTAGGGATTAGGTGTGAGATGAACTCTTACGAGGCCGCTTGATGGGTCTGGCTACTAGAAAGTTACCTCCAGTCGATATTATAGCATCCGTATTGTTATTACTCCTCGGGGAAATAAAGTGTTGAGAAAAAAGCATCATATTACGCATACTTTCATTCCCTTGCTCTTTCGAACCCTCAGATTCGGCAAAGAATGTACAAGAACTAATAAAAAAACTTGAATGTTGAATGAAAAAGCAAAAATAATAAACAAAAAAAAAAAAACCCCGAACTGAGCCAAATAGAATAATGATAAAACCTCAAATTATTCTACAACGATGCTTAAAAATCGTAGTTTACGTATTTCGATGGCTACAGGACAACATGTGATATGAAAAAAATGGGTTTTGAGGTTTTGGATGATTTTTATACAGAATTTCAAGCCAAATCTCGTGGTCACCTCAGTTTTTTTGTTGGTAGCTCTGGGTATGAGTTATTCCCGCTTAAACAACATGTGTTATACCATTCTTGTCGGCAACAAGTGTTATCAAGGTGTTTTCCTGAATTGAGCTACTATCTAAATTGCATTGGATGTAGCATGATATCACAGGTTGCCCCTCTTCTGCACTCTTCATAACACTAATTGTCCCATTATTGTTAAAACGTTTTTTCTCTCTCCTGAAAACCAGCCAAATTTTTATAACACATGTTGTCCTGTAGCCATCGATTTTTCACTCCATAACGTTTTTAAACGCAAAATAGCTCACAAATGTTTTTTTTAAATTTATTCATTTTGTTTTTTCACAGCCACGGCACACGATGTGCTGGAGAAGTCGCGGCAGCGCGGGATAATGACATCTGCGGCGTTGGTGTGGCGTACGATTCGAAAATAGCTGGTATGTAGATTACCAATTCACAATTAATAAGCTACACATTTCATCCTATGTAATATGCTTGATTTTTGAAACGAAAATGTATTATTTCAACGAGCTGCAGTAATATTTTTCGACGCTGAAAGTAGCTGGATAAAGATTAGAAGTTCAGTGAATCTTGCTTCTTCACTAGAAAAACTCACAACACTGCTAGTTGCTAGAAAAGAGAATGAATGGATGTTTTATTCCAAATAATATTTACAAATTTATAGTTTCTCTTTTACATGATGTTGGAATATACCTCAAAACCGAGGACTGGGTGGTCCTGAGCGGTTAGAGTCGCTAGAGAAAGAAGAAGTTGAAAAGAAAAGAGAGAAGTTGCAAGAAAAATATTGGAAAAACTTTCATGCATTGTGAGAACCGATCTGGGAGAGACTATAAAGCTATGGAGGCTATAAAAGCTTACGTCGGTATAATGTTGGAGCGGCTTACGGCGAACGAAAAAATCAACCACAGCCGTGGGATCGCTCCAGGGAAGGACGTGACTGAATCGATATTTCCATGAGCGCGTGAGAGCTCAACTAAAAGGTTGCATGATATAGAGAAGGAGAGTGTATTTTATTTACCGTTAAAATAAACTTTGTTTAGCAATCGTCCGCCGTGTAGTACATCGAGTGAACAGTACATAGAAGTTTTCATCGCAAAGTTCGATAGTAAAACGAGCAGACCAGCAGAAAAACACCCACCACAAATGAACGCTAGCGCTTTTGCAACACTTTTAAATCACGAGAAACAGCGGATAAGCTTGAAGAACCAAACCTAGGAGCAAGAATACCTAATCTTTCCTCAGCAGGATTTCACAGGATCTTTCGACAGCCAAGACGTATTATGTCAAATGAATGACTGACAAAATCACGTGCGTGACGAACGTTTTAGAGGTTCGAAAAATGTCTCACCGGCCAATCAACTTTTCCGAAAAATTTTTTTCAACTCATCAATTCAAACGATCAAATATAGAGTGATTGTGGTTAAAGTACCTATAATTTTATGATCATCCGCAACTTCTAACTATCCAGATGAATTATCCATTTCTAAACCAACTGAGCAGCACATGAATTTGAAAAAAATGCCAGTTCATAATTTTTAACAATAAAATTGCTATTTGAAGCGATCAAATCGCGCAGCAGAATAAAGTGAAAAAATTGTTTCAACCGGTTTTGAAAAATCAGCCATCGGAACAAAAAGTTTCATTTATATATCTTTGCTAGTAAAAATATTGTAAAATGTGGTTCACTTTCAAAGATTTTTGCGAACTGTGTCGCGGTTAAAGGAAGGGTAGTTCGATTTTTTGGTATAGGAAGTTCGGTTAGTATGGTTGATGTAAAGTTGGAGCATTTTGGGTAGTTTTGTAGTTAACACTCCATTACACGCGCGTCATCTCACAGATGCCCAGTTCAGCGTTTTTGTCACAGGTTTTGTGGGGGGAGGGGAACCAAGTTCCCGGCCCTTCTATTCCTCAAGGTCCTGTAGGACAACCGATCAGTTGCCTCCGTGGGCGAGTAGCGTGCTGTAGGTTGATGTTTTCCTCAAAAGCATCTCGTGGATGCAGCGCGTGTAAAAATGTAAGTATAGCCAAATTTTCAATTTTAGGTGTTTCATAATATATTGCGTTCACGTGATTGTTCTTGTTTACTTTTCCCAGACGTCTCCAGGAATTAGCCAGGCGAAGGAAAAAGTTCAGGTGGTTCAACCTCGCTTGGTACGGCTTAGAGGACAAGTGGACGGCCAAGTTAGAACGTGAAGCTAGAGCAAAAAATCTGACCCTGACAATTTTGGACTGAAACTGTGTTTTCTTCTTCATAGATTCAATATAGATGGAAAAAACGCTTCGATCTCAACAAACCTAATGACATTCGCGAAATTCATCAAATTCTACTTGACGGCTGTGAGGTGAGTGATGATGAACTGCTATCTGAAGATGACCCTAGACCTTCAGCTTCCGGGCCCCCAAAGCTCATTGCTGAGTTGCCTGAAGAGGACCTCGACACCGATGCAGAAGAAGAAATTGAAACGAATATGATTGAAGACTGATTGTTTGTGTACCTAATAGGTTTACTAGTCGATTTACTTTTTACCGACAAGCAATAAGGAATGATACCTATTGAAACAAATAAGTGTTATTAAATTTAAGATTTTGAAGATTTACATTTTTAAAAAATACATTTATTAACATTTACGAACTTCTTTATTTATCTGCCCATCATTACTCCTGCAAAATTGCGAAAAACAATTTTTTTTTTGCTAATAACTAGTCGGGCATCTGACAGATGCCGCGCGTGTATCAGTGTTTCACCAGGGGGCGCGTGTAATGGAGTGTTAAGGTCAGTCAAATAACGTTCACGTAACACCTTCAAAAACCGACGAATGCCTTTGTCAAAAGTTTTAGAAAAATCTTTACATCCGACTATATAAAACCGACCTACGGCCACATAAATCGAACCCTTGAAGTTGCTAAATTTAGTTCTGGATAGGATCTGTGAGTCATAACTGGGGGTTATAGACCGGTGGAAAATAAAACTCAAACAACTCGTCAAGACTCGGACCTCTCTCTAAACTAAACATACCAAATTATCAACAAACAACAATATTACTAATTATGTGTAAAAACAAAGTACGATAAAGTTATTTCATAATTATGATAAAAATACGCCAGTTAATAGGAGACTAAACACAAAGTGAATTATAGGGAAGCCGCTGTTTTGATCCTTGCGTGATATATCTCTATGAGGTTCAGGAGAAGGAGAGAACAGCGGCGACTCATTTTCCGATTATAAACATTTTCGTCCTCATGGGAAAGCCGTGGAAGGACGGCGTAGTACACAAAGGCGTCGAAAAGTACCACTCTCTCACAACGCGCGAGAATTTCATAGAAATAAGCCAATTAGGAGACGACTTGTACAATTTATTACGGACTCCATCCTCACTAGCTGTGAAGTGCAGCTTCCGTTTTCGCAGATCCCAGTACCTCTACAAATGAGTTCAGTGAAGCATTGGGGGGGAAAAAAACTCGAATCCAGGTTTCATCCATCTTGTATCTATTTGCCTATTGCGAAGGTGCACAGCAGTGGAAATTTATATCCGCGTGTATAGAGAGAGCCTCCTAATTAAATAAAATGCAGAGAAGTTTACTGTGTCGCAGAACTTAGCTCGTTACTGTACGAACCTGGAAATAGTTTTTCTCCTTCTGTGAAAACGACAACTTCTCTTCTCTGGAAAACTTCTTGCTCTTCTTCTGGAACGTCTGACGGTTCGTTTCATATTCACCGTTAACTAGTTGTCACGCTGAAGGAGTTAGTACTCAGTAAAATGAACGATTCTACGCATTTCGTCTTCTCGCGGAGCGAGTCGGAATATTCGTTTTAAAATAACTCTAGTGGAAATATCCCAGGTTCGAAAGTTGGTAAAGCTTTGCGATTAAACAACATCGGCTCTGTATGCAGCGCCCAATGTACGAGTATGTGAAAAATAACGGGAGCGCTCGTATGTGAAAAATAATGGGATGTTTGCATGATTTAAAAAAAAATTCTTTTCACAGTTAGGTTTTATTTGGGATAACAGAATTTTTCATCATCGATCCTTATGAAAAAAATATGGTTGCCTACACTCATACAGTTTTATGTGCTTTGCCAGCAACAACCTTTGTGGAAATTGTCTGGGTAGCGTAAATACGAGCCGAACCCCGACGTACCGCACGTCATGGCTGAGCTTCGCCATTAAGTAAAGTGCTACTATGTTAACTGAAGGTGGACGAAATACAGTAGGTAATAAATAAGAGTATTCAAATACAACATATGCCCCTAAGGTTTGGCTTCTTGGGTTAAGCAACCCCCCTCTGTGGAAATCGTATGGAAAACGTAAATACCTTAATCTAAATATTTACATAAATTGATACCTACATCTAACGCTTTTCTCTAACGTTTGTTTCAACTCTATAGCAACACAAAAAAAATGTAAAAAATTTGTAGTTAAATCAGGGCTTTCGAACGAGTTGAACGATTTTTGTGGGATTGAAAATGCGGAAGTTACTCTTCTTTAGCAACGACTGGTTGTAAGCGGAAATCATCACAAATTTTTGTAACGCTTTTTCATAACGGTTTTTCGTAACGCTTTTCAAGTTTGTGTGCCATATCAAAGACATAAAAATGTCAACAAAAAAAAAAAAAACTGGTGAAAATTGAAATGATTGCCGGAAACGATGGCACGTATCTCTGAAGGAAGACACGTCATTACGCAACGCAAGGAGAGGCCAGAACTTGATAATGGCTTGACTAACTACACTCGATAGTCGATGCCTCTACTCGATCTCCTCCTTTTTCCATATTATCATGACCGTTTATCCATCTTAGTTTGATTTGCTGTCCTCGTTTAAATCATCTCGGCTAAAACCTTCAACTACCATTTGGAATACTTAATAAAAAATGGGGAAAAAATGCTCGATCCAGGCAAAGCCCCTCACTGTTGACATTGCTCGTGGATAACGGCACTTGTTATGTATCGGTTGGATCATACACGGTACTTCCGCCTTATGCGGTTTATTATCTATTTCGATGTTCACAAGCCGCGAAAAAATCAATATTTTTACGCTGGAGGTTCGTAGAAATTAACCCATTTTACCAAACTTGGCTTGAATCGTTATGTTAGGCTCACATACCGCACTTTCGCATTATTAACCTAATTTGTGCGTTTTTCTATTTTTGTTTTCTCCTAGCCAGTTTTTCAGAAACAGTTGTAGGGTGATAAAGTTAATGGAGATTTTTGATTTCATAATTGGTTATACCTGTTACCGATTTAAGCATGGAAGTACTGTGTGATCTATGCACTCCACTGGTTTTTTTCATTCTTCATGCTTTTTTCTTTTGCCAAGACCTCAAATATTACAGCAGCGAGCTTCGCGCAAATGCGCACCACTGAAAAGCAGAGATTTTTAACCAAAATGGAAACATGCAGGAATTATAAGGACAGCAGAAGATTAACAAGCATACAATTTCCGAAATCGGACAAAATTAACTCAAGCAACTGAATTTTCTTCTACTGTATCTGCTAAAAAATTGTTCGCATGAGATCGAGGAGGAATGCAACAGTCTTTCCAACCGTGTGGTAAGATTTGAATTTACCCTCCGTGGTTATATGGATTTATTGAGATTTCACGAGGCGAGGCTTTATTCAAATGAATTGGCTGCCACCTTAGATACAGATTTCTGTATTCAGCGAAGTTTTGATCGTTACGTTCATATCTTTCAATTTCGGTAAACTAAATTGATTTTTTTTTTTTTCGGCAACTCTTTCTCGACAATACTCAATTTATTTCGCTGAGTTGCTCCGCTCATTCGGGGTTTTTCAGCGGCTAGAATCTTCTTCCAAGAATTTATCCCTTCAACCCGAAATCAATCGAAACCACGCTGCTACTAGGTTGAAATTTATTAATCTCCGGTCTACATACTCTTTACATTCAGCATTGAGGACGAAGATCGAAATAAATGCGGCCACGTGTATTGATACTGGGATCGAAGGGCCTTATTCAGAAAACGTCAGGGGAAAATGTTATCCAACTCGAGCTGAGGTTTCGTACTTGATTCCCTCCGGTGTATGAGCAGTTAGATCGCCCAGCGATACAGCGGATGAATCGATCTCGCCAACCACACTATTGTGGTGAAAACAATAGCATGAGGATTATCGGCACAACCGAGATAAAACCTTGGGTTGTTGAAGAGAGCAGCGGAAATTATATTTGCCGTATGGAAACCACGGATCATCTGTGTAAAATTATAATATAAGCCACCTTCTCCTACATTTTTTTTTTTTAGAAAAAAATAATAAACTCGCAAACGATTGAACACGTTTGCATTAAATCATTATTCTCTGTATTGCCGTTCGGAAATTTCTACCAATTGCTTTAATTGCTGGACTTTCTATGCCGAAGTGTGATTCTACGTACTATCTGATAGCATATAGGTAATTATTTTCCAAGGTTGAATCCGAATATTGAATAGAAAAAATTTCCGTCCGTCCGCCGTTATAAAAACTACATAATCGGCCAGACAATGGCCCAATTCTTGAGCCAAATCGTTACCTCATTTTTAAGGGTATTTTCGGGGGGTTTTAAGGAGGGGAAATTCGTATTTTCGTAGGTTTTTCAGACAAAGGTGTGTTTGGTATTAATTTCTATCGATTTTTGGACGCTGAAACGACCCCGCGATGGTCTCATTCGATTTAGCGTCTAAAAATGAATAGAAATAGATACCAAATAATACACTTTTTCCTGCAGAACGCTGGAAAATACGAAATTTTCCCCATTCTAAACCCACAAAACAAGGCAAAATTGATTTTTTTTTCTTCTCAAAATTCCAAGTATTTAGCTGTTTTAGTTTCGCCAGAAAAGTGTTGACGACATACGGCGGACGGACAGATTTTTTTCGGATTCTACATGCCTTGAAAAGTATAACATCAAATTTTGAGGGCGTTTAGAAAAAAATTTTTTGAGCGGTGACAGTTGTCGATAAAATACCTTAATTTATACTGGAAATCCGGATTCTAACATGAATTCAGAATAAGTAACATTTCAATACTCGCTTTAACCTTATAATTTTTCAAAGTCCGAGGATTGAAAAACTCTAGCGGCCTAGAACTTATAGAGTTTATTAGTTCTACGCATTGTACAACTGGACCTTCCATATGGGGAGCTATTTTCTTTCGAACACCCTAAAGGTTGTTCTGAAGTACGTGAATACATCGGAAATATATAGGAAATTGCGGTTTATTCAACGGTAGGTAAGATCAATTGCACAGTGGTTATTGTGACGGTTATTGTTGACAGGTATTAGGATGCTTGACCAGCCGTACATGACAGACCTGATCGAAGCAAATTCCATGGGGCACGAACCAAACCTAATTGACATCTATTCCGCCTCCTGGGGACCAACAGACGACGGAAAAACCGTTGATGGTCCTCGGAACGCGACGATGAGAGCTATCGTCAAAGGAGTGAACGAAGTAAGTTTAGAAGTGGAACTTGATGTTCTGGCCTGATGGATTATACGAATACAATTAACAGAATTGTAAACGTATACACAATATGCGAACTATACACAATATACGAATCACACGTTATACTCGCACTGCGTGGTACAATTGCAGATTACAAGCAATGCTGAATAATAGTAGTGAAATGTATTTTATTTTTCATCAGCACTTTGCATGTGCCGTAGTTCTTCCGCAGAACCGACCTTTCGCTGCTCGTTCTTAGATAATAGATGAATAAAGGAAGCAATTGATAAAATTATCCCATGAAAATTGGATATATTGATCGACTGTTCATGGGTTGTATTACTTATTTGGGCCCTCTCTGCTGAGTGTGATGATGCAAGGAACCGATCCTTCGTCACTCTCATAGTAGGATAATTGGGTCAATTAATGGGTTGACATTGGTTTTTGAGTTGAGTTTTAGATTTCATCATAGTTTATATAATAATAATAATAATAATAATAATAATAATAATAATAATAATAATAATAATAATAATAATTATTATTATTATTATTTTAATGATGGTACTTGGAGAATTAATCGTGATGAATCATATTTGAATCTAGCATAAAGGCCATCATTCAAACTCAGGTAAAAAGAGAGCGAGGAAGAGGTTTGTTCGAACGTTGAAATCTGGTGCTGCCATGAGTCCAAACAGAGAAAAACCCTTAACGACTCGTGGTAACACAAAAGAAGTCAACCAACAATTGTAGAGTTTGTTTACGCGATTAATTTCCGCAGTTTTGCCTGAAATGATCATTCCTTCAGAAAATTCGCTACATAAATAAAGAAAAACTAGACGGTTGCCAGTAGACGAGACCTGATGATGAAATTCACATATACAAGCGAAGACGAAGCTTTTGCTTAAATCCGTCGAAACTTTGTTAGAAATAATAGAATCGTCGTTGACTTCGAAACTTTAAATCCGTCTTAACTTTTCCATTCTTACGAATAATTCCAAAGCCTCAATGCATCCAACGCTAACTAGATTTTACGCTTATACGAATTAATTTTCTGAGGAGACGAGGGAGCTGTCATCTTCTGCGTTCGCTATTATTCTACGCTTTCCATCGACTAGAGCGAATATTCGAGCCGTCTTGGCTGCCTTTAAAGATGGCAAAGGTAGCTCTCTTTTTTTACACTTCTTGGATGTACGCTGATCGGAATTTTCAGATCCATAAATATAAAAAAAATCAATCTTTTTATTTTGTTTAATTGTCGTCCAACTTTGACACTAACGTCTGTACTTCTTCATTTCTAGGGAAGGAATGGATTAGGCAACATCTACGTTTGGGCGAGTGGTGACGGTGGCGAAGAGGACGACTGCAATTGCGATGGCTATGCGGCGTCCATGTGGACGGTGTCCATCAACAGTGCTATCAACGATGGTCAGAACGCGCACTACGATGAAAGTTGTTCGTCCACACTCGCATCAACGTTCAGTAATGGTGCTAAAGACCCTAACACTGGTGTGGTACGTACTCGGTGGAATAATTTGTTTCACACTGAAAGATCATTCAGCTAAGAGTAGCGATATAACTGATTGTACAATGAAATCGGGACCATAGAACCTTTGAATACCTCGCTCTACTAATGTTGTGATGATTTTTCAATGTCCAAAGTTGATCCGAAAAAGCATCACTTAGCTCTCTTTTTCTCTAAACGCGTCGATCAATTAAATGTTTTTTCCTCATTTTTGTTCAGGCAACGACTGATTTGTACGGTAAATGCACAACAACACATTCAGGAACGTCTGCCGCTGCTCCAGAAGCTGCAGGGGTCTTTGCATTAGCGCTGGAAGCTAAGTAAGTCCATTGAAATTGATTAACAGACTTAAGTCGTGACTGGAATTTAAAAATCCTGATTTTCTAATAAAATAATAAAGCTAACGTTGCCCAAGAGAGAGTTATGATCAGATCTGTACATCACACGTTTGTTGAACATTTAAGTTCAGGCAAATGTTTGAAAAAAGTGTAACCACATGTATTTGAATTTCTGTTTACAGTCCTCTATTAAATTGGCGCGACATACAACATCTAACCGTTCTCACATCCAAACGAAATTCGCTGTTTGATGCCAAACGACGATTCCATTGGATGATGAACGGTGTAGGCCTCGAATTCAACCATCTGTTCGGATTCGGCGTCCTAGACGCTGGGGCAATGGTCGCTCTGGCCAAGCAATGGAAAACCGTCCCAGCTCGGTATCATTGTGAAGCTGGATCAATCAAGGGCATGCAGTAAGGCTCATTTTCTTATCGACTCTTCACTTCTTATTGTTTCAATACTATATTATATTCTACCATTTTCATCGACGATTGAGAAGACACCTCTGGTACATGTTCCAAGTTGAAGGATTTTTCCAGAAAATGGAAAACATGACGCTTGATTTTTTTTGTATAGGAAAATAACAACAGAGAAACCGGTTTTCTTGAGGATCAAAACATCAGCTTGCCAAGGGAGTGACACGCAAGTAAATTACCTTGAGCATGTACAAGCTGTGATCACCCTTAACTCGACAAGAAGAGGAGATGTTGAGCTGTTTCTAACATCGCCAATGGGAACGAGGTATTTACATCAAAAGCCGCTTCATTTCTGCTTGTATTCTTTCATTTGATACTAACATAGACGTTATATTAGCCCCGCGTGCCTCAGCAATTGACTTTTTCGTCAATTATTTTTTATATTTTCATTTCGCTATTGCCACTGCCTTTGAAGGAGGTATACAATGGAGCAGAGGTATTTTTTGTGATTGAGGTTATGTTTCACTTTATCGTTCTTGATAGTTCATCTATTTAAGTTCACTTTATCTTACTCACATAGCTGCCTCGTTTAACTCACTGGAGGCATCCTCCAGTGTGATAGGCAGTTAAAATGTTCACGCTTCAGTGTGTAATACGTTCAATATCAGTAACATCTCGAACGTATCACAAAGTTAGCACCGGCCGTGGAGCTGCTAAAGCTAACAGTGGCAGCGTCTTCAACAACAGCTCGGGAGCTTGGAGAGATGAATATTGAGCTTTCAGAATCTAAACGCATTCAAAATAGCATTATTAGCCGAAAACAGCCGGTCGCGCTTGAAATGTATAAAATTGATTCGAGGTCACACTAGAACTGAACATAATATATTTTTCACTAGATATTATTTGATGGTAGTATATCCCTGGCAACTTAGCCTCGAATGGTAACCCAGTATGTTTCCCATTACAGCGCTCATCTTCGCTACATTGGCTTCTCCAGGTGCTAGCATGCCTCAGTTCCAAATGGCGGCAGTGCCTAGCGAATGATAAATAGGATTAACAAGCACTCAATTAATACTCGCAAAATAATACCGCTACCATTTTAAACTGTATATCAGCCTAACATGTGCGGCTATATTTTCAGATCGATGATTCTAAGCAAGCGAGCGAATGACAACGATCATCGAGACGGCTTCACCAAATGGCCATTCATGACTACTCACACTTGGGGAGAGTACCCTCAAGGAGTTTGGACATTGGAGGTGAGAATAATGTTTTAGTAACTGGAAGTGTGTTGAAGCTAGCAGCGCGACAAAATTCAGCAGGAAAACTATACTAGTTGGCTGCATCAGCTTGAAATCAGCTGGCTTGCAGCATCACACGACTATCATCTTCTCAAAACGATTTGACTGGTGTCCACGTATTGTTAACGCTAGATTGGATTCCTTTTCATTCTCTGTTTAATTATCCTCTTCAGCTTTATTCGTAGTTAAGATTTTTACCAATTTGGCCATTTTCAATCTGCAACCATATTTATAATTATTTTTATTTATGTTTTGCTATTCATGTTTAAAAATGGCGATTCCAGGTGAACCTGAACTCGAAGACTCCACAGTCCGGTTACATAAAAGAATGGACTTTAATGTTGCACGGGACGACTGACGCACCGTACACTGATCTTCCAGTAACTGACCCACATTCGAAATTGGCGATCGTTAAGAAAGCTCACGAAGAACGCAATATTGTCCACGTCAAAGGAAACTACTTCTAAACCCAATGACTCCGAACTATGTTAGCCCTTAACTGATTAATTATTCTTTTATTTTGCTAGGTACCTCTCCTATCTGTTAGGAAATGACCTCAATCTATTATCCATTGTACAAACTGGTAGATCGAGTATATTAGCGTGTAGATCAATTGATAATGTCAACCAATTACAAGAAATGAGGAATCGACCATAATGGGAAAAATTACACATCCAAACATTAGTCGTACGATGGGGAAATATTTATATTTCCAATGCGATTTTTGAATTCAGAAAGGAACAAAAATGTTCACTAGACTGGAACCATTTGAAAACAGCTGCGACAAATAACTATCTGGAATTTTATTGGGGTTTTTCAGACCAAATTATATGTGTATGATTTATCGGTGCTCTTTCGTTTTGGCGGTAAAACTACGCAATGAAAACTGTTGAAAGTTTATTGTTAGAACACAGTGCAGTTGAGATGAATTCAGTTTTCTTTTTCTATTCAGGAATTCGACCGAAAAATGAGTAAGGAGCTGTCCATTTTATTCGATCTGAGGTGACTTTTGACCGCAATATTTATGGCGCGTTTTAAAATTTCTAAATTACAAAAATCGCTCATCAACTGTTGTTACCGATCGATTTGCACTTACACAAATTGTACGCCACGGCAGACCATGATTTTCAATGATAGGATAATCGTTGTTGATAATTTAAGTAAGAAACATGGCTCTTTTAGGCTTGAGAAATGTATTAACGATGAAAAAAGGAATCAGGCGGCGAACGGCCGGCCGTAATGTGATCGTTTCGAATTTTGAACTCAGATAAATATTACTAAATGTTTTCTCTTGCCGATGGGTGATATTTCCCGTCGTCTATCGGATGAGAAAACGTCTACTCGTTTAATTTAGATTCGCAAACCGAAAACTCCAAGAGAAATTCAATATCGAATATATTTTTCTAAAATCGTAACTATAAAGTTATCTGACCATCTTTTTTGAAAGCTTGTCATACAGAGAGTTATTGATTGTTGTGATGCTCAACCATTCGTTGAGCGAGGACGAGCGTTTATTTATTTTTCATATTTTCCGTTTCGATTTTTTTTTTCCTCCTCTAATAGTATTTGATATTTGCCGTTCGGATATCTGCTGGATCGGAAATCTGATCTGCTAGATCGGATAGGCCACTCGCGCCGACAGCTGAACTTGTCTCATCTTAACGAACCTCTAAGATCCGACAAGTTCGAAAACTGTCCGGCGGCGGGGAGTTCTAAAAATTTTTGGACGTATATTTTTGTAGATGAACGATCAGAGCGTGAGATAATATTGATAAGCTGATGATTACGAATTACTACGGTGGAGAGCGGTAATTACAATGTTACCAAAGATGTTATACAAGAAATAGTAAGATTTTACTATCGCACAATAACCTAAAATTGATTAAAATAAGAAACAAAGTAAAGCATGCTATTTAAAAATAATATATTAGAATCGTTGACCCAAATACCAGGAATAGAATTAATTCAATCGTTTGATTAGGAAATTGAAATATTTTTATGACAGTTAGTCCGTTCTTTGTACCAGTAGTGGCAATTTTTTTTCTTCCCTCCTTAGTCAACATTATCCAATTAGATTATCGTATCACTATAATGTTACGTTGCTGTTGAATATCATTGGAATGAGGCAACATTCGTAGTAGGTAATATTCTTTTAGCCTGTTAGCGTAGAAATTTGTAATTGGAACCAATACGATTCAAAATACGATGTACTACTGTTACCATTATTTTTTATCATTGACGAGGTCATTACTTTATGCTGAGCGGTGATGTGTATCAAAATATTTTCTCCATCTGTTATTACTCTTGACAATTTAATTTTGCTCAGCTAAAATACCGTTGAGCCTGGTTCTACCACGGAAATGCACGGCCATTAGTGACAATTCCATAGAGAATAGACTCCTCCACTTGGCGACCGAACTTGTTCGAGCGTATTAATTTATTGGAGCGAGAATATATAACATCAATGGAGGAAAATGCGGTTCAAGATTCAATTTCAAGCGGACTTTCAATCGACAATGTCATTCGATACATGGCCTATTTTGTTGAGTTTTCGGGGCGATAAAATCGTAGAATATTGAAAAGAAAGCAGAATTCGATACGGGTGAACGAATCTTTGTATCAAAAGTCGATTGTGAATGAAAAAGTCTGAATCGGAAAATGAAAACTCTATTGTTGGAAAGTGAAACGAACGTATAATAGTGTAAACCCTTGTTAGAGGTCGGAGGAAAAGTTCAAAAAGGGATTTTTAAATAAAAATATATTGCTAAACTATGAAACTAAGTGTGCAACTCAGTTGGTAAAGTTGTCGAAAATTGAGTGGGTATAACCTTAGCCTTTTGAGGAACCAAAATATTTCGAGGGTGAAGTTCGAAATGAAACTACACGTTAGACGACGTTATGACGACTTTGGATTGTCAACGTGAATCGTGGAATAGATTCGGTACCAAAATTGCTAAATTTTGAGAGACAACAATCGGTAGAAGATGTATTCGCCCTGGTTTCAATGTTAAAACTTCAGTTTGAACTGGTAGAATCAGGCTTGCTGTTCAAAAAATTACTACATATATGGCTCTGGGAATGTTTTTCTGATATCCCATAAGTTTCGACATCATTCTCATATTGGCCGTTATGTTCTCTATCTGTTGAGAATGGTATTAAATTTACTGAAATCTTGATAACTAATCGAATTAATGTTGAGCAATGTATATAGTAGAACTATCATGCACGTGTTATTGTAAATTATTATTGTAGACCATTTGTTGAGAAAATATTGGCCGATTAAAATCAAATTTTGGGCTGTGTATAATTCGAAGTATTGCGATATCACCAACAGCATAGAAATGAACTTTAGAAATGGAAATATTTTTTTCATGACATTATTTGATTTTTTCTTGCTCCTCAACCGATTTCTCCTCGAATCACTGGCTTTTTCTGAACCCTGAACGGCTTGAACGGGGCGATTGAAAGATTGTATTATACCTAGTGAGAAACTGAACTCAAACAAGCAAATCAAGAGGAAATTGTTTCCCCAACGCCGAGCGTGGACTATCTGATAATTGTTTAGTAACTCTTGAGACATTTGAAAGGAGGAAACTTTGCACAGTTGGCAGCAAGCGTAGCCCATTTGTGAAGAAAAAAAAAATTGAATAAACATTCCTACAGCAAGCAAAAATGGTATGCTTTTTATGTACATTTTATTGTTCATTGTTCCTGCAATAAGGTGGCTTTGGATGGAACCGTAATGGAATCAATAATGTCATAATCCAGTTCTGCACCTTGTTGGAAAAAAAAGAAAAACTGAATCAAACAGGCGCATGGTCAATATGTTTATTTTTCAAATTAAAAACGAGCGATATTTATGAGGTATTCTATAAATTATTATTATTGAACGAAAAGTTGGTGTACGCACTAAGTACTTTAAGTGCACAAAGGTGAACCAGTGGAAAATATCAATTCCTGATGGGTCAATACATTTTCTGCTTTGCTAGTAAATTAATTTTTGCTGTAGGTGCCCTGATTTCCAGCCAAAAATGTTGCACCACGATTTATAATTGAGCACTTTTAAAAGTTCACTTTATTTCACATTTTCCTATTCTGATCTGTAAAAAAGATTACTTGGTAGCATATTGGCACTACTCGAAATTATTCAATTGTTTCTAGGCTTAGGGTCCCCCCCCCCCAAAAGTTAGATTCTACTCAAAAGAACTTAACCAAGATGATGCAAGGCAATGGATCGTGGAAACATTTATACGAGTATTGGAATAACGTTATTTATCCTTGAAAAAAATTGTTGAATGCGTCCTGTGAAAAATTCTAGTACACACAGGAAGAGAGGAGATAGACACGAAAAATCCGACTGAAATTAACGGGCATTCTGGGATCATCCAAGGTTTTTTGGAAGTTCACATGAGATGTTCACTGAACACTTTAAAAGTAAACAGTTGACCATCATCTTGACCAGAACACCGCGTGGGTATTTAATTGAAAAATATTATGAACGGCCAGATGTATTGAGATGACTGTAACTTTAGAAGCTGGTTATTTCAAGGTTGAGAAAATTGTAATTGTCTATTGGTGATTAATTTAACGGCGAGATTCATTTTTCGCCAGGCTGATGATTCATACGATGTATATGAAGGTTGCTGAAGTGAGATATTATGAGGCTGGATGGAAGTTTTAGAACAGGTAATGTTTGAGTGAGAGTGAAATTAGACGTTAATTTACAAAATAATCAAAGGTGTCTGATCAACTTGAATAAGAGCGTGTGAATGTGAGTGTAAAGAAAGAAGAAGAAAAAATGGAGGCGAACACTCACATATGCGTGACTTTAAAAAACTCCGACTGGTCAATAAAAGATTTTTGAGAGGTAATCTTAAATGAAGCATGAAGAAAAAACTAAAAAATAATGATAAAATATTCCTCCGACAGACATAGTAGCTGATTACAAGAAGGTAGTGGCAGTTCTTAGGTACAGCTTTATGGACTGTTCTATCGTTCCTAGAAGCAATGAATTCCCCTGCAAACAGGAGAGACGTCGAAAGCACATCAAATAAGCTGAGGACGAGGATCTATTTGCAAACCTGCTGTTTAAATAGCAATTTGTTTCAATAGCAGTTTTTAATTCCTCTCAAGCTGTCGCATGAAAATTCCTGGACATTTAGGAACCAGATTTTTCAAACTACTTGTCTTATTTTACATGGTCGTATTGATAGCACCCATTCAAATAATAAGAATGATTCCATAATAGCCAAAAATACATTTCCATTGTAAATTATAGATAGAAATGAGAACACTCGATTCACTCTCTCTCACTCCATCATGTACCAACATAAGCTTCAAATTAAATGTACGCCAAGTGACTCAGCGACATCCTCTTACCATTATATCGATTGTGTTCCATTAATTACTTGAAAGTCAATGTCAGTTTGTAGGTGTTACGACTTTTGTACACTTACACCCAATCTTGGGGATAGAAAAGGGTTACTAGTGATAAAGCCGTATCCCTCCACATTCAGGCATACATCTACTTCATTAATCACATTACTTAAGTTCTGGCCAGTAAATTACTCAAATGTTACAGAAGTGTTGGATCTCAACTCGGAATAGTACTTGCTGTGCAAGGTATCCTCCTTTCAATAGCAGATGTGCAACTACAGGGATCAAGTGTTGACACATGGGAATTTCTGGGGAATTGAAGCGGTTTCAGTCGATGGTCCAAGGACCATCGTTGTCTCTGCCAGATTTCAAGCGCTGAAAATTTTGAAGTTTCTTATCGTGGGTATTAGTCTGCCTTGTCACTGCTTTCAGGCACATCAAATCCCATGAATAATCTCCAACATCGGGTCCAAAATAAGGTATAAATTGTGATTATACTTTTATAATGTAGAAATGGAGTTATATTTGTACGTTGAATTTGGAGACCTATCATCTTCCAGCATTTAAATATTTTTGAAAAACAAATATATAGCTACATACATGTATACTTATTCAGAAGGAGGCGAGGTATTCATTATGAACAATACGAGATAATAATCTAAATAATGCCGTGTAGAACATGCATTTGACACCAATCCAATAAAATGTGGTTTATTCAATTCGTTATCGTCTGGCTTCCATGGCGAGGGGATGATCCACAATTGGTCTACTTTTGAACGAGCAGTATTAGCTTTGTAAGCATCCTCATTGTAGGTTTACTATTTTTGGCCGATAGCAACTCGTTTCGACTTCGCCAGCTTTCCATAAATATTATGAGCTAAATGTGTGATGGCAGATTCTTTACATTTTGATTTGTATTAAAGGAAAAGTAATGTTGGAACGATTTTTTCCCCTTACAAAATCTGGATTATTTTCCATAATTAGTGCAAGTACGTTCCAAAAGTGCTTGATGCAATTATTTTTTGACAAAAAAAAAAAAAAAAAAAAACTTACTGAACCAGTTTGCACGAATACTTCATATTCTTGAAAGTACATTTCTCGACACATTTTTTCCATTGACTGTGCGGTGACTGGTAGCAACGCGTTGTGGAAAGCATCATCAGAGGCCTGTTCCAAGGCCCTCGTCACAGCTGATCAAAAATCTCCTCTGTGGAAGAAAAACAAAATCTTTCAGGGTTGCCTTGATCAGAGGTAACAAAAAGAAGTCTGCTTGCGTGAAATCCGGACTACATGGGGTATGTCAGGTAGTGTCTGTACAGGATATTGTGCACTCGAAGCCCGCAGTGGCAAGCACATTATAATGATGGAATTGCAAGACGGTGGCAACGGCTTTTCTCGTTTGACCAGTCTCCAGGCGCTGTCTTTCCAGCACTTCCAGCTAGTTGAAGGTAGTTGCAATAGTGTACACGCAAAACTATGTAGGTTGGAAACTATAGCATTGGAACTTCACTGTTTCTCCTGAGATGAGTGACGAGCCACTCCACTTTTCATCTCGATAGAATCATTTCCATGTCACCTCATCGCAAAGCATTTTCGTATATTATTAATTAAGGTATAATAACTTTTGAGGATGTAATAAGGACTTACGAGGGTTTGAACAAGAACTCAAGCTGAGTTACAAGGTTTTGGCCAAATTAGAGGATAAATAAAAACTGGTTGGTAATACTGAAACCAGTGGTGTGCATGGATCACACAGTACTTTCATGTTTGGGTCGATAGCAGGTATAACTGATTATATACTCAGGAAACTCATACAAAGGCCGCAATTTAGTATCCTACAATTGTTATTCAAAAACTAGCCAGGAGAACCAAAAATAGAATCCCGCACGAATTAGGATAATAATGCGGAAGTGGAGTATGTTAGCCTAACGTTACAACCAAAGTTTTTGTGGAATTAGATCATTTTTATAGAAACGACACTCTAAAATATATAGCCAGCTCAAAAATGGGAATCAAGCATCATTCAAAAATGACGTGAAAATCGAAACAGTGAGACAAAACAGCATAGTGCGGAAGTACTGTGAGTGATCCAAACTATAAAGAACAAGTATTGTGAAAGTGAGTCATTTTTATAGCAAGGAAACCCTTAATTATTGAACATCTTATTTATGAGGAAGTACTGTGTGTGACAGAAATAACAAAACTCAAGCGACCTTCAGCTGACATTAGGACATATTTAAACTCTTCCAGGATTGAAACATATTGACATTTGCGGGCTGTCAATATGTGAATAACTCATAAGTGCGGTGTGTGATCCACGCAATGTGAATAATGTTTGAATTTTTACACCTCCAAAGCAGAGAGTGTTAGGTACTGAAATTTCGACCGCTTGTCGAACACTCTCTCCAACTATACCGTAAGGCAAAAAATTCAGATTTTAATTTGGAAATTAAGAAAAATAAAAATGATTAAAATTACAATAGTTGCTACAAAGTTTTCCCCTATAGTTACCAAGCTGTTTTTTGGTGGGAACGTTCACAAATGCTTAGAATAATTACTATCACTTATGGATTAGCGTCCAAATTTACACCATTAACCCTTTCTCCCCGAAGCACGCCCGACCACAGTGAGGCCCCCTCCCGACGCTTTAGCGACTCGATGTGATGTCGCTATCTTTGTCTTCCTCTCCTATTTTCGTCCACTTTCACTCTACATCATTTCTCAACTGAATTATTTTTGAGTTAATTACATGTTACTCTATCCGTACAAAAAAAAAGAAACAAATTGACGACGTTCCAATCGTCAGACCGAAGGGGAAAAGAGCCGCTAAGAATACGGAGAAGATATAGGCTGAGGTGACAGTTTCGCTCTCCTCGATAGTGTTACTGCCACGAAATCTGTCGGAAGAGGGTGAAAATGAAAGGTATACGTCTCCCCTATATGATGGTAACAGAATGGAAAAGATTAGTTCAGAAATAAGGCCGTAGATCGCATCAGAAGGGCGAAAAACTATGAAACGCCAAAAGGCGTCCGTAGGGCCCAGAGCACGTTACTCGTCAAACGCCTTTAGGCGTCTGTAGGGGAGAAAGGGTTAAGTCAAACAAACATGCCGGTAGTAAATTTTTAGAGTTTTTCCTTGTCGAGGGGGTAGACGGGTGTAATTGATAACACGTGATCAACATAAAATACATTCATTTGAAGTACAACTTGGAATGTTATTTACATCTATACACAGAGCTAAATATTTCAATTTCTAACTGGCAGAATGGTTCAACCACGATAAATTCATTAACTCAGAAGTAAGTTGCAACAAAAACCATAACATAATACTGGCTAAAATAAACTCGACAGCTTTAACATCATCCTTACATATCAATCCTATCAACCGGTATTAAGGCTAAATATATCGAGAGTTGATTTGAACATGATTAAATGGAGGATAGAAACATGATCAAGAAGTGTGTGCACCGATGAACCAATTTCTATATATATGAGCGTATGAAGGCCTTTCCAATAATATTGCACGCTCAATTAAGGCAATCATTCAGAGACACAAAGGGTTTGTGAAACCAAACTACTTGAATCTAAAACTGGCACTTGCATGAAATAAATGGCCAATTTCTGATATTCTGCTAGAATTTATGACATCTTTCAAGAACATAGTGGATAGGCATTGTTGCAGTTTCAAATACTTTGAATCAAAGTAGCTTTTGCTTCATACTTTAGGATTAAGCTCACATGCTTTCATTGGCTGGTTCTGATATTTGAAGAAGAAGATGCATGTTGATGCAAGAATTATTTCGTAAGCACAATTCATGTACCTATATTGTTCTCACAGCATAGAATAGTTCTACCACCAATTTCTACAAGGCCACAAGGACCAGGAAGAAGATGTATCAACTCAAGGAATGTGAAAAGGTGATCCTTATGAATAAGTAGAAGAAATAACAATCCGATTGCGCCGTAAAATTGAATACTTGATGGGAAAGAATAGGTAAATTGATGAAAAATCAATAGAAGCGAGAGAAGAGGATTTCTCATTTACAAGTTTAAACTTGAACCGTAAAGAGGAAGTTGAATTGAAGATGTAGAATTTCATAGAAGGTCAAAGAATTCTGAAAGGCTCAAACAATTCGCCGCAATGAATGAAGCTTTTCATACAATATCGGGGAGTAAAATTTTGTATTTATATTCATTAGCAATTAGTTGATGAGAAAGACATGGAAGAAAAACCATACAATCACTCATCTTCTGGCGTCCGTTATTTAGAACAGCTGATTCAAAACTTAATGTTGGCTGAATCATACTCAGAGAGGGAAATTAGTGGAGAACATAATTAGCAACAGGGAAAAAGTCAGCCGCATGTGACTGACTAATACTCAAGCATATAACCAACTGTAGATTAACCAAAGATTTCTGGTGACCTACAGCTAGTAACAAAACAACACATTTAAAAGTAATTACCACTGTGTGTACATTTAGATACGGCTCATTTGCTGATGCGATCAGAATTAATTCGACAGCAATAGTCAACTGACACTTCAATTTTACGTTGGGAGCCAAATTAAAATTATTAAAACTTTCAATGAAAAAAAAAATGAAAACCATCTCGTTGAATTTTTTCCCAAAGTTCTTTCACCGAAAAATTCCACTAACTATTTGACTTAATCAAATATGAACAACAGAGACGACAAGTCTCCTGATTACAGCATTCTAATATCAGTAGGAACACTAATTCGCAATGGGAACAGCAAGAACTGTACAGACCGTATGTGATACTAAAATTAATACCATTGTATTTATAATTGCAATACATTACACACGTTACTTATAATTTCCAACGTAGCTTACACTTCCAACTTGTCGGTAAAGAAAGAGACAGCTCAAAAACATTATTTTCGTCGAATTGCCCCTCAAATTTCCTTGAAATCTTGCAAGTAATGGACTGCTTTTGAAAAGCGAAATCGGGGGTTTGCTAAGAAAATCCTATTTTTGCAGTTGGCCCTGTCGTTAACAACAGGAGTGATAATACATGTATTACTGAGCACTACATGTATTTTGCACATGAATAACAACTAGTTAATAAAATTTTCCAAGTTTTAAAACTGATCTCATGGGCACATAACGCCAAACAACCGGTTCCATGGTAACTCTGTTCAAAACAGCCAACGCACAAAACTCAACTTCAACAATAAAATATGCTTTGCCAAAATTCTAATAATTAATTTCTCGTTCCCATTGTAATTTTGCGTAATTCAAAAATATAATTCACTTAGGCAACGCTAAATTCATTTGTTATCAGATTCGAATGAGTTATGAATTTGCTTAAGCTAAATTTCAACGCGAATAACCAGTTGGCACTGAGTTTCATTACTTATGAACGGCTCCAACAGGCAGACCATCATTAGATTTGATCTCAACGATATCACTATATTGGGTGTACATTAATTCAAGAGGAGCGTCAATATTTCTGAAAATGTTTGATAAAAAGACGCATGTGCACTTAAGAATTGCTACTAACAGTCATTGACATAACAGAATGAACTGTCCAGAGAACTCTCCAATGTATAGGTAAAAGTAGAGACACTATTCATGCACAGGGAGAAGAGAACTTGAAACTTACACAAATCATGTTAACTATTTCCACAGATATATGCCATTATTTTGAGAAGATTACCGACCAATAACAACCACTGGTAGCTCCCAGCGTCTAATCAACATTTAAAACGTTCAAACATGGTCAAAGTAATTTATTGATTGATTTCACACTTGTACAGGCAATTTTGACATTTTGGCAGACAATTAGGAAGATGATGAATTTCAAATAGATATCCAGGCCACAAAGAAAATTTAGAAGACGTTCGAGGGAGGTTTTGAATATAAATTTGTCAACAACTGTGTTTTTTTTCTAATGGAAGACATTAAGCTTTAGCGTCCATCATGTCAATGTTTATCTTATAGTAGACATACGGGTAGTAGTCAGCTTGTCCAAAGCCCAGTCCAGGGATATCCACGCTCTGGAAAAAGAGGAGAGCAAATAAATGCTATGAATCAGCATGAGTTTGTCAGTTGTTACTGTACTGTGAAGTTGAGATGCTCGGGGGAAATTTACTATTTAAATTCAAACAGGAAACAACGATTAGCCATACCGGTACTACTCCAGCAGCTGAACAAAAATAGCATCTAACCGCTGCACAGTAAACACTAGTAGTTCATCTTAATGTACCACACACTGTGCAGCGGGTTGCTGCGGGCAAACTTCAGTTGAATTCAACCGGCCACGCTTCAACCTAAAGTTTTTGAGTGAAAATACCCCTAGTGGTTGGCAAAGAAGGATCATAATTTGACTGGCCCAAAACTGTCTGCAATCTCCCGCTTCGGCCACCACCTGCTTCCCGCTCACATAATTATACTAAGTTTCTGCAAACTGCTGTCCTCAAACATCTGGCAAACTGGGATAATGTACAACCAAATGCAAAGGACTGACAGTCCCAACTTTAGTTAAACTGATTGTCTGCAGAGCAGATACGGAATCAGTCAGAATGTAAAGAAGACCCCTCTGAAAAATAGATTTACTACAAATCCTCTGCTGTGCTTTTCTAATGACACATAGCCCAATCTGCATATTTCTTGATCGTAGGTGAATACTACTATTCAGTTGTACAGAAGTGTTTGAGTTGCTAGACACGTGTTGAGCGAATATCCTGCATTCAATAAATGGTATGGAGGATGCACCAGTAGATTTTAATGAGAATAGAAGTATGTCTGAAAATTATTTTTCTGTCCTTGAGTAGTGAATGGAAGAAAAACCAAGCTATTCAAAGTATATTTTTTATTCTTTGGGCAAGTACCCTGAAGTTCTACATCCCCCTGAGGATACCTGAAGTACTTAGCCTGAGGATAGATTATTATTAGAGAGTCACCTGGTCTTTCTCCTCTTTACCAATCAAGGACAGTGAAGACATAGACAACAAGACTAAAAAGAATTAGTAATTTCCACCCTGTGAAAAAATATTCATACGAACAAAAAAAGATGCATTTAGGACAGAAATAATAAGTGAATGGTAATTTGAACTGTTAAGTACCTAAGTGCATTGGTATGCTGAATATTATGTCTGTGGTACATGTTCATATTGGTGAGTTTTTATCCCTCACTCAATAAACAAGTAGCATCTCAATTAAAAAAAGAAGAAGCAATTATAATCAGAATCTTTTAGCTGAAAAAATCCCAATAATTGGAGCAGGGAATTCAATTCTGCGAGTATAATGTTAACTTACATCGCCAGCACTTGCGTTGCTACCCTGTTGCTGCTGAGCACTGCTGTCGAGGTGTCCATAAAGCTGATTAAGCACATCTCTCAACCTCTTCATTGACTTCTTGTGGGGATGAAGAAGCATCGCTTGGAAATTCACTGGCAAGCCATACCTGGAAGGTAGAATTATAAATTTTACTAAGGGCCTGTTTTTGATGAGTTAGAAGAATATTCCAATATCATTGGAAGAACCATATTTACCTCAAAACCGATTCAACGAATACTCGCAGCGCCTTGACGTGAATCCAGGCGCAGAAGCACTCGCTGAAGTTGACTTTGAGCCATCTAACCAGAGGACCCTGAAAAAATGGTGAAAATGTTTTATCATGAGTTCCAACACAGCAGATTTATGTCAATGAATTCTGCAACAAACCTGAAATTCGTAACATGCTGATATTACACCTGGTACGAGCCCAACACAAATAAAAAGCGAATTTATAACAATTATCTAATGTATGCCTCATAGAAGGTTATCAGGCTATCACTGAGATTTAATAGACAATAGATAGAGAATTTCCAAACTAGCAGCCTTTATGATAGCCAAAGCAAGCTGAATCGGTATATTTAAGGTGATGTCGTCCTCCTTAAATAATCTATACAAAAAACTCTTGGCTCTTAATCCGCTGACAAATACGTCCCTTAACATTGTGTAATCGGGGAGTTGCAAGGGAGCATGTATGTAGAAACAATCACTTTCATGTTGCTTCCAATTGAGAAAGGCATGATGGGAAGATTAACAGAGGTGGGCACAAATGTTCCTTTAAAATACTCTTTAACTGTTCAAATGTTTTAGAAGAGTACTACAGGATAAATAGAATTTTTCAGATGAGTGATATGAAACACAATTTTTTTACAAGCTACTGGAGCGCATTGGATATTGAAAAACGTTGTCACACGTTGCGTGTACGTGTCGAAATCTTCGACTGACTCATATTTGTCGAACGATATCCCAGAAATGCCTTGGTTGTGTCTTCCCTTCATCTACTGTAGCTGAGTAGCTTGTAAAAGCATGCCGACCATTCGGGTGAGTTCTTCACTTGACTTTATGGTGTAAAAGGTGATGACAATGATAATTTGATCATGAATGAAAAACGCGACCTAAAGCCGAACTTAAAGAGAATGTGGTGTAGTATGGTGTATAGTCTCCATCCATTGTCTATTATCAGTAATAGCCTGATAACCTCCTATCAGGCATGCATAACAAATTATTTTTCCATAACCACCGATAGAGTTTTCGTTACATAAAAATTGATTTTTATCAAAGTACAAGTGTCAGGGAAAGATTAATTATGTTGTGATATATAACTATAATATTTTAATGAAAATGGAAAAAACTGCAGCTTACAAATTGCTTCTTCTTGTCAGTATGTAGCTTCGCGACTTCAGTCTTACCAGCCGCCAGCTCCTCCTCGTTGTAAGTGAAGTCACGAACTACAAACCTGTGAAAGATATAAATTGAATATTTGCACAGCTGTTGGACAGTAACATGGAAAATGAAATGGCAGAGAGTTTCAACAATAGTAGAGACACAAACCAATCTTCTCTCTATACCGGTATGGTCCAACTATTGAGATTGGTGTTTTACTAGAACCAGAAACTAATTTCCAGCCAATTAGAGGCCAGAAAATAAAGCCAATTGATATTTTTTAAATTTAGCGGCTGTAATTCTACAAATCTGTACAAATACAGTAGTAAATAACAAGTCATGGCTTAATTTATGGTTTCTCAAGAAGTACACAGCTGTAAATGTTTGTACAGTGGTTTATTATTACTTTGCTTCAATAATTATGTAAGAAGACCATCCATTTGTGATAACAACTTGTTGGAACTGTTGTTTTATGTTTTCTCCACAATTCCTACAGGAAATTAGAAGTAGAATTCAAATTTCTAGTTTTCGCCACTCTCTTAGCTCCATCGTTTGGCGA
This sequence comes from Tupiocoris notatus, assembly GCA_037159825.1. Taxonomy (NCBI): domain Eukaryota; kingdom Metazoa; phylum Arthropoda; class Insecta; order Hemiptera; family Miridae; genus Tupiocoris; species Tupiocoris notatus. Next base: position 659,734 of record JASJUZ010000053.1, read on the forward strand.
TTAGTTTGACTCTAAATTAAGTAGGTAGTTAAAAACGCTGCAAATGATTGTACCCTTTGCTTCAATAATGATTAAAGAAGACCATCCATTTGTAATAGTAATTATTCCAAACATTTGAGAATGTTCCCACTGAAAAACAGACTGGTAACTACTACGTATAAAGGAAACTACGTAGCAACTATTGTAATTTTACTCATTTTTATTTTTCTAAATTTTCAAATTAAAAACTAATTTTTTCACTTAAATGTATAGCTGAAGAGAGTGTTTGACAATCATTCCAAAGAGTATAGAACAGTTTTCATGGCTTCAAGAACTCTTGAGTTATACCCTTGTGCCAAATTTGTGAAAATCTACCAAATTCATCGCAAAAGCTGTGATAACCCGAGAACCAATGAAGCTATCGACCCCACGATTGTCTCATTCGATTCAACGTCCAAAAATCTATAGAAATTGATACCAAAGACACCTTCATTAGAAAAACAATTGAAAATACAAATTTCCTCCCTAAAAAACAATTTCTAACACCCCCTCAAAATTAGATGTTTTACGTTTTACAGCATGTAGAATCCGACGAATATCAAATGAAAAAAAAATCTGAATTAGTAAAAGTAGTTACTAACATAAGTTACTAAAAGAAGTATTCCTATTTCATTTGAATGGATTTGGTTTTCTTCCCCGTTGGCAACTACAGCTTCTTAAGCCGAGTGATAGAAAAACTATTATTCTATTATTACTATTATTATACTCGTAGACTCTCAGTCGCTATTTACATGAACCAAACAAACACTTTTTTTTTTTAAAAACATGATTCCAGCAACCTCCCTGGTAGGAAAAAATCATGTAACTTCTAAAAACTGAATTCACTCACTTCTTTTCTCGAGCATGAGTTTTAAACTCGTCCACCACCTTTTTGAAGAGGGTTATTGTAAACAGAGAGTAATCGCTGTCCTGATGAATTAGCTGGCTCGAGCGTGGGACAATCATGCTGGATAGCTTTTCGTAAGTGGTATTCCAATCTTGAACTGCAATCCTGAAAGGGTTGAGTACCTACGTTAATATCAGATTTAAAGCCTCAAACGAACTATCATTTATTATTTATTTCCCAACAAGGAGCTTATTATCTGAAACATGCAAGACCCATGAGAAGTTGAAATAGATGAGAACTTTGGACAATCGCCAAGATAATCCACCAAATATCACAAAAAAACTTACTCCTAGGCTTCCCTAATCAATCAATTTAATAGCTAGAGAGTTATTTTGACTGTAAAAAAATTATTGTACAATTTCACTAAAGTTACTGCAATTAAATAATGCAAATTGAGTACCTATACTGATACCTTCTCATTTGTGCATTCAATCTACAAGAGTAACCTAATAAAAATTGAATTTTTTTTAGATTTGTTGAAGCATAGACCTTCTTCAAATATTTTGTGGTCTGGACAATTCCTTCTTTAACGGCAGTTTGAGCAAGTGAAATAGGTCACAATGATTAAGTCGCTCTCCCTATTTCCAGGTCTTTGGATGAAAAACTAGACATTTTCTGCTTAAGAATTTTGATTTTTAAAAAAGTACACGGAGCGGAATCTTTACACGATTCTCCATAAATTGCAGTTTCAAGGCATAACGGGCTTTATTGAGAATCTACTCTAATAATAAAGTCATAAAAGATAAAATAAAATAAAATTATTGCCAAAAGTAGGAACAAAAGGATGACATTCTACCAACAACCCATAAAATTTGATTGATTTGCATTAATTGAATTCATGTGTCTACATTTAACTATGAAACACCTATAATTCAAACCAAACAAAAGAAAAAAAAATTAATTAGCTTTCAAGCATTGAAAGAGCAGAGTCAATTGCTTGCATTTCATTTCATTTCATTTCAATTAACAGGAAAATTGGATCTCATGGGCAGATATTACTTACTGGGGTACAACGACGAGCAATGTAGTCAAGTACTCCGAATCGAGGATAAAGTGCTCCTTTTTGACCAAATCTCCCAAGTTCCGGGTGAGCAGGCTTCCGCTGCAATTGAACATTAGAAATAGTAGTTGAAAACGACAACCGTTAGTCACTCATAATTTATACACTTGTGATGTCAAGTTTGTCACATGCAGATTAGGGAATGGTGACTATTACGTCATCACAAGCTGAGAAATTCGTCATACCTTTGCTTCTTTTCCATGCTCTGCAAGCTGCTCTTCAAGTTGTTGTAAGCGTTCGCCTTGGATTTCAGGTCAACGTCAATCTGGCTAACTTGTTTGCTGATGATGTCAGCAATGTTCCTCAAGGATTGTTTGACCGGATATTTCGCCATATCCCAAGAGAATTTGGTCAAGTACGAGGACAAATCCACTGCAATTAAGAACTTTCAAGTTCAAGTTCCCATCAAACAAAGAACGGAGGAGCTACCATTCACTTCAGCCTGAACTACTCAAATGAAGCAGTAAAAAGATCAGAAATAACTAAAAATATACCAAAAAATAAACAAATTAATTGAACAAAAAAAAAATGCAGCGTAAATAGGGTCAGGTTGGGTCAATGAAATCATACGGTAAATGGGAAAAAAGAGAAATACCACCCATGGAGTGGGTTAAGGTAAAATTGCTTCTAAACCTTCTCTATGTACGGGTACTTCCAGTCCGCCGCACCTTCACTGTTCACCATCGATGTTCCGACCTCTGAGATAACGGCAATGTAAAACAAATACATGTAGTGTTGACCCTCGCTGCTTTCTATAACATCAAACCCATTAGGTTTTCAGGCTTGCAGTGAGGGTCGACCTCAATGTGAGCTCAAATGTGATTGGCTGACAGTCAGCCCCTCCGCTTTTCGCAGCTCCTACTCGGACTGTTCTGTAGTTCACAGCTTTTCATCAACGAAACTGAAGAGACCCCTGATGACCCCTCAAAAAGTGAACCACTATGAACACCTTCCATCCAAGAGGTTGATCATCGCTGTTATTGTGGAGGTCGGAACATCGATGGTGAACAGTGAAGGTGGGACGAACTGGAAGAACTCTAAAGCCCTGAGCCGGCAGAGGATATTCCTACGCTTTTTCATCAGCTCATTACTGCATGATATGGTATCAACCCTATCCAAGAGTTATTTTTCCAACATCGACTCGCATGGATTTGATTGCTTTTGATAGCTGCAAACTGAAAGTATTGAGTTCCACTATTTGAATCCTTCATTTAGAACGCCCTCCATTGCTGATCGGTTTTCATGTGTCCACAAACCGAATTCTGGAACCTTCCCTGATGATATCCATCGGATGTTTCCAAAAGAACAGGTCTTGATAGAGTGCCTCCTATACTCTTCTCTCCTGTGTTTCCTACCATGCTGTTCTTCATGTAGCCTTCTTCAACTCATCTTTGCCATCGGAATAATTCCCCGGCAGCTAGGGAAGCCTTTCATGAATCCCATCCATAGGAACAGATATCAGCAACAACAGGTCAATAAGCTTCTTGGAGAAAATTTGATAAGTCGCCCTTGATTTAGTTTTTCTTTATTTTTTTTTAGAAAAATACTTTTAAAATACCTCACCTGACCCCAATTTTGCAAATGAGTATTCGCAGTGCAACAAGACCACAATAGCTAAAGCAAGAGCTGCTAAATTGTGTTGCCAATGTGCAGGAGCACAGCATGGCTCATCAGTGGATGGTGCTGCAATCAATTCAGCCCCCCTCCACCATCGTCTTCTGCGAATCGCATCTTTAAATGTGAAAAGCTGTTTGCTCAAACGTATTACATATTGTATTACGGGCCTTGCAGCTAGTTGTATTATATTGAAAGGAGTCGTTTTTCTCACCTCATGGCTCCTGATTCCTGAATAGATATGGTCGAATAATTGCATAAATTTGAGACACATCGATTTAATAATGGATCGTTCGAAATATAGCGCACATCTCTGTATAAACCATGCTTAATTTTTATCAGCTTTTCATCTAGATGTAATTTTGTCAAAACATTGATGAAAACTAAAGGAAAACTTGTTTCTCAAGACCTACCTCTTGGAACTAGATTGGTAGATGGATTAGATGATAATCCTAAACAACAACGACAAATCACCATTTCAAATTTTTTATAAGAACGATGCAAACTAAAACCATGACGGTAGTAACTCAAAAATTATTTATGGAATTTACTGACTGAAAATCAATGTAATTGCAACATGGAATTATTATCGTGTTCACCTCGATTCCCATTTTTATCAAACGTTAAAAAAGAACAAAAATATACGTACTGTTATTGGCCAACAAATTTTCGTGCAGTTTGTCCTTGTGGTCTTCAAGCACTTCGCCAAGGTACTGAGCCAGCTTGTGAGTAATTTGGTCCACGAAGCCGTCCAGTTTTCCAAGGTCATCAGAAAGGCCAACCAATTGATCGAGCGTACCAACCTATCGAAGTGTGGAATGTGAAAATATTAACACAATGAGAAACATGGTAGGTCAACACAGCAGCAGCAGTAGCAGCTGTAAGCAGTAAGCTTCTGCAAGTGTATAGCCCACTAGATGCTGAAATGTTTGTTTTTTCAAATCCAAAATGGCCTCGATTTGGTCACCAATGCTCTGCTGGATGGCTTGCAGAGAACTTTACCAACCACAATAGTACTGCTGCAGTTGCTGGTGTGGAAAACGTTTGCTAGCAACTTCCTACATCGCTCCGTGCTTTTTTTGGTACTGACAACAAAATTTGTTATACGCTTGTACAACGATCCCACACCGATTATCGACTCAGTTTTTATCCTCATGGAGGCTGGAGGGTCTCTGAAGAGCAAACGTATCCTCAGTTTCAACTTTTGCAAAATAAGTATAAGGTGATACTTTCATTTAAAGTTAACCAGTATTTAATGCAGGTTGGCTGGCATTTTTCCGATTCACGATCCACAGTGAATTCGTGAACTACTTTCTTTCGTTAGGGGATAGCTAGCTATCCCACGTATATTAATTCACAGTAACTGAAGTAACCAATACTTGGTGGATTTTGCAGCCAGTAAAACTCAAAATAGTTTATACACCCCATAAGGCAGAAATAGGGTGTGTGATCCAATCGATAAAGAACAAGTTTTGTGGAATGGAGTCATTCTTACAGCAAGGAGACCCAAATATACAAATGTGCACAAATAATATAACTGGAAATGCGAATTACATGGAAGTATGACGTGTGACACCAATAATAAAAATCAACGACATTCACTTGATATACAGAAACATTTCAAGTCCCCCAGCGCTCAAATATAATCATTTTTGCAGTCCGAAAAAATCAAAATATAGTCAATATGCGTATTAGAAGGAGGTACGCTATGTGAGACCTGTGATAAGAATCAGACTTAGTCTAATCCCAGTCCCAAGCATTTCAAGACCATGAGCGTTCAAATATATTGATTTTCGTGGTCTGTAAAAATCAAAATACAAAATACGCTCCAGTGAAATCTTAAAAAAAGCTCATCAGGAAATGGCTAATTTTGGTCATTTGCTAGGAAAACATTCTCTGAAAATTTCATTGAGTTTCATTCATTTTTCACGGAGATATGTTCACTCGCCATTACAAACATTAAAAACCTCTAGCGTCATATTGATTTTCACGGCCTGTAAAAATCTCAACAGTAAAAAACAAAATACGGCGGAGGTACTGTGTGTGATCCGAGCTATACATAAACATTTTTGTGAAGGAGATCAAAAATGGTTATATTTGAAATAAAGAGACAGGAAAAATACAGAAGCGCTCGAATAAAATAAACTAAAATGCGTTTTACGTGGAAGTACTGTGTGTGACACCAATAATGAAAATGAAGCGATATTCAGCTGTCATATTGAAAAATTCAAAGTCCCTCAACGTTCAAATATATTCATTTTGGGGGCATGTAAAAATCAAAATACAAATTACCCACTAGCCAAATTGTGAAAAAGGTTCATAACGTGGAGCTACGGTGTGTGACCCAACATCCAAAAAATCTGGCGTCATCAGCTCGCCATAACGAGTATTTTAAGAACTCAAACGTAGAAAAATAGTTTATTATAGCCTGTAAAAACCCGAATAGAAAACACTTGAAACGCTTATATTTCGGAAGTACTGTGTGTTATCCAAAATCTTAAAACGGCTAATTTTGCACATTTACTGGGAGACAATCTCTGGAAAATTCATCGAGTTAAATTCATTTCGAAAATAAATATCGTTTTCTCAGTAAGTATAATATTATATAAATTTCTTCCGAATTCGACTTTTCGGACGGTGACAATAGTTCCATTTACGACGTAAACATGGAAGTAAAAATTAGATGCAGCACAATGAAGTGGATTTTTAAGCTGCGAGTAACGTCAACAATTTGCAGCCCAACGAGAGCGTGTTTCGTTAAATGTTGTCGAATTATTACCTTGAGGTCGGGGATATGGAACTTGAAGTTTTCAGAAAGGTCGTTCTGCTTGGACGTGACATTGTTCAAAGTCTCCCAAGTTTGCTGACAAGTTTTGTCGCCGGGGGCAGAAATTAGCCAATATTCCGACATGCTGTAAAAAAGCAATATCATCAATTTAACAATATACAAGGGGGGAAAACCTGGAAAATAATCATAGCACATAAGTCGCCAAGGATTAGGCAAGGCCAGCTCTTAATTTCAGGTGAATACGTTGGAATTAGTTGAAACTCACTTGATCGAACGGGCAGAGCGAATTCTAAGCACTGGATGAGCGAGTCGTTGGCAGAAAATTGGAAATCAATGTTCAAAAAATAACTTTGACCGGATTTTGCGGTGTTCTCAACACCTTTCCATACTCAACTCTGTCTGGGAGGGACAACAACTATCAGCTGAAGAAATGGGCGTGCCTCAGGGCCGTGGTATCACAATTTAGCGTCACTATAAGGCTAGCACCTTGCTAAAACGTTAGACTCAAGTTTGACAGGAAATAAAGCTATATTAAAAATTTAAAAAAAAAAAATTCATTGGTCAAAAATTTATTGGTCGAGTATTATTTTATTCGGCCAGTCCTCTTGTACTACTTTTGTAACGTGATAATTTATGGAGAAAAATGACAGTTACAGGATGAGAGCGCTCTTTTGAAACGGGTCAGAACTTGTACGCAATATTAGTTTCAAAGAAAGACGATAGAAATCGCGAGCACACCCACCGATCAAAATCTGAAGGCCAATATTTTTTCCGTCTTCCGAACGTGATTTAAAGAATACGCTTTCTGATCCTGGTAAATGCTAAACAATGATGTCCACAACGTTTTTGAATTAGGTAATGGGAGGGATTGACTGGAAGAAATTTTTTAAAGCTCCACTAATTATTTTACAGTGGTTTATTATTCTTTCATTTCAAAAATGATTTAAGACTATCCATTTGAAATAAAAATTGTTCCCAACATTCGCGAACGATCCCGCCGAAAAACAAATTGGTAATTTTAAGTGAAAACTCTGTGGCAACTAAATTTTTATTTTTCCTAATTTTAAAATTAAAAGTTAAATTTTTCGCCTAACCTTACAGTAGAAAAGAGTGTCTGACGAGAATTTCAACGCGTATAGGACGATTTTTATAACTCCTACAAGAACTCTCGAGTTATACCCTCGTGCGAAATGTTTATAAATTCGCATTTCTATAATTTCGTAAAAGAACTGATCCGTTGTGAGGCCAATAAAAAAAATAAAACATAGCTAAAAAAACCAAAAAAAAAATTAGCTTTTATAGATTTGTCGGAAAGGTATTGATGGCGTCGGCGGGCGGACAGATTTTTTGGTTTATTAATCATATCATTCAATAATAAACCATTGTAATTGCCCATGAAAAAAAATTTCTAACCGCCCTCAAAATTTAGTGTTTTACGTTTCAAGGCATGTAGAATCCGAATGTCGAATAAAAAACGCTGCAAATGATTGTACAGTGGTTTATTATTCTTTCGCTTCTATAATTATTTAAGAAGATTATCCATTCGTGAGAGTAATTATTCTGAACATTTCTGAACGTTCCCACCGAAAAACAGATTGGTACTATAGGTAACCATTTTATATTTTTCTTAATTTCCAAACTAAAATCGGTATTTTTCGCCTTACGGTTCAGTCGAAGAGAGTGTTTGACAAGCATTCCAACGCGTATAGAAAGATTTTTATAGCTTCAAGAACTCTCGAATTATATACCCTATTGCCCAATTTCTGAAAATCTCCCAAATTCAACACAAAAGCTGCGATAACTCGAGAACCAATAAACCTATCGACCCCGCGATGGTCTCATTCGATTCAGCGTCCAAAAATCTATAGAAATTGATACAAAATACACATTTTTCTGAAAAACCTTGCATAATACGAATTTCCTCCCCCTCAAAACCCCAAAAAATACCCTTAAAATTGAGCTAGCAATGTGATTCGACAAATGGGCATTTGTAAGACCGAGATGAAAATGTCAAAAATGTACCTACCTATTATAGTTTGGCCAGAAAAGTGTTGACGGCGTTCGGCAGACCGACAGATTTTTTTTTTATTGGATATTCGGATTCTACTTGCCTTGTAACGTAAAACATCAAATTTTGAGGGGGTTAGACAATTTTTTTTTTTTTTTTTGAGCGATTACAATGGTTTATTATTGACTAATAAACTAAGATCAATCTCGGTCTCACGACGGTCTAATTCTGGAACCACATTGCTAGCTCGAATTTAAGGGTATTTATGGGGGGTTTTGAGGGGGAGAAAATTCATATTTTTCATATTAGAATAGAAAATTTCATATATCTTGTATTTTTTTATTTTATTATTTTAGTTTTTCAGAAATTTCTTTCTCAATTTTCTTTCCCAATTTCTATAGATCTTTGGACGCTGAATCGAATGAGACCATCGCGGGGTCGATAGCTATATTGGTTCTCGAGTTATCGCAGCTTTTGTGTTGAATTTGGGAGTTTTTCAGAAATTTGGCATGAGGGTATAACTCGAGAGTTCTTGGAGCTATAAAAATCTTTCTATACGCGTTGGAATGCTCTTCCAATACTCTCTTCAACTATACAGTAAGGCGAAAAATTCAGATTTTGATTAGGAAATGAAGAAAAATAGAAATAATTTAAACTACAATAGTTGCTATGGAGTTTTCCCCTAAAGTTACTTATCTGTTTTTCGGTGGGAACGTTCACAAATGTTCGGAATAATTACTATCAGAAATGGATTGTCTTCTTAAATCATTATTGAAGCGAAGGAATAATAAACCACTGTACAATCATTTGCAGCGTTTTTTTCGGATATTCGGATATCACATGCTTTGAAACGCAAATCATCAAATTTTGAGGAAGTTAAAAATTTTTTTCTTGAGCGATAACAATGGTTTTTTATCAATAATGAACCAAAATGTCCGAAAACTGTACCGAAGTCACCGTTGCGATAGCTGTACAAATTCAACGTATTATCCTAAGGTGAAATCGTTTTTCTCGAATAAATAAAACAGAGGAATTCCGATCGAATCGCGTCGGCCATTGCGCAAGGAAAAACTCGATCCCTTCATAATTGCATATAAAACGTCCTCCGCTTGAAAACTATGCGGTCCGCGTTCGTGAAAACTAATAAAACGTACAAAGGCATCCGAACGACGTCGCGCGGTCCCCATTGTCGCTCTCCTGGTGAATTTCTCATCGTCCCAAATAGCGCATTGCATGCATGAACTACTCATCTTCGTCCTTAAGCGGACGTCGTATTTTTCCACTGTTCTTTTTCATTTCCCCTCCCTCTCGACGCATTGTTACCGCGTGGTGAAAATGTTGCGAGAGCCGCCTCGTCTAATGTCCTCAGGTCGCGTGGCGGCGTCGCGTGGCGGAACCTTTTCCGAGCGTGCCAATAAAATAAGCGAGCGAACGCAGGATATTAAGCGCAGATCAGAATGAGAATGTCAACTGGCCCTGATTTGCACCGATTCAGGAAATCGCCACCTCTTTCTTTGACGGGCGACTTTGAAATAAATGAACTTTTGTAGTAATTGCTTGAACTTTGATGATGAATCCGTAGTGAATCGAGGTGTTATGATCGTCTTGTTTTATAATTATGTATTCGGAACTGATCGATTAATTTTTTCCCGGGATTTTTGGAACACTCGACAGTGATATTCGAACATTTTAAATTTCTCTTTGCTAGTTGAGATGAATTGCATTAAACAAATCTTAAAATACGTGAGTTTTTCCACGCCTGCACATTTGATTTCTACCAGAAAATCGTTCTATACTCATTGGAATGGTCATCAAACAATCCCTCCAGCTGTACCGTAAAGCGGAAAATCTGGCATTTAATTCGAAAATTAAGAAAAATAAAAATAATTCAAAATAAAACGTTTGGGATAACATTGGAAAGCATCCATTTTCTGCCCCTCAAAATACCCTTCAAATCGAAATGACGATTTGGTTCATGAATTGAGCCATTATCAGACCGAAATTGATTTTTGGTATAAATTTCAAGCATTTAGCTATAGGTAATAGTTTCGTTAGAAAAGTGTTGACAGCGAACTGCTGAAGTTCGGTTTTTTATGTGGATTTGGATGGATGTGATCGCCCAATAAAAGTAGATTTTTCCAACTTTCAAGAGATTTTCAGAAATTTGGCATGAGGGTACAACTTAAGGGTTCTTGAACATACAAAAATCGTTCTATGCTCGTCAAACACTCTTCAGCTGTACCGTTAGGCAAAAAAATTAGCTTTTGATTTGGAAATACGGAAAAATAAAAAATGATTAAAGTGACAATGGTTGCTACAAAGTTTTCCCCTATCTCACGTACTGTACTCCCGAGTTATACGCTTACTGACTATACTTTGATTTTATTCAGACTGCAAAAATGATTATATGTAAACGCTGAGGTACTTGAAATGTTTATTCATGTCAGCTGAATGTCGTTTGATTTTTATTATTGGTCTCTTGCGCCGTACTTCCTCGTAATTCGTATTTTCAGTTATTTTATTAGTGCAATTTTGTATATTTGGGTCTCTTTGCTTTAAAAATGACTCCATTTCACAAAACTTGTTTTGTATCGATTGGATCACACACCGTACTTCCCCGTTATGTGGTTTATTGAGTGTTTAGATTTTTACAGGCCGCGAAAAATTAATATGTTTGACGCTGGAGGTTCATAAAAATTATCCTTTTTTTTACGAAACTTGGCTTGTATCCTTGTGTTGAGCTCACATACTGCACTTCCGCATTATTAACCTAATTGGTGCGCTTTTTCTATTTTCGGGTTCTCCAAGCTGGTTTTGCATTAACATTCCAGAGTAATAACGTTGCGCCCTTAGTACGAGCTTCTTGTGATTTTATAATTTGTTACCGACTTGAACGTGGAAGTACTGTGTGATGCACACCACTGGTTTTATGCAAGTGAGGGACCGAATTGATGGAGTAGATGGCTACATTGTTGAACTCCAGATTAGGAATTTCTTGTGATAGGGCCGTTTTATCAATAGCCCGATGAAAAATAATTAATCGACCAATTAAATTTATTTAAGATTAACAGGCTATTGATAATACTGAGCTTTGTAATCAGCTACCTGTCTCCCTACTCAAAGATGGAACATTAAGCTTGTGCAGCTGCTTGTTCAAAATTTCCCGAATTTTCCAGGAATCGGGTGAAATATTACTGTAATCGATGAAGGCCGAAGGAAATCGCCGAACGAAGTAAGGACGAGCAGGAAGGGAGGACAGCTCTTCGCTAATATTATGCTTTATTGTTAACGTTACATTTATCAACACTCGTGAAATCCAATTTACACTGCGAACGACGGAGGCGGAGGGTGGAACAGCAAAGAATGACTCACACGTCTCCTTATCTCTGTCTTTGTAATGGACGTCCATTTCTACGAGGAGCGTCTGTCTCTTTCCAACTCGGAGCAGTTCGGAGGGAGCTGTCCCTGTCCGGTGCACGCGGTTCTTTCGCGCCAGGGACTGAGAGCGGTCGGTGAGCGTTCACGTCATACCATGCGCGGGCCGGGCGCGCTAGTGATTTCACACTGACTTAGCTGCTACCTCGAGCAGAATTAATGCACAGTCCTCCTGTTCTCGTACTCTCGGGGTGCCACGACGCTCACACTATTCTCCGGATTGTATAGCTATAGACTGCAATACACTACTACTACTCAGCGTCACTGTCCCTACGCGCTATTCGCCAACCCCTTCGAGCAGCCGTCTCTGAAGCTGTCTGCGACTCGAGCGCTAAAACTCATCGACCATGTCCCACATATTTACTTTTTGTAAAAAAATAGAAAAAGAATGTTGTTTAAGGAGCACACAGTACCATTTCCGGGTTGGCGAACAGGTGAAATTTAATAACGCAGCAAATGATTGTACAGCGGTTTATTATTTCTTAGCTTCAATAATGATTTAAGAAAACTATCGATTTGTGATAGTAATTATTCCGAACATTTGTGAACTTTCCCACCGAAAAACAGATTAGTAATTATTAGGGAAAACTCCTTAGCAACTATTGTAATTTTTATCATTTATCTTTTTCTCAATTTTAAAATATAAAAGTTAAATTTTTCACCTAACGGTACAGTTGAAAAGTGTTTGACGAGCATTCCAACGAGTATAGAACGATTTTTATAGCTTAAAGAATTTTCTGAATCCTCATGCCAAATATCTGAAAATCCAACCATTAAAGCTATCGACCGCGCAATGGTCTCATTCGATTCAGCGTCCAAAAATCTATAGAAATTGATACCAATCACATCGTTGTCCGTAAAACATTCGAAAATACGAATTTCGTCCCCCTCAAAACCCCCAAAAATGCCCTTAAACTAGAGCTAGCAATGCGGTTCAAGAATTGGGCCTTTGTGAGACCCAGATTGATTTTCAATGGGAATTTCAAGAAAGAGAGTCTATGTATATTATAGTTTGGTTGGAAAAGTGTTGACGGCGTATAGCGGACAGACAGATTTTTTTTTTTTTTTTTTTTCTTTTGTGGATATTTGGATTCTACGTGCCTTTTGAAACGTAAAACATCAAATTTTGAGGTATTCGAAAAAATTTTCTTGGGCGATTACAATGGTTTATTATTGAATAATAAACCAAAATCGATAATATATGGGAAACAATTTGTTTCATAAATATGGGTCGTCGAATCGTGAAGATTGGGGGATTTAGACAAACGGTGCAAAAGATTTTGCAGTAATTTATCACACCTAGTTGGTAGAAGTACCTAGTCGGTAGTTTCTATTACGTTGAAAATCAAATTTGCACGATGTGTCACCCTGACAATAAAAATCGAGCTTCTTCTAACCGTAGTAAGATATATTTTGTGGCGAGCAGATGGACGAATTTGTCTTGTAAACTTAGGCTCACACACAGTACTTCCGCGTTATTAATCTGTTTCGAGTGTTGTTCGATTTTCGGTTTCCAGACAAGTTTTTCAGTTAAAATATGGTATCGTATTAACGTTGTGCCCTTTGAATGATTTTCTTAATTTTACGATTGGTTTTAACCGTTTGCCGACTCGAACATGAATCTACTGTGTGATCTATGCACACCACTGGTTTTAATGTTTTTGGAGGTTCATAGTGATATCTGAATAATTTTTCAACAATTCTTGCGTATGAACTCCCGATGAAAAGAAAAGGTCGTAGCATCTCGTAATTGATTGAGGGAATACCCCTTCAAGCCTTTACCTCCCCTCGGCAGCTTACCCTTGCTGATAGAACGATCGTTGTTGTCATTGTTGTCGCTATAGAAAATATTGTCATCTTCCCTTTCCCCTCCTTCTCGAAGTGAAGGATTATGAAAAAAAAACGTCGGTAATGAATAGCGTCTATTACGAAGTCCTTCTACTCGAGATCCCTTCCTCCCTCTCTGCCCCCATATTACGCGACGACGATTATTATTTAAAAGGCTTTCGAATATTCGGGGGAAACGGGACGAACGGGCAAGAGAAGGATTGGCGAACTGATACGATACATTGTTACCACACCCTAACACGGACCGAGGGTCCACCCACCGACACTACCACCGCCAACATCTATTTCCGAACCCTTCGGTCCTCTTCTCCGCGCCCGTTCCGATGAGCGCACAGTAAATATTACATGTCACCTAAACCTTCAGTCCTATCGTTACAAAGCATTAATCATCGGAGGATGCAAGTTTACGAGTCACGCTTTGATGAGCCTCCTATTGTAGTTCCATTTGTTCTAGGCTTTCCATCTTGGCATATGAAAGCGCCGTTTTTACAACACAGCGAAGAATAAAGAGGATGAGCGAAGGCGGCTCATAGCGAACACTTATACGACAAGAATTCCACTGTTGCCGTGAATCCAAATGTGATAATTAACAATAAATATCTCAACACTTTAAATTCGAATTCTACGTCTAATATCCTGTAGGAATCATTAATTAATCAAATTTGAACAGTACTGTAAGTATTTGCAACGGAATTTCAAAGTTAAAAAACGTAGGAGTGGCGTAGTATTAAACTGGAAAAACTGATAGTTGTCGTGAAATTTCCGCCGTTTTGACGTCATATTCGGATTCAGCGTTAAATTTCCTATAAGAATAGCTTTCAAAATCGCTTTAAAACGAAAATTTAATTTTTCACTATTACCGATGCCAGCGGAGCTCGGAATCTCGGCACGGGGAAAAACTCGATTTACGGAAAATAATTTCTCTGGCTCTGTTTAAATTTTTTTCACCAAATTTTTTGCTATGTACGTATGTAAGGCGTTCAAATGAAGACTCCTGCATAATAAAACAATTGATTCGCATTAATTTTGACCCCGAAAATCACCGTTAAAGTCCAATTTTTGAGCTTTCAAAACCCGATTTTTTTGGACCACTTGCAGATTTTTCCGAGAAATAAAAAAAATCACAAAAATACATCATGGTAAGACACAACTTTCCTGAAAATTTCAGATTTTTATCTGTATTGAGAGACGAGTAAAAATTCGTTAAATGGTCGGTTGAAAAAAATCGCAGGGGTCCCCCTTGGATTTTTTGCGAAAACTTTTTTGAAATGGATTTCGCTCAAATTCAGCATAATGATAGTTGATGATGTGTACATCAATAATATATGGTTCATTCTTTGTTTCTTTTGCACTAAATAGATGAAAAGAACGTTTAAAGTTGAAAAATGTCATTTTTTCGTGTATAGTCTACTAATATTGTTGAATAACGCAAAAACGGTTGAAAAATTGATAGGTACATTACATTGGGAAAATGTGGACAGTTAAATTACCTATCTTATGGTATATTCAAACATCTGAATTGACGACTTTTTGTTTGAGTTATCCACTGTGCAAGTTACAAATCTTGGAAAATTCGAAGTTGTTACTTGTTCTATATTGGTTCTCGAGTTATCGCAGCTTTTGGGTCGAATTTGGGAGATTTTCAGAAATTGGGCAAGAGGTTATGACTCAAAAGTTCGTATTTACGAAGCCAATGGAAGAATTGTGATCTTCCGAAAAGTCGAATTTGGAACAGAGGTGAATTAGGAAGAAATTTTCATAGTACTATACTCAGAAATACTCTCTCGTCATCTTTTAACTCGCACACCGAACGTCCACGTTATGAGCAACTAGACAAGCGACTACTTACAATGGAATATCGATTTGGCACGTTTCCACCGGTTTTTGTGAAGCGTGTATTTACATTCTCTCTTCGCATATTATATATTCACATTCTCTCTTCGCTGTTCTCTTGGTTTCCTCCATTTTTGAATATTTTTCGCATGAATAGAATTTCAAGCTTGTTTATTGATTTAGAAACTCAGTGAACGTTCATAGACCGATACTGTTACATATCACGTATAGAATCGGCAGGAAATGGACGGCAGTGTCGGCTTTCAGATCAGATCCGGCCTGAGATTGGTCAGCGCATTTCTAGTTTTGCGGTTGAAGCGAACGCTTCGCAAGCGGACTGCGGTAAGCTGCGCTGAGCCATTTCCGTCTGCTACAGCATCTCTGTCTTTGTTTTCAATCTAGCCAATTCTCTTTATCTCGCTAGGCAGCAAACGCGAGCTTATATTATAACTATTGTAGACTTGCTGATATCGATCGTATCCATGATCCAAGGCCGTCAGCCCTTCGAATGATTTATTTTCCGAGAAACCGTTCTCGAAGTATGATTTAGCGATTGAATTCCTATCAACTGGTGGAAATTCATTGCAGACAGAATGCTCGCTGTAATACTAGAAAACATAGTAAGTACATGTTTTTATTTAGTAAGATTCGAAAAGTATAAAAATTAAAACATAACTACAATGTATAACCGTAGATGAGGTTGAGCACTCATTTTTAAAATATCGCTTTCTAAAATCAAGCCCATCCATAATTTTCCTGCACCATCCAACTGATCTATAAGTTAGTCGAGGTAGTTTTATCATTATAACCGACCTAGAACATCTTTAAAAAGGTAACATTTCAGTGACTGTGCAATTGGAGGAAAGTCACGTATGTTGCCTATTAAATATGAGAAAACATCACTTCATATTTATTTGTAAGGTGTCCGATGGATTTATTCCAATTTTATCTCGTTGTTTTTATTTCACAACAATCTGGAGTCACTTTTACTTCCATCTCGACGTAGTAAATGGAAGTATTGTGAACGTCTAAAAAGTCTAACTCAGAAGGGAGGTGAATCTGGCAAAAATATTCATAGGACTATAATTCTTAGAATCACTTTCTGAACAAGTATCTGTTCGACTGTCCACGATACACCACGCTCTCCCGATGTCTCAGTCGATGCTCCGCCAAGCGCCTCCACGCCTCGTTCCGTACCGGCATGGCACTGGCATGGCAGCCGTTGAGGCCCCTGTTTACCTTCAGCAGTGCCTTTCTTTGCGCTGAGCCTAGAATCAGCCACTCTGGCTTTCAGCTTCGGAGTCCAGAACTGCACCGCATACAGCAGGGCCCCTAAAAGCAGGCCGCGGTAGATGTAGAGGTGCTCGGGTTATCCACCCCCACCCACCACCTGCGGAAGCCACCTGCAGCGCAGCCAAGACGTCCAGCACACGGAGTCCAAGTACGAAGCCCGCGGTCACCCCCACGCACTTGAACTCGACGTTCATAGGTCGGGAAACTGGCGCACTAGCGAAGTTCATGTATTGGGTTATCGAGACGTTAAAATGGGCGGAAATGAGTGAATGGGCGGAATCTCAGGCGAGAAAACTTGTCCCTTTAAGAAGGTCCAGGAGCTCTCTCACCAGATAGCCACTTTCCAAAGGTTTTTGGTCCATATATGTCCCAAAAGCCTTGAAGCGTGCGTGCTCCAGGGCAGTCAAGGATGAGCCAACTTGATGCTTGATTACTCATCTACAATCCATCTTGGAAGTTATCGATGCCCTATACAAAGATATGTCAGAACTGTTTGAATGGTCAAGAAAACACGGTATGAAAGTTAATAAAACTAAAACAAAAGTAATGGTATTAGGTAATTGTAAACTTTTGGAACGTTTAAGCTGAACCCACAAACGGCAAAAAATCTTGGACTGATGATACAGAGAACGTTATACATTTTACAAATTATATAAATTACAAATTACATTATATAAATTTCAAATATGTGTAACTCTGTATTCAGAGGAGTATACCAATTAAGGAGATTAGCTGCAGACTTTCCATTACACGTTAGGCAGCAGCTTGTAAAAACACAATTTTTCCTATTTTCGACCATGCAACTATCGCGATGTGTGATATCAATAGTGAACAGTTAAATAAATTGCAAAAGGCACAAAACGCATGTGTCCGTTTTATCTTTCGAATGCGATTGGACGACCATGTAACGCCGACTTTTAATAAAATGGGTTGGCTTAAAATCAATTCAAAAAAGAAGCTAGCGATCGGAACAATGATATTTAAGAGATTTTGAAATTCGGGCGACCCGATTATTTATTTGAGGAATTTAGTTTTATGAAATCTGTACATGGGAGAGACACTCGGAACGCGGACAAAGTACTGCAGATACCAATGCATAGAACTAATGTATTTAATCGTTCGATGATTGTCCAAAGTGTGAAGATTTATAATGAATTTGTACATTTATTTGACCTGAAGGTGAAGACCAAGGGATTTAAAGAGAAGTTCAAAGCTTTATTGTTGGAACAACAAAAAAATGTGGAGAACAGTAACTGATATTTTATTTTATTATGTTTTAATGCTAATGAATCAAAGGACATTTTATTTTTGAAAATTATTTGAATTATTTTGTTTTTATTGTTTCAATTGCTGATTCATCGGAGAACACTTTTATTTATTTATTTATTTTACTCTTATTTTAATTTTAAATGATTGACTAACAAGAGGAATATTGTAATTTACCTGTATGTAGCCAGGGAGAATGGAAGAGAGGGCCACTGGGCCCTAATTCTCCCTGGTGGTTAAATAAACTAATCAATCAATCAATCAATCTAAAATTCCATCAAAATCTTCAGTTGACTTGCTTAAGTAATGGCTTAAGTTATTCAACGAATCTTTGGTTCCATGAACTCATTATTTCCATATTGCAATATTCGTTGTTAAGCCCTTAATAGGTGCGAGTTGATAAGAAAAATATTTTTTTTTTTAACACTCCTCAACCATAAGGAGGCGAGGTATGCTTTTGCTACTGGAAGATATAGTGTAGCGATCCAAAATTGAAAAATAAGCCTTTGTTCATATCACTATAGGGACACCTGCAAAGGGTGACTCTCCTACTAGCAGTTCAGGCACCAAAATATCCTCTAATTAGCCGAGGGCGCATATTCTTCACTTAATCCGCTATTAATTGGTGATTTAAAACGTGTTACTCGGACGAGGAATGCAGAACGAAAATAGCGACAAAAGGGTGGCACAAGAGTGCCAAAGGAATCACCGCCCGATAAATAGGACAATAATGGTAAGTCCTTCGAAAGATTTTCATTATTTTCCAGTTTATCACTTTCATATCGCCCAGACGAGCCGTTACGGGTAATCATCACGACGTCGTCGATAGGGATGCAAGCGCAAGCGTCAAATGGCGAGGGGCCTATTGTCATTTGAAGATGAGGGGGCGCAATCTCCTTTGTATCGCTGTAATTGGCCTGGCGCAAGTGTTTGAAATCCAAAGCGCCGGGCATCGCTTTCACATTCCATCCGCAGTGATAATAACGCGGAGATGAGACGAGGGGAACGAGAAGAGGATTGGATGTTTAATTGCAGGAGCCGCCGATAAAAAGGGCACCGATAGAAAAAGTAGCCGAAGGGAGCTCGAGAGGAGAAACGAGCCTTAGCAGTCGCTTCCGTATCCTGTTCCGGAGCACGAGGCGGCCGAGGCGCGATACTCGGGAGCTCAGATGATATCATTGTTACCGTCTATGATCCGACGACTGTCGGATGGATCGTCCGTCTGTCGGTCTGTTGTTATAGAACATGAAGAGTCGACATTCCCCCCTTTTCCTTTTCCGAAGGATCGACGAGTGCGGACGGACGCTCTCAAGCTCGTCCGATGAGGCCGTAGTCATTGTCCGCCCTGTCAAACCCGTCATATCATCGTCGGAGGCGGCCGCCTTAAATCGACTGCGGTTCCGGCTTTGAGTTTTTAATTCGTACTCGAAAAAGTCCGCCTTCTGGCTCCGATGCGCTAGAAATCGGTCAGCCTTTCTAACTGGACTCTATAGTGCTATAATACAGATAAATACAGCATTATCGTATCGTCATTGAAAGTAGGTAGCCCAGATGATCGTAAAAGTAATCCAGTCGGTAAACATTTTTACCCTATTTTGCCGGCTACGATCGACAACCGATAAAAAACGCTGCAAATGATTGTACAATGGTTTATTATTATTTCGCTTCAATATTGATTTAAGAAGACTATCCATTTGTCATTTTAAATATTCCGAACATTTGGGAAAACTCCTTAGCAACTATTGTAATTTTAATCATTTTTATTTTTCTTAATTTCCTAATTAAAAGCTAAACTTGTTGCCTAACGATACAGCTGGAGAGAGTGTTTGACGACCATTCCAATGAGTATAGAACGATTTTTATAGCTCCAAGAACTCTCGAGTTATACCCTCATGTCAAATTTCTAAAAATCTCCCGAATTCGGCACAAAAGCTGCGATAACTTGAGAAACAATAAAGCTATCGACCAGGCAATGGTCTCATTCGATTCAGCGTCCAAAAATCTATATAATTTGATACCACGTACACATTTTTCTGAAAAACCTTGGAAAATATGAATTTTCTCCCCCTCAAAACCCCCCAAAAATACCCTTAAAATTGAGCTAGCAAGTTGGTTCAAGAATTGGGCCGTCGTAGGAGCGAGATTGATTTTTGGTGAAAATGTCAAATTTTTAGCTCTTTCAGTTTGGCCGGAAAACTGCTAACGGCGTACGGCGGACGGACAGAATTTTATTTATTGGATATTCGGATTCTACATGCCTTGAAACGTAAAACATCAAATTTTGAGAGAGGGTTAGACATTTTTTTTCTTGGGCGATTACAATGGTTTATTATTGAATAATAAACCAAAACGGAACAAATGATTGAATTATTATTCCCCATATAGTAATTGCATCAAAGATGATTCATATGATTGATTTGGTGGTGCATTTAATTTCACCAACAATCAGAATCATATTGAACGTTTACACAAAACATGAAGCAGAACGTGGCAAACGTTGTTACACCGTAACAGCGTGCTAGCTATGGATTAGTTCCTTGGAAAATATTCACATTTTTCACTATTCTGTAGAGAATGAAAACTTTTGTCTTCTAACGCCTCAAAATTTGATTTTTTTAAACGACATTATAATATGGTACTTAAATAACAATTATTTATTGATATGAAGTTGGCTGTATGTTGTCCTTCGCAGGAGAAAATCGGGTGTGTGTATCAGTGTCCTCAATTATCAGTGCCCAAAGAGTTTTTTCGAACTAGCAATATATTGGTGTCCTCAGTTATCCGAGTCCTTGAGGCTACCGATATCTTTAAATAATTGTATATCAGCGTCCTCAAAAGAGTGAACTTTTATAACCAGCGATATATTCGTGTCCTCAGTTATTCTTGTTCAGTTAGCCGGCTAACTTGTTAGCACATCGAACACGGATAACTGAGAACTCGAATAAGTATACGACAGTACAAAACTTTCACTTTGGTCGCCAATATCTGAAGATACATTTATTTACGTTAGCGGATGATGAAATATGGCGAATGTCGCAGCATATGGGATGTGTATGACGGGGTCCTATAAGAGTTCTAACACTCGTATGATCGTGTCCTCGATGTTTCTTGTCAACTGTCCAGCTCGGTAAAAACGCTGCAAATGATTGTACAGTGGTTAATTATTCCTTCCCTTCAATAATGATTTAAGAAAGCTATACATTTGTGATAGTAATTGTTGCCAACATTTGTGAACGATCCTGCCGAAAAACAGATATAAGGAAAAACTCCGTAGCAACTATTATAGTTTCATCTTTTTTTTAACTTTTTTGTCTTTATTTTTGATAAATTTATCTTCTTCTTAATTTTAAAATTAAAAGTTAAATTGTTCACCTAACGATACAGTTGAAGAGTGTTTGACGAGCATTCCAACGAGTATTGAACGATTTTTATAGCTCCAAGAATCCTCTGAGTCATACCCTCATGCCAAATATCTGAAAATCTCCCAACCATTAAAGCTATCGACCCCGGAATGGTCTCATTCGATTCAGCGTCCAAAAATCTATATATTGATACCAAATACACCTTTGTCGGGGAAACGTTGGAAAATTCGAATTTCCCCCCATAAAAATTGAGGTAGCGATTTGGTTGAAGAATTGAGCCATTTTCCGGCCAAGATTGATTTTTGGTGAAAGTACCCAGAATTTAGCTTTTATGAAACGCGTTCATTGCTATCGTCAAGTCGTGCTTTGAACCAGCCCGAACGTGGAACGTGCCTATTCGCCTCTGCGGGATTGCGATTGAAGGTTAGGTATTGTGAGGTTATCAATGTTGAACCAAGGAGGGCATTGTCTCAAGAGACGAAACCCCGACGGTCCCACTCCTTGAGAACGCAATTTCATCCCTAATCGATGCACAATCAGGAGAAAATGGAAGAAAAGTGATTGGCGAAGAGTTCGGCTTTGTCCGTTCAGTGTCAGCAGATGCATCGCCCTGGTGCATTGAAAAAGGCATCATTCAAAACCATAGTGACTGTTGGAGTAGTACCAAAAGCTTAAAGGCCACCAACCAGAGAACGCTAGACGCCCATCAAGAAGCAACTAGAACGCAACTCGCAACGAGGTCTCAGCCCAGAAAATATAAGAGACCCTTATAGCGTCTGTATTTTCTCAATGCTAGCCTTTGTGCATACATGCAATAGAAGCGAATAAAATTCATTCCCTTTCCGGTTCATACGTTATGTCAACAGAGTCGCCCCAAAAGAGCTTCGTTGCTCCCATTCCTCATTCGTATACCCTTCGTTTCTCGTTACCATTATGCCCTTCTCTGGTTAGAGAAAACGAAGACAGACGGACGAATTGGAAAACGGGGAAAAAATAATATAAAGAGAAAGAAGAGGGGTAAAAACCATCTTGGCGAACTTGACAGAGATCAAAGGGCTGAGCTACAAGTGTGTCGTTAGTTGTAAAATGCGCCCATGAAAAGGAGTTGTAGATGACTTTGTCCTTCCCCACGCCGAATAGCATCAAAGACGAGAGATATATATTAATTAAAATAAGAAGTGTAAAAAAATGAAAGCGGCAGATTCCGAGATGAGGAGCTCGAACGGATACGAATGGGCTTCAACTGTGAGCGGGGTCAAAAGGCAACAGGGTTTGCGGGGGTGGTGAATAGTGCACTAGAGAAGCCCACTTCAGCTCGCCATTCATTGCGGCTGAGGCGTACGCTCGACTTTGAGTTAAAACTTGTCCGACTTTGATCTTGTCCCCGAGGGTGAGGTGAAAGAGACCGGCTCGAAGTTTGCTCCTCTTCTAGCGCCCCAATCGTAATTATACGGAATCTATTGAATTCTAAAGGCGAGCACTTTATTCAGAACAAAAGAAGGCCTTGCAAGAAAGAATCCAAGGGAGCTTTGATGACTGCCATGATGAGGATGTGTCAACTTCTACTTGTCAGTACGCTCATATTTTAACTTTTTTTTTATATTTTTTTATTTACTTAACGCGCTCATCTCAATCACTAGATCGTTAGTGGTAGGGGAAGTAAACCACCGAATTCAGCGCTCGTTCAATGTAGAACAAAGGACCTCCGTGACTCCAAAAACGGTCACAACTCTTACACTCACAACGAAGACATTAAAAATTAAAGTGCATGTTGTATCTCGTAGTACACCCGACCTAACCAATATTTATTTTTAATTTTTTTCCCCCCTAAATAACGGCTCTATTAGTAATTATAAATTCGGAATGCGCAGGTATCTAGAACTTGATGGCTTTTGAACATTGAGAAAAAGAGAACTTAATGAAGGAGGCAGACCTTCCCTTGGTGCTGGTCAAAACGTCGAGTGACTTCTAGGTTTTACGTTTCAAGGCATGTAAAATCAGAATATCTATGTCAATACTCTTCAGAGGCACTAAAGATATACATAGTGCGAATTGGCGAATCTCAAGAGTCGCGATTGAACGGCATCAAGATTGGAAAAAATTGGCTAAAAAAAAGTAAAAAAAAAAAAAAAATTAAGAGGTAAAAAAGTAAAAAAAGTAAAAAGTAAAATCTTTGGCAGAAAGCTCAGTTGATTGACATGGGCTTCAGAGATGTAGGACGCAGTCAAATCGAAAACTGGCGAAATATCGAGCAAAAAAGGGAGATTTCAATCCATTTATATACGTGCATGTGTTGTACAGTTTTCCTACGATTTTTCGACACTGATTCGATTCCGATGTCTTCCAAAGCGTTGGATGACTTCTAAAGTAAAGTGGCTAACCGATAAGAAACATTCGGCCGTAATATTAACCGCTACAAATTCATTTGATGCATTTTTCGTTTGAGTTGATGCCCTATTCCATTCGGGTAGACGTTAGAAAGGTAAACACTTCGGAAAGATTACGGACTGCGATGGTTCGAAACTCCAAGCAGAACTGTGTGTGTCAGCAACGAAGCAATCATAAGAAAATAATTGTTGAGATTATTGGCTTCGCTGCAGGCGACTTGGTGTAAACCTTTTTCGGTTCCCCTCCTAGTTGACAATCGCTACTAGAGCCCTTGAACGGGAGCAGTTATGAATTTATCGTCAGGTTTGGCACTTTGCAAGTGCGCCCCTAGAATCCTCAGGACCCCTCAACGACTGACTAATCCTCTTCAACCGTCAACTGCTGTGAAAAGCCCATTAACGTCACTTTCTATCGGTACGGCGCTCAGTTAGTTCATTTCAAACAACAAGGGTGACGAAGGTGTTTTCAATCTGACATCAACTCTTCAACAGATTGGAAAATATTCGTCAAGCTAGGGAATCAACAGACGGGTTGTTCGGCTCGAGTGCAGCAAAACCTCTCCACCGAAGATTGTCAAATTGATTTCACTTGCGTCCGGAGGACGATGTCGTATTATCTGAAGTTGGTGATTTTCTGAGTCGCTAATACGTCTCGGCCTGGCGAAAATTGCTCATTCATGCCATGACGTATTCAGCTCGTCTCGATTTCAGAAACAATTTCGAATTCCGCATAGTCAGAAATGAAATTCATTCAACAATCCACCCTACGCATCTTTCCATTTCTAATTACCAGCCATCGGCCATACATTTTTTACCCTTTTTTTCGATTTTCGACTTTGATTTTTCTTGAGGTCGGTTTATGTAAAATTTTGACCTTTTTTGAAACCTTGTTTTTTTGCAGTTGGTCGTGATTTTCTCGAAAACTTCCCACAAGGCGATGAGATTTTATGAGCGCATTTTGTTCATGGATAAATTCTTTAAACGAAAAAGTACAAGAATTGGTCGTTGATTGATTTTTGCCGGAGCTATAGCGGCTTGAAGAGAAAGTAAAAAATCCTTGGATATACGATTGATTGAGAAACTGGGAATAGGTCAAATTTTGATCCTTGAGTCCTTAAATAGCGACAACTTCATCGGCTGGAAAAATCTTCTTTTTTTTTTTTTAAATTAGGCCTTCATTAAAGTTTTATTGTATTTTAAAGATTTATAACACCGTTTTTGCTCGTTTTTTTTTCTCAAATAACTCTTGAAACGACCACTTTTACATAGGTGTGTTACTCAATTTGATGTATTTAGTTATATTTTTATGTTACGTTCCCGCGGAGCTATTAGCGCTCGAAGAAAACTCAAAACACGTTTTTACCTAAAAGTCCTCCCGCATCTCTAAAACAAAAAATAATAATCGCTTCTTCCACAGAAATTATTTTTTCTAAAAAGGGCGAACGTGACGAAAAAAATTCCAGAATTAAAACTCCAAAAGTATGAAAATCTAATAAAATTCAAAAATATTATTAATTGTTCGAATTTGTTTGTTTTCACATTAAATTCGAATTCTTCGTGTAATTTCCTGTAGGAATCATTAATTAATCAAATATAAATAGTACTGTAACTATTTGCAACGAATTTTCAAAGTTGAAAAACATACAAGTAGTGTAATACTAAAAATATGAAAAACTAAAAGTTGTCGTCAAATTTAGGCCGTTTTGACGTCAAATTCGGATTCAGCGTTAAATTTCCTATAAGAATAGCTTTCAAATTCGCATGAAAACGAACATTTAATCCTTCACCCTAACCGATGCCAGCGGAGCTTGAAAGTTCGGCCGGTGAAAAACTCGATTTACGGAAAATAATTTCTGTGGCGCTGTTTAAATTTTTTTCACCAAATTTTTTGCTATGTACGTGTGTAAGGCGTTCAAATGAAGACTCCTGCATAATAAAACAATTGATTCGCATTAATTTTGACCCCGAAAATCAGCGTTAAAGTCCAATTTTTGAGCTTTCAAAAACCGATTTTTTTGGACAACTTGCAGATTTTTCCGAGAAATAAAAAAAATCACAAAAATACAACGTGGTAAGACACAACTTTCCTGAAAATTTCAGATTTTTATCTGTATTGAGAGACGAGTAAAAAATCGTTAACTGTTCGGTTGAAAAAAATCGCAGGGGTACCCCTTGGATTTTTCGCGAAAAATTTTTTGAAATGGATTTCGCTCAAATTCAGCATAATGATAGTTGATGATGTGTACATCAATAATATATGGTTCATTCTTTGTTTCTTTCGCACTAAATAGATGAAAAGAACGTTTAAAGTTGAAAAAAGTGATTTTTTCGTGTATAGTCTACTAATATTGTTGAATAACGCAAAAACGGTTGAAAAATGGATAGGTACATTTCATGGGGGAAATGTGGACAGTTAAATTACCTATACTTTGGTATATTCAAACATCTGAATCATAATAAACATTTCATTCGCTATATGTTGTGTATTATCAAAAAAAGTAATATCACAAGAAAATTGGTGGTTCACATTAAAACATAGGCAAACGTAGGCATGAACGAATATAACCACTCGGCTCAAGCTTTGGAAATGAGCGTGATATAATATGTTTTTCTTTTAGTCACTATTCGGTCACTTTAGCGTTATTCGTATCTGCAGTAATTTTCCATCCTCGTCTTTCAAAACCATCACCTGTCAGAGTAAAAACCATAGAATTTCTGTCGTCCGGGGGTTGTGACCGGGGGCTGTAGACCCTATGGCTCCACGAAATCCAAATTGATGATGCCATTATTTATTTGATATTTATTATTATTTAATTTATTTGTTATTCATGATTTATTGAATGTGACCTTTAAAATTTTTTTTACGTTATTTATTTATTGATGAGCTGTTACCTGTTGGCTGTTGGGTGAACCGTCGATGGAAGTACTGCATGGAAGTACTGGATTGATGTACTGTATTCGAGTGGTTTCACACTTCTATACTTATTGGGTTGAGAAGGAGAATGAAGTGGCGGGTTCTTTTCCATTCTTTTACTTGGCAAATAGGTATCTAGTTATTTAGTCTGGCCAGTTTATTCTGCCCTTTAACCCGATAATTAATATATGACATAATAAGCCATAAAGTCAAAGTATTTTCAGATCGATATCATATGAGTCTTGATGAACCACCGGACGATTATAGAGTGCGCGAATCAAAAGTCACAAAACCAAGACTAGGCCTCTTTCCAAATAGGTCAATACCGCGGAAGTACGTTACGTAAGCCAAATGATAAAAATCAAACATGGTCTACTTGCCATAACAAACATTTTTAGGCTTTAAACGTTCAACAGTATTGGTTTACATTGCCCGCAAAAATTAATGTAGAAAAAACTTGGAACGATTATATCTCGGAAGTCTGTGAGTGATTTAAAATTAACTAACAGTTAATTTTGCACATTTAATGAGAGAACTGAAAATTTCATTGAACTTGATTGGTTTTCGTTTGGTTGTCGTCGCATTTGTTGTAGAGGGGTTGTGAGGGGGAGAAAAACCAGGCGACTTATTCTCCAGATTTTTAATTGCCGGCCGAGCACTTTCGCCCATTCGGGCATCCTCAGGGCGACGTGGAACCATGAGGTCCATGATTGGTTTTTCTTGGAGTTATGACAGTTCACAAATATTGTATTGTTTCTATTACAAGTGGATGGCCTTCGAAAGATTTTCATAATAGAAGCAAAAGAATAATAAACCACAATACAATGGCACTATAATTATCTCCGTTTTAATTACCAAGATTATATATTCGCAACACGTTCGATTTCTGCATAAAACATGATCAACGAATCCGTGTCATTTCATCCTCTTTAATTTTGTGGTAATATGGTTTCGGTCATGACCTACTACACGTGAGGTTAAATTGTTAAATTTGAGCTGGATAGGAGGCTGGCAAGGAAAGACGCACTTCAAATAACGGTAGCTCATTTTAATCTGCTGTTACAATATTCTTCTTCCTTCGCATAGTTTATCATTATCGAACTCCCACCCGTTCTGATACTTCATCACTTACATAACAAAGAGGAGTATAGTGTTTTTTCGATGAGATAATATGAATATATCAGGGTTGAAAGATAAGTTATTATTTTAACGTGGCGTTAAGCGGATCTATAACGCCAACCTAAGTTCATAATTATTATGCTCCCCCATTCAAATCTCTTCCACGAGCGAGGAAGCATATATTTCATTTGAATAAACTCTAACCCTCATAACGCCTCAATAATGTAGGTAGCATCGCCCTTTTGGCAAATTTTACATATTTATCACACAACCTTTTTTCAACTTTTCCATTTTACATTTAAGTTACAGCCAAATAGTTTTAATGTCAACAAAATATAACAAAACTGGTAAGAAGCATATTTACAAACAATGAAAACAGATGAAATACATGAGTTGAATGAACGCTATCGTTAATAGGTACGCTACGGTTACAGCCAAAAATAATAGACATTGTACTTAGTACGATCAATTTGAATTAATTTTGTTTTCCACATTTTTCAACGTGCGCATTTGGGGAAGGAGCTCACATCGATGGCGCATGTAGTGCGACAACCAAAAATAGAAGCGGAATCATGACGTCTTTCTTGCAAGGGTCTCAATTAAAGATTTTCAAAAGCCAACCGTTTTATACGTTGTTACTTCCTGAATACGAGTCAATTTTCAATACGTCCCAATTAAAACCAAATAACATTCAAAGAGTATCTTTAACAACGATCAAGTTAAATATTTACACGAGTTCGCAGGGAACTCAATAAATAGCCAAGTAGGTTACTTGCTGCTTGAAAGAAAAAAAAAAAGAAAAAAAAATTAGTAGGTAGTGGAAAAAAAAACAACGAAGAGATGGGAATTATTATTCGCCGAATGAAAAAAAAATTATCAACTCTTGAGCTGTACAACTAACGTTCCCATTTTATTCAATCCTATCGTGTAATATTCAATCTATAATAAAAATAACGACAATTCAAATAGAAATTGATAGCTTCAACTACACAGAGCTTCGAAATCCGTTCTGCAGCCGCACGTTGACTAAGGTAAATACTCACTCTTATTGCCTCAATTGGGCGTAAAATTTCACACTCCCCATAACAGTTTCAGCATTGTTAAACTACAATCAAAGATATGAAACGAAAGCTTCACGCCTACTAATTACGTACAATGACATATGTATCGTTATTCTTCTAAGATATGCTTTCATGGGTGGGAGGGGGTTCAAATTATGAGATCAATAGCTCATTTAACTTACTTCCCTTTATCACCAGGAAACAAACACGACCGAAGAGGCGCAGAATTTTAATATTTTTCAACTGCGACAATTTTCCTTCAAAATGTAAAAATTATCATCGGAGTATTCAATACACTAGAATCTCATTTATACCAAGAAGACAGTTATTAGTTAATCCCAAAGAGAGCATCAATACTAAAGATCTAACTTCGTTGAAGTTTATCATACGAGGGGCATACTGACGACGAAATGGATCAATACGGACACTGTACGACTTATATGCTATCGTAATAATTGATTTTCCTTCGGTAAAAATCATGGATTAGAAATTCATATCAAATATACGAACTTTTATCAATATCCTCAAAAATGGTAACAAAGAGAATTTCGTTTGCAACTTTGTAATACCCTTTAGCAGCTTATATTGGTACAAAAATCTTAATAATAATGTTATAACTATAACTATTTTTTTTTTGCGATACAAAATTGCAATACCGTTAAGAAACGAAAAATGAAACACCGTTTGACCAACGGTTGTTTGGAAGTAGGTAACATTGGAACAGTCAATCGGTTGACTAAATTGGGTTCCTTTCAGACAACGCAGTTCCTATTAGTCGCTGCCGATAGAACTACAAGCACATAGAGAAACGTCGATATTTGCAAAACATTGAACCATACCTAGTGATGACGAGGTCAAATTTAACAAAATGCCTTTATGTGATTTCACGAGTATTGGCCTAATAAAGTGAACAATTCCCAATTAATATCATAGAGGTTACCTCTAATAAATTCGTACACCTATTTGTTTATTACCTACCAAAATTTCTTTTTAGTTACGATATGCTAAAAGTAAGACAGTTTCCATTTTAGTTTGCCTCACTCATTGAGTACGTTCATCGGCTAAAGCCGTTTAGCTGACAACGAACCGAAAGATTCACGTAGGTAACTACAAACACACATTTAACATACACAATGGTACCGTATGATAATGGTACGCTATTATTGGAGCGAGAGCCTTATTTTTTCGAAACCTTCGTCGTCGTCTTTGCCGATAAACGGTCGCGATATTGGACCAGGCGATAAGATTTATTTATTGCTAGTCTAGAGAGTAGAGGAACAAGAGTTCCTCGTAGTGGTGCAGGGAAAATTAAATGAAAATTATATTCTACGAAACAGAGAATTTTTTAGTATTGCAGCAGACGAAATCTTCGACCTAGGGAACTGAAGGAGCAAATTTTTCAAAGGAATATTTTGGCCAAGCAACAATTTCAACGCCTTATATATATAACCTTATTCAAGAAAAAAAAACCAGGACCACTGAACTGAAAATTTAAGCTCCCCCTCCGTCCCTCACAACCCAACACGATCTGGGGTCCGATTGCAATGAGTAGATTCATGAGCAACAATTTTTTGTCAGATAAAATTTTTACTTCGGTCAAAATGCAAGTTTCATTCTATTTTAATTTTCTTCGTGTTTTCGCTCTTGATTTGCTTATTCTTATAACTTACTTATCTTTCAAATAATCAATTTTCGGGATTCGTTATCAAAGAGCGTGAACTGCCTTTTGCATTTTTATTATGAAACTTCAATTTTTTACTAGTTATGATCGGTGAAATAATGAGAATGACAAAAAAACTGATTCAGATTATTGATTTTTTTTTTTTTTTACCAGCAACATATCTTTTTATTATTATAATATTCTTTAGCTCAAATGAAAATTTTTCCGGGGGACGCTCATTGAGAAGAAATCCAGGATCCAAATGCGAGTTGTTCGTTGATAGTTATCACATTGTTTCTTTAATATCAGCTTGCAGCGAATATGTTATATATTTTAAGATGGACGATACCAGTTATGTTTAACAAAATAACGTTAAAATTATATTGACAGGTTCTCAAAATGCCACCCTTGGTACCTTCATCTCCCGCATTCTATGGCTCAAGGGAGAATCAAATTAGATACGTAATTATTTGCCCGTATCTTCGCCCATTTGTTTGTCGTCTTTGTATTACCAGTTTGAGATTATCATCGTTTAGGACGCATCATCATTCGTATTATACATAATACACAATGCAAAAGATGATATCTGTGTGAAAAACGCGGAATGGTCGCTTACCCTTTTCTGTTGAACCAACTGGAACATTTTAAAATGCAGAAAAGGAGTTACAAATATGGAGGAATAATATCAGTTTCATAAACATCCGGCGCAGACAGATCCTGAGCAATATTTAATTTTTAATTTTACTAGACTTATTAAAATTATAATACGTTTCAGCGATACCCCCGCCCCTATCAATATTGCCTTGATTATTGACCTGTTCAAAAGGTCTCTGAATGAGCAGATCTGATATGCAAGAAGAGAACTTCTGTTATCCATAGTGAAGTATCGGGTAATCCTAAGTTACGACAATATGCTTTCGTTATTTCCGAACAAGCCTAAATGACTAACAAACGGTTTTATTCTAGTATTGAATCATTTTGAATATTCGGTTCCGTAGGCTTGGGCTACTTTAAGTATTATAAATCCCATTGCTTGGAAACGTTGACAAAAGCGAACTTATTTGAAGCGTATTTATTGCTTTTTCATGGTTTTTGAAACTATTCGAAAGCCCACCGACAAAACACTGATACGTAAATATGAACGTCGCGTGCGAAACTCACTGTTTCGCGACTTGCCTGTCGAAAAAAATCGAACGAGAGGTCATTTTTCACGAAATTGTGCTGTGAATCCGTTCTGCAATAAAAATGGGGGTTCTCATTTTAAATAATGGAAAAATAAAATTAATAAATGTCGTAGCCAAGTTTGAGATCCTTGGGAAAAACATGAAGAATCGGAAAAAATGACTTTCCAAGATTAACGCTTTTAGAGGGAAAGGGGAAACGATTTCAGTGACTCCCTGGATGTTATTGCGAAAGGTTTGTCAGATCTGATTATTATTGAGATCGCTATACACAGCTTCAATCCCCCGCAGTGGAAAACCTTCACTATTCGCTGGTGAAATTATATTGGTCATAGTTGTGAGTGTTTATTTTCAAGATACCTTATTCTTTATTATGTCATCTCAGTCTACCTTAGTACAACATCGCTTTATACTTTTCGTAACACGTAACTCGTTGATATAATCTCTATCCGTCAGCATCTTTTTGTGATTCACGATCGTGGTTTTGCATGTTAGTAATCGTCTTTAGAGATATGTTGAACAACAGACAGCACGAGCTATGAAATCGTTTCATTGCCAATGCCTAAATTATGTTACGCTAAGATATTACTTGCAAACCTGCATCCCGTGATCCCTGTAGCTAGTTTAGAATAGAATAGAATTTATTTATTTCCATTTTTAAAAAAAAAAAAAAAAAAAAAATTGGGCGGTAAACACCGCTAATTACAATAAACATCTGTCTCGCACATAGGCTGTTCGATTTCCAAGGATAAATCTTCCGTATGAGACTAAGCTCTTGTCGGAAGATGAGTTAGCTCGACAGCTTGCTCATCTCTCTAGTTCCGAATCAGGGCTGTTTTCATGATTATGATAAACAGTATCGAAATCAGGATGTTCCAGAATGCTTTACTGATGGAAGACTGACGATAACTCTAGGAAAATGACTATGAACGCTAAAATATTGCTAATAAATATTTGCCAGCTCTCATTTGAAAAATCGGAGTGAACGAATTACGGAAAATTCCGTTCAGATACTTATCGTTGAATGCAAAAGTTCGTCTTCGTTACCATCACAGTCCAATTTCACGAGCGGTTAATCGGTATTTTATAACAAAGCAACGGTACTAGTTATGTTTTTACAGGCGTTCTACCTACGTGAATCTGATAATCATATTCGAAAATTTTAGAAAATTGCAATTACCTATAGAAGGATTTGATAATTACGTTAATGCTCTTGCTTTTATTTCCTTACCTCAATATGCATAATTTTTATGCGTGAAATCAATTAAATTTTTCTCTTATAATCTGCTCTTGATCTATACGTCTTCAGCGACCAGCGACGGTGAAGCGACCGATGAGTGGCCGTTGATTTTTATCTCGTTCACCGAATGCGAACGGTTGTGATTCGGTTGACTTGTGATCGGAACCAAGTTGGCTGAATGTGAGCGCGTGTGACCGTTCCCTTTTGCGCTCGACTCGCGGAGCGCCATCTGATAAGCCACTTCGAAAGCTTGGCCCAATGTCAGTATGATTTCAGTCGCTTGGACCTGAAAAAATAATTATGACAATGCGATGCAGCTTTATTCAACTACTACTATTGATGGACTCGCGATATCAATAATAGTGCTGGATTTCGGTTTATTATTCAACAATTAATTATTTATTATTACGGTTTATTATCCAACAGTTTTAATAGATCATGGTAATCGCAAAAAAATTGATGTTTTACGTTCCAATAGTTCAAATGTTCAATAAACTAGTGGTGTGCATATATCACACAGTACTTCCATGTTTGAATCGGTAACAGGCATAATCATTTATGATATCCAAACGAATTGGGTTAATGCGGAAGTAAAATATTATGTAAGCCTAACATAACGACAAGCCAAGTTTTGTAAGATGGTATAATGTTTATGGACATCCAGCGTTAAAAATATTGTTTTTTTTTTCGCGGCCTATAAAAATCGGAATATTCGATCAACAGCAAAAGGCGGAAGTACGGCGTGTGATCCAATCGATACAATAAATTCGTGAAATATGGAGACATTTTTATAGCAAGGAGACCCAAATATACAAAAGTGCACAAGTAAAATAACTGATAATGCGAATTTCAAGACCTTTAAATACAAATATATTGATTTTTGCGGCTTGAAAAATTGTTGATTCTCAAATTATCGATGCTTTTCGTGTCGAATTTTCAAGATTTTCTGAAATTCTCGAAACTTGCGAATTTTTTTGAACCTATAAAATCGTTCAATACTCGTTGGAATGGTCGTCGAACTTCAGCTGCACCGCTAGGCGAAAAATTTAGCTTTCAATTTGGTGAGAAATTTGAGAAATACAAAAAATAATATCATAATTGCTAAGGGGTTTTCCCTCATAGTTATCATCGTGGTTATCAAAAAGGGATGGTCTTCTTAAATCATAATTTAAAAAAACAATAATAAGCCAGTGTACAATTATTTGAAGCTTTTTAGCAGTGTGACTGAAAAGTTTTCAGAAAATTTCGAACTATCAATGTGATGAAAAGATAAAGCCGTTGCTTCTACTGGAGGATTTTTCGGCGAGGTATCCTAACTAACAGTTAATAGTATTCGCTTCTGCTTTCGTTACAAAAAAGCGAATTTACATTATTATATCTAATAGTAAAAGTTATTCAAATAAAACTGTGCTGAGAAACGAGTACTTGAGCGTTTACGCGATATATATAATGACACGATCCAATTTATTCCTGCAACATACCAAATTTTCTACGGAGAAAACGTGACAATAGTGAGACTTGGATGAATGGTCCTTTGTTATGTAGGCGAAATGAGTCAAATCCTCTGCATCTTGACATGCGCAGTGAATGTTCCTTATTTCGTGCTCGCACACCAACTCCTAAACACAGTTACACGAACGGATAAAAGATCACGAATAAAAAATTAAATTGTATCATTGGACGCTCAATTTTCAATTAATTGAGTAAAACAAAAAACTGCGAACACTTACCCTTGTATCCCCGCTTAGAAATTTGACTCCCCGGTACGATATAGCAAGGTAAATGTCCCTCGCCGAGCTTTGTTCGCTCTGCGGCTTTTTCAGGCGTTGAATGGATTTCTTTGTGCTCTCGTTACCCTGCATCTCATGAACGACCGTCGAACCGAGATACTGCCAGAAAAAGATACGATCGCGTTAACATCTTATCAGTTTTGTAAATTAAAATCCACGTTAAACGGATTTTAAGCTTCGTAATACGCATATTTATCAAGTTTTCATTATGGAGACATTATTAATAAGTGATCTGTTAAGGTGCGAATTATTTTTTCTAAAATCTAGAAAATAAAAAGTTGTGATTTCGAGTTAAGACTTTCAATCTCACGCTCGGTTATAAATGAAACTTGGATGAAACATATTATGAAGAACTGAAATTTTCAAAGTTTGTAATAAAATAAATAGGGAATGAAAGCTAAATTCGTTCGCTCTTTCTCTAAACAAAATAACCATTGAATGAAAACATCAAATATTCCAAAAATAGAGAAACGCTCGACTCAGCGTTTAGTATTGGGGAAATGAAATGTAGATTTCATAATTGATATATTTTACCGAATTCTTCTCCTCCTAATTTTGAAGTTTCGTGGACGGGTTGCGGGTATCTTTTGGAAGTGATCGTCATAAGCGAAACGATTTTGTACAGCCCAGGTGATGCCCGCGATGGCAATTGGGGCAGGAGGCGCCATTCAAGTCTTCTCCTTGAGACTCGTACGATATTTTGTTTTTTCATGTTCGTCGCAGGAAAAAAAAATGGTTTCTACTATCTACAGCGCCGTGATTGTATCCGCGCAATGATTTTTTCCAAATTCACGCGCGAACGTTTCGGTTTTTCTATTTCAAATGAACCAAAAAAAAAAAAAAAAATAGCCGAAATTTTGACGAAAATAAAAAAATTATACAATAAACTAATAAAAATAATAATGATGATGATAGTAATAAACTAATAATAAAATATAATTGAAAACTAAAATTTACAAAACAAACAAAATAATAAACATGATAATAAATAATTAATACAAAGCCTAATAAACTAATAATAATGACTTAATAAACACGATTAAACTAAACATAATACTCACATAACATAATTAAACATAATAAAACACATCATTCAACTGCGCAATGACAATTAAGCATAAAAAATCATTAAAACGCATAATTAAACATAAGAAAACAATTAATTTAAACAAAAAATAACATAGGTTTTTATTAAAGCATTATAAAATAAAACAATGATAGACTAAACATAAAAAACTAATTCAAATCAAGTTCAATTATCAAGAACAAGGATTTATTGTCAGCAAACTTAGAGCTGGTGTTTAGCGATTCAAAAACTTGATGGTTATAATGCGGGAAAACCTAAGAAATCGGTCGATTTCGAAAATAAAAAAGTTCCTACTCTGGCGTGATATGTGAGATGTCCCGAAAGAAGAGCGTGCGGCCGATGTCTCCAGGTCGCTGTTAAAGTTGATGGGACTCCGACCAACAGTGATGACGGATCTCGTATTTCCAGCTCCGGCTGCTGGGCTCCTTGCCCTCCTTGAGCCGGTGGAGGAGGAGCCGGCCGATTCTTCTTATGGCTGTGACGCAGAGTACCTGTTCCTGTAACAGCGCTAGCGCCTGAGCCAGCCGTCGTTGCGCTACCGGCGCTAGGAACAGTTCCAGAGCTTGGAGTAGATGTTGGCGTCGCCTTCGGCTCGAGTTCTTGCATAGACATTTTCTGTCAACAGCGTAAAAAATATTCTATCTCAAGTAGGATTAAAAATTTTTAACCGACTTCAAAAAGAAGGAGGTTACTATGGTTGACTTGCGGTTTTATTTCTTTTTCTTTTCGGTATGTGTTGTTCGCTCGCATGCAGCTGCAGTACGTCCGATCGGGTTACTTTTTCTTTTATTTTAAATGGTTACTATCCAGGTAGGTTCCATAATTTTTTTAATCGAATCCATCCAGTAGTTACGTCCCCAGAACCGGAGAAATGACGGAAAACGTGATTTTCGCGAAAACAGCAAGTTTTGACTTTGCAAGGTTATAACTTCTAGAAAACTCCAAAAAGTGACAAATCCAGAGGCGATGCGAAGTGAAAGGAGAGTTTTTGAATCATTTGGGAAATGAGAAATATTATTTTTTATATTATTAGCGGAGGCGGTCCAATCAACCAGGAAGTGGTAAGGTCGATACGAGCAGCTCCTTAAAATGTGTACCTAGTTGATGAATGAGTATGTGAAGTTGGGACATTTTTTATTTTTTCCTTTTCAGAGTTTTTCTTTACTATAGGGAATCAATTTTGAAGTACGTTTTTTAAAAAGCTTCTTTTTTAAGATACTATTCTCTAGGATGTGTAAGAATTTCGCCAAGTTGAATAGCTTTCCTAAAAATTAGGGATATACGCGACTGTATTTTTTAAATTTACCTAAGTTAAATACCAACAAACGGAACTCATAATATATGCAAACGATGGGGAATGGATACTTACAATTTGCGAAATAAAACGCACGAAACGGAATTTATTATTGAGAATAAATCAAAATTAACACGAGGGCCGCGGAACTCCCTGACTGTCCTGTTTCATACAACATACTGACGCCATCTTACGAATTACGAAATCAGACTGGCGTTGTTACATTTCTCTTTCCCTTTTGGGTACAAAAAATCCCTCACAATGACGTTCCAGGGTGAACCGCTAGGAGACCAGTATTCTGGTAGGCCCGTCGGACATAGGTAGTATTTCACATATATAATTATGCGAGCAAGTAGTGTTTTCCAAGAGGATAGTTATGTGGGAGTCCTCTAGGCGCCACCAAGAGAAAAGTACCAGTTCAATTCTACACATAGATCAGAAGACAATTGAATAATATGCCCTAACGCCTAGAGAAACATTTTAAACTGTCAACTATCACCGAAAGTAATGAAGCAAAAATAATAATCAAGAACCCGTCTAAATCAATACGTAAATCAGAATCTGACTAATAATGGCTAATTATATCCAAATGGAAGCAACAAATAATCCCCAAAAGAAAACAATCACGTCTATGAGAGACTGCCTACCGGAGGTGGGTACCTTTCCTAAAGTTAACCACTGAGACTACCGGTGAACCCTTAATACTCAAAAATAAATATCCAAGAGGTGTGAGGGGGAGATAAACCAGGCGACTCATTCGCCGATTCTTTATCTGCTGGCCGAGCACTTTCGCCCATTCGGGTATCTTATTGACGACGTGGAACCGTAAGGTCCACAGGGCCTCACACCTCCTGGACATAGAAAAATGCGACGACAAGGAAAATATCAAAAATTAAAGTTGACTTTACTTAGATAAGTCCATTTTTTAAACCAGCTGCATGGAAGTAGACAAATTTATTACGTCGGCTTGACCACTGTGTACTGTGTCTATCACGACGGACAGGAAGACTTTCAAGAAGAAGGTGATTGTAACTTTGTTGTGGGAGATTATTATGATAAAGAGGATTATTATGAAGATTGTAAGAGAGTAAACCGAAAGTTTTGATTTTGAATTTGTGAATTAAAATAATAAAGTTCTAAAACTATACAGTACACACTGAATTGGAATAGTATTAAACCAGAACCCAATCATTCAAGTGAAATACCCAAAGATTTTCTTGGATACCCTACGGACTTACCAAATGCGATAGCTCCTGGTTGATATCCTGTATCGTTGGTTGTGTACCGTTGTCCGGTAACGATGCCATCATTCGATGTCTGTGCCCTGGCTTGGTGATTTCGAGCACAGCCGTCAACTCGACTTCCCAAATGCTCCTCACACGTTCCATTTCGGTGTACAAATGTTTTCGGAAAGTGTCAGCATAGCAACGGAGGTCCAACGCTTCCAGCCAATCTTCGACGGTTATCAGTTCCTCTGTCGTCTCCTTCGTTTCGACGTTGTTATTGGTGTTATTATTATTGTTGTTGCTGCTATTATTATTATTATTGTTTACCGGAGGTACGCGGATATCCTTGATCTTGCTGTTGAGGTCTTGAATATTTTCCAAGATCTTGGCACGGTCTTTCTCGCAGTTCACTCCCATTTCCTTTAGATCGGAATCGTTCAAGACGCCATTCTGAAAACGGGTTGTATCAATCGAGCATTTATTGTCACAAGGACCAAAGCACAATTTACAATATCTATCTCTGTTGAAAAACGCTGCAAATAATGGTACAGTAGTTTATCATTTTACTGAGTCATGTACTTGTGTTAGTAACTATCCCGAAAATTTGTGAACCTTTCCACCTAACAACATATTGGTAACTATAAGAGGAAACTCCACGGCAACTATCGTATTTTTATAATATTTATTTTTCTTAATCATCATATTTAAAAGTAGAGCTTAAGAGAGTGTTTGACGAGCATTCCAACAAGTCTAGAACGCTTTTTATTGCTCCAAGAATTCTCTGAGTTATGCCAAATATCTGAAAATCTCCCAACCATTAAAGCTATCGACCCCGCAGTGGTCTCATTCGATTCAGCGTCCAAAAATCTATTGAAATTGATACCAAACAAACAATTGTCAAACAAACCTTGGAAAGTACGAATTCCCCCTCAAAAACCCCCCAAAGACACCGATAAAATTGAGGTAGCGATTTGGCTAAAAAAACAAACTTTGTTATTGTCAGGACAAGATTGATTTTTGATGAAAATGTCAATTTGTAGGTTTTATAGTTTGTCAGAAAAGAGTTGACGGTGGACGGACTGAACATTTTTCATTCGATATTCTACCTTGAAACGTAAAACAAACAATTTTGACGGGGTCCAAACACTTTTTTTCCTGAGCAATTACAATGGTTTATTATTGAATAATAAACCAAAATGAGCTTTATATTCCCTTAGGAAAATTCAGATTCAACATTTTTGGAAGAAAAAAATATTCGGGTACGCCTAAAAGCGACTGGTTGTGTCTTGGCTTACCAAAAAATCGAGGTTGTCGTAGCCGAAGTTGATGAACGCCTGTTCGTATTGAGGGAGGTTGATGGATGCCAACCACTTGCCGATCGATGTAGCCAGAGGGTCAGTACTATTCGTCTCTCCGAGGTTCAAAAGCCCTGTAGAACGATATTAAAAACGTTTCAAGTATGAAATCTCAGGGAAATATTTTTATTTGCGTTTGAGTGTCGTGACTCTCAATTTTCACTTCAATTGTATTATTGTATGCTGAGGATCTATTGCGAAATAACTGTACCACCCCCTCCTCGCCCCAAAAATACTTTCTCAGGAAGCCCAGGTTTACTGACGTTGCCATCTGCAAATGATACATTTATAGGACTCATTCGAGACTGAATTTCATCTTCTTTGATTTTGAATATTTCCATTTTTCTCTGGTGCACCACTTTTAAAGCGGGTTGGTTGAAGGGGGACTCTTCGCGACTTCTCAGATCTATTTTATTCCTCTCCCAGTCGATTTTGGCCAAACACAGTTTTGTGTGAAGCTGTGGAGAACCATGTAGACCTTAGAAACCAATAAGCCTGAAGATGCCCATACAATGCTAAGAGAGAATTATAATAAATCAGGAGAAACGACCCTCTAACAAGTCACTATGGGGAAATTTTCCTTCAAATGTACAATGTGGAGTCTAGTTATGAGGGAAAACTACGTAAAAGAGCGAACATCTTGAAGTCAGGCATAGGTGTCAAAATACGAAGTAA
Source organism: Tupiocoris notatus (assembly GCA_037159825.1). Taxonomy (NCBI): domain Eukaryota; kingdom Metazoa; phylum Arthropoda; class Insecta; order Hemiptera; family Miridae; genus Tupiocoris; species Tupiocoris notatus. Next base: position 700,155 of record JASJUZ010000053.1, read on the forward strand.
GGTATCTTATTTATTTATTTATTATAACACGGGACAGGCCCTATTAAATAAGTTTAGGCGATTGTACAAATAAAGAAGCAACAATATGGAAAATTCAGAGAAAAGAGAACAAAATTAAATACAGAGAAAGGTCCAGGAACATAATATGCTAAAAAGTGAGTTGGTTGATCCAGAAAATGAGCGAGGAGGCGAGACTTGAGGGTTGACTGAGGGATAGTAAGAAGATCGGTAAATGGTGGAGAAGCAGAGATATAGTTGGTGACTCGTGGAAGACGAGATAGAGGACAGTTATACAGGTAATTGGTTGTTGAGAACGGGACAGCAAAGAGGTTGTGACTGCGGGAGTTAAGAGAGAAATTTTATTTTTTTAGAAATTTATTTTTTCCATCATAATGAGAAATTTTATGATGGATTGCAGATCTCTCCAAAACCATATCCTCTTTGAGCCGTTATTGGTTAAACTACTCACTAATCGCAATACCATAATTTTCCTTACCCAGCCGCGCTTGGAATTCCTTCTCAAGTTCGCTGACAAATACGGACTCTCGTACCAGCCCAGTTCCAAAAGAAGCCATGATTTCGGAAATTTTAGCCCATTCCTCTTGTTCGTCGAACGGGCTTAGGACTCCTCCTCCGCTACCGCTCTTCTCGCTGGTCACCCCGGTAGCCCCAGGGCTTTTCCCATCCTCCAGCGTTTTATCTTCACCGCTGTAGCTTGCCACAGGAAGCGAATGAGCGCTCTCGTAGACGTTTTTCAACTTCCTCAGCGTCTTCGGTCTTTCCGCCCGTGTTTCCATTGATGTTGACCCCTTGAAGAGTCCTAAGATAGAAAATAGAGAACATTTTATATGCATTTTATTGCGGTTTAGCAGTGGTTTATTATCCTCTGACAATAAGTGGTAACCGTTTATTAAGTACCTGAGGAAGTGTACTTGATGGATTCTGACGCTTAACTGATTGACGTGGCCCAAAAAATAGTTGTTATAAAAATTACTCGTATTACGGTTACTATCAAAACTTTAAATCGCTTGAGCAATATTCGTCGCGAAAGACCCTATTAGTGAAGAGCATCAAGCACTTTGTCTGATGACTAGTATAATCAAACATGATAACGGGACCGCATCTATCAATATAAAGGGAATTCGACTACCAAACGTGAGGACTATCACCGGTTGTTTGAAACGCATAAAAACGATCACCTAGGAATTCGGTAGTTAAGGGGCCTGGGGAATTAAGTCAGAAACAGATGTAGTTGAATAGAAGATATGCGATCGATCGAGAGATACGTCAATTGAAGAAAACTTTTCAGCTTAGTTAGTGGATGAAGGCAATAATACTCTAATCAGTTTGTTGGGCAAACCTGTCCGCTACAGCTTAATTGTCTTCTCAACTTTAGTCTATTCGACGTTTCGCCAGCTTAGAACATCGTAAGGTTAATTAAAATTGTATTTTTCAATACAAATATAGTTAAATATAGTTCTCATTTATTTTAAAAAAAAGGTAAGATTTCCATTTGTCTCAAAGAAAATGCCATCACTTTTTGGAGTGAAAATTCGAGATGATTTAGAAACAGATCACAAATTAAAAACGGAGAGTGAAATTGAAAAAACGCGGTGCATTATATTGACATCAACTAGAAAACCAATTCTGGGGAATAAAATGACCCAACTGCTTTCAAAAATCTAAATTCTCATTTCTACTCTTTTTTACAAAACGACTTGAATTTCTCCCGAAATCAAAATTTTTTCCATTGTATTCTTTTTTGGCGGCCACAACGGCTTCTTATTTAATGATGAACCAAAAGAGAGCACTTTTCAACATCTTAAGGAGATTTAGACATCCGAGTTTCAGTAGTCAGTCAGAGAGTCAGAGCATTAAAAAGAACTACAGATGAAATCAAATATTCGACAAGACGTTTGCGTTGTTTTTGCGCTCAAGTTGAGCAAAGGTTAATTTCGTTTTCTTGAAGACGTTCCTAATGAAATTTTATACTTGTTTATTCAATTTTCATATTCGGTATCGAAACGAACAATTATTCAGAGATGACGTTGAAATTTATACTGTTGAGTTTACTTGAAAACTGATTTTGACCAAATATAAAACCTAAATTGGACCTCCTCGTTTTCATGTAATCTTACATAATTTTAGCAGCAATAATAGACCCAAAGAAATAACCCAGTAAACTGATTCTACGATTATTACCGTGTAAATTCCAGTTGTGGTATCAATCGAGGTGCGAAGGGGAACAATAATTAAGTGATACGGTGGTATAGGCTTCAAATAGTGCGGACACATTGAGACATTTTTACTGTCAAGTGGTCAACAGTTTGGAACGATGAGAAATAATACACAGCCCAATTATATTGCTTAGGTGAGGACATGAGGTTGTGTGGCTATTTGTTTCGATTGTAGTTAAATATAATTATTTATGTTTTTTCAGGGGTCAGCGAGATTGAAACGCCCTCTCCAAAATACAATCACCAACCAAGAAATGGGTTTAGTTAAAGCCGGATTTGAAAAAATCAGTAGCAGTTTCCATTGATTGTTAAGCAATTGTAGTAATTTCCCACAGTAGCTTAGATCATTGAATGTAATTTATTTTCGAGCTATTCTTTTCTTCAGGCAAAGACACATAGCCTGTACGCGCAATATACCTGAGGAAATCGGGTATTTGTTTTCTCAGGAGCATCATAGAAAATGATCGAAATTTCAAATCTTTGAGTGAAGCGTGCGTTTCCAAGGTAGGAGTGTAGAATTTGTCTCTATTATATACACCCTGCTAATTGGATGAGGCTAATGTCGTAAGTACGTTGATGTTGTAGCTCTCCATCGCTTCCAAGTTAAGTTGAGAGCATAACTGCGTCGATCTCTCGAAGGAACTATTTATTGTACGAATTTAAACGCTTTCGCTGATCACAAATTTATCCCAGCTGGCCTACCAGTAATGAAGATGAAGATAAGTTATCGAAATATATTGTTACAAATTTATGATAGAATATGTGATAAATATTACTAACAAGGCTAATCGTACCCTTGATGAGACAGCTGTAAGCGAAAGCGCTCGAATGACCTCAATAAACATCTCTGTCGAGATATTGTCGCAGTTACATAATCATGAATGTTCTTTTTGTTAGCTTTTTTATTATTTTGTTAGCTTAGCAGACGTACAGTGCTCGGTACGCCATTGGGGGAATATGAGGCTAGTTCAACAGCTGTGCACCATAACTATTAATGAGAAAATGTCCCTGTACATTTCGTGGAGGCGGGTATAGATTCTCTACACTAGCTGGTGACGCTACAAGTCGGCTGTTATTGGATGAAGAGAAAAGAATCGCTGTAGGACGTGAATCCGCCATTGCGAATCGTTCCAAAAAAATTTTTTTAACCTAAATGCTAGCACACAGTTGGCAGGAAATTCCGCCAAGAATAAACGTTACGCTAACATTAGCTGATTGAAAAATTGGTAAAATCCCTGTACGGTTTACATGGCGAATAAAAAGCAGGCGATCGGTGCAGCTCGCAGTGCAGCCATAGATGGAGATAATTTTTATTCACTATTTATGCTATTGGCGCGAACAGCAATAATTGTACGTAGCTTTTGACAAGCGCTTTTACATGCCTCGATAAACCACACGTTACATCTACATTTGCCGCATGAGATTACCTTCAGTGTCAAAGATTATCATCCTATGAACGCAGTATATTGGAGCGGAAATGTGAAATTAGAGGACGAAGAGACGAGGGGAACGTAATTGGCAATGTGATCGACGGTCCTATTTTTTCTGAAAATCCAGCCTTTTTCCCCATCACGAGACTTTGTTATCGGATAAAATCCGCTCCGAGGTAAATTAAGTTAGCCAAAATAAACGTCTATGTCTGACCGTTGTAGGAAGCGGGAACCGATAGCTGATCCGCTCTACGCAAGAAAAATAAAGAATATTATAGCTTCCTTTCGGAAGAACAGAGTGACAGCTACTGAGTATCTGTGCTGAGAGGAATGCTTGATTGGTGCGTTAAAACAGACGATTCACAAAAACACAGGTCATGGGACCGTTGACCAGACCGGAAGTTGCGTTTCATGAAGTGAAAGAGGTTTCGAAAAATTGGAGGAAAATGTTTTGTAATTGTTTGATCGGGGAACGTACATGAATAGGGACTTCACCCGGGCATGGTCTAACTTTTCCGCATACCTTGGTTGTTGAAGATTCCTTGTGCCTACATTACATCCAGGCCATTCATCTTCAACCAGGTTCCTGCACCGCAGGTCAAGTGTCAGAAGATTTCCAATAAATTAATATACTTTCGAATTTTGCCAAATTCGATTGCTTTTTCGCGATTTTTTCGATAGAGCTGCTCAATAATTTTTTAGGAACACGCCAAGTATATTCCTATTGGCTAAGCTGTACAGAAGACGGCGAGCGAGAGATGAAAAGTCAAAAAGCGAATTTATCTTAGTAGAGAAACATCGACCTTGGGGATATTGAAAGCGCAGCAAACAAAGTTTCGATTGCACGTTCCAAAACAAAAGAACAATTTGTTGTGAATGTATTTTTTAAACGCCGCACTTTTTTCACTTCCTTTTCTCTCTTATTCTTTCTTCCTTCTCTCTTTAACAAATTTCCGGATACAGTTAGAAAGAGTTTCAAATACTATATAAAACTATTTCCACACGTGGCCAGAAATGAAATGCAATGATTGATAGAGGAGCAATAAGTTGATTGAAAATTTGAACTGGAAAAAAGAATGTTTCATTTCCGAGTGAAATCTTTCTTTGAGAAAAAAGCCACGGAATAGGGAGTAACCTCATTTACAATAACAATAATAAAAATCGAATCTTCCCTTGTTGTCCAACTACTTTTCCTCCCCTTGTGCAACAGGTTGAAGAAATTTATTTCAACTAAGCCCTGAATATTGGTTAATATGTTTTAACCTGGTTTTTAAGGTAATTATCGGAACACAAAACAACATCACGGTAAATACATTAATACCAATAGCAGCATCAAAAGTGTTTAAACTATAATTACATGAACTCTTGATGGTAAATTGAAAAGTACAATCGACCTCAATCGCGATTACATAATAATCGTGAACTCTTTGCACCTCTAATTTGTTTTAGATTTCCATTTTTCACTCGCACGAGCTCAAAATGTTTCAAGTTATTTTGAACAATGACCATCTCCAGTAGGTGGTAATTTAACGTACGAGAACAATGATCTTCTTAGGTTGGTCAGTTAATGAAAGCCGAGTTCCCCCGAATATATTTACACACTTTTCTATGCGATATTGGCAGGTCCCCGGGTAAAATATAAATCGAACTGCAGAGCTGCATAAATTTTCTATCGAGCGGTTCGTACAATTTTTATACATAATTCGTGGGGAAGAGCGAGATAGGCATTAAGCTTGTACTTCAGTACGAAAACTTTTGTGCGGCCGGGCAACATGCTCAACTATATGAGACTTGAACAGCGGCATGAGCATGCTAACCTACCCCAATATTTACAGCGGTCACCACTATCCATTTCGACGTTCGTCACTCCGGCCTGATACTCTGGAATGAAGTTCCAAGATTTATCATATCGGACGTTGCTGGAGTCGTCTAATTTTGCAAGACAATACACCTCGCAATCAAACATTTTTTTTAATTTAAAGTAAAAAAGAAGAAAAAGTATCAGAAACGCTATTGCCATTCATATTTGCCACATTCCTTAAAAATACCTATCTACTTATCAATAACAATTCCTGAAAAAATATTCTCACTTCAAGGAATAAAAAATTTCAGATTTTCTCACCCAGATATTAGCATAACAGCTGCATTCTGACGCATTTTAAGAATTGTTTCTTGAGAGTGAAGACGAGAGCAAAAATGCGACGTGAGTACATTAGCTATTACAATGAGAGCGTTCTTCTCCATGGTCCTTTTCAGGATTTATCTTCTTTTATTTAAGTTTCACCACAAATTGCGTCGGTACTAATTCAATTTCTTCGGCTAGGTGCAGCGTTAAGCACAAAACAACTCTTTTTATAAGGCATTCGGTCATCGATATCATATATTTATAATTAACAACGTAATACGCCGAAATTACCGACTCGCAATTACGACTATAACCCATTTTATACTCATTTTCATACTAAATTTTACATTAACTCATTTTATACTCAACTCGACACTTAAATTAGTAGATGTGACCAAAACATTCCCACAATATCCGTGTCCTCGAATAACGTCGTCCAAAAACCGCGAAAGGTATGAATTCCGTTTTAAGACGTGGATATTTTAAGACACGGATCAGCACTCGATTAGTACCAAGTCAATTTCGGCCTTTTCACATCGATATTATTGAACACCGATGTTCGCCGTATAATCGTACTCGTATCTTCAAATATTCTCGTACAAAGGGAAGGTTTTGCACAGCCGTAAATTATCGTCCTCATTTATCCGTGTTCAAAGAGAGATCTTCTTAGCGCTTTGGACTCATAAAACTGAACATGAATACATAGCTGGTTTGAAAAGTTCATTCTTTTGAGGACACCGACATACAGTCAATTAGTTGAAGATATCGATAGCCTCTAAGGACACGGATAACTGAGGACACAAAATATTGCTAGTTCGAAAAATCTCTTCGGACACAGATGATGGGGAAGACGCCTATTTTATATTTTCGTTCCTAATGGCCTGAATTCTGCTATTTGGTGTCAGCTGAAGACGGAATGACCAATTTTTCATGAAAATTGTGAGTTTCCGCAGAGAAAATCGCTAATGAAAACCGATGATTTTGAACGAAAAATGAATAGTTATTACGTCATAACTTGTCCGTTGAACGTGAATATCGATACTAGCGCTTGTATCTTCGGAAGAATAAACTAACATTGGGAGCAATGATTTGAGGTTGCTGTGAGATTACCACCCCCCTCCCCCCTAGCAATTGATTTGCTATACGAAGCATTTCGAGGGGTACTAACTCGACGATTAAAAAATCATAACAAGTATAACAGTGAAGTTAGCGTCACTTACTCGATTTAGCATGACTCCAGTTTTAAAGACCGTCTTGACCGTATTGTTGTTAAAGACCGTCTTATTGTTGTTGTCTGTCTTTCAGCCGACTGCAGAGCGCTCTAGGGAGTTACTTCAATCGGTTGGAGTTACATCTCCGGGTTTATTCAAACCGCTGATTTTCCTTAGCGATTTTCTCCGCGGAGACTCACAATTTTCATTAAAAATTGGTCATTCCCTCTTCGGCTGACACCATATAGCAGAATTCAGGCCATTAGGAACGAATATAAAAAATAGGCGTCTTCCCCATTAAGGACATCGATATACACACCCGCACTCCCAGGATCAGGATACGATCTTGTAACCTATTCAATATTGCTGCGCAACAATTTCTATGAAAATGGCCAAACTCAGCAATAACGTTCACCTCGTCGCCGTTAATTGACAATTTCTGACACGGCTTCCATACACTTTCCAAAATTGAATATTGGCTCACCGCCAATCGGATGTAAGGTCTAATTTACGGTTCCCATTGCGGTGCGATCAATCTCTCGTCGGTTCGGGGATCAATTGTCGACTTTTCACTTTTTAAAAAACGCACGCGTTTTCTTTCGTAAATCAACCAACTTCACGCTGAGTTAGCAAAAAATGCGACTCACATGTAACTCCAATCCGACTAACCAACTCGTACATGATTAGGTCTTAATCGTGCTTACCAGCAAACGGCACGTCGCTGACAAACTCTTCGACTCCGTGATCGGAAACCATCATCGGCTGCTGGCATGGGTAGACTAGTAACAGAAGTTCTTCCTCGGTTTCCGTTTCTATGTCCCTTGACCGGCGTTTCATTAAGCTCAGGTATTCCTGCAACACCAAACGGTAGTACATCCATGGTTTTAAACGAGGGTGAATTACAAATCGGCTGTGGTTCCGCGGAGGAGTTGTCCAAAAGCCAGCCGTTCAATCGGGACGCCAGTTCTTATCGACCTAACGCACTCGCTTCTTCAAGAAAGACGACTATTTCACACATTTTCTCCCTAAAGGTTCAACCATTCGTACTGAGGCATCGTACAATATTCAAATATTCAAACAAGGTCGGCTGTTCTTTCAACGAAAAGGTTTAAAATATTGTGGGAAGGAATGGTGGATATCCTGAAGCTGCCGGATTGTCCAACTCAGATTCTTTACGCCCTCTTTCGTCTAGTTTACTCATTAAATTTTCAACGTTGCTCTTTGCTCAACAATATACCGATTATTATCAAACAAGTCTAAGAATTAATCAGTGTTGTGAATGGATCACACAGTACTTCCATGTTTTAGTCGGTAACAGGAATGACCAATTATAAAATCAAGAAGCTCTCAAAATATAGTCAATATGCGTACAACGCGGAAGTACTGTATGTGACCCACGTGACAAAAATCAGACTTCATTCGATCATCGTCCCAAACATTTCAAGACTACGAGTGTTCGAATATATCGATTTTTGCGGCCTGTAAAAATCAATATACAAAATAGGCTGCAGCAAATAAAGCTCATAACGTGGAGATACGGTATGTGACCCAATATGAAAAATCACCATCATCTACTCGCTGTAAAGAACATTTTAGGGACACAACGTTTAAAATTATAGACTCTTATAGCCTTTAAAAAATTAAAACAGAATAAATGTTGAAAGCTTGTATCTCGGAAGTACTGTGCGTTATCCAAAATCCTGAAACGGCTAATTTTGCAAAATTACTGCGAGAACATTTTCTGAGAATTTCATCGAGTGTTATTCATTTTAAACGGGAATATGACGATTTATGTTTTTTAGACCACAGACACACAGACACTTGTTCAGAAAATGTTTCCGAGTTTAGTACTGTGAAAATTTCTTCCAAATTTATCACCGTTCCGAATTCGACTTTTCAGACGATCACTGTACCCCTTTTACCACGTAAAAATGGAAGTAAAAAAATTTCGCATTTGAGTTACATCTTTCCCACAAATTTTTGTATCTACCCTGCGGTTGAAATGAAGAAGAAAACGCCGTAATTTTTTCCGTTCGAAAAGTCAAGGGTTATTGGGGTTACCTCATCTATATCAAATATTTACCGCGAATAGGGAGTTATTCCAACAGATTCAGTACTATTAAGATATAGTACTCGCAAGTTGAAGGAGGGCAAGATTTACATTGAATGATTAACTTTCTAATACTTTTTAGTTCCCTGCAAAGAACCTAAAGAACTGAAACGATGGCGAGCACGATCTCTTTTCCAACAAAACTCCTACTATTAGCTTGTTCAATAGAACCAATCGTTTAAGGAAGATTTCGCGAAAATTGAAAAAAAAAATTAACGATTTCGCAACTGTTTTTTTTTTTTCTTCAAAAGTTGAGCTTACTTTCTGCGATGGAGCAAAATGAGATTACCGTTATATAGCAGTTTGCCGTACACACGAAGACTCGTTCAGAAAGTTGTTCTGACTATAGTACTTGTATACTTCTTCAAAATTCACGTCCGTTACAATTTCGACCCATCGGAAGATCGAATAGCTTACAATTACGTGGAAGTAAAAAGATGAAACGTCAAAATAGGAAATAATTGCGCATCATGCAGAGAAATTACATACTGGAGGCGGTGGAGAAGAAGGAGATTGGAGGGGAGCGAGGGCCTGGTACCAGGGAGCCTCCATCATCCAGGGCTCTGGGCTAGGGGTGTCTTCACCAGCAGATGGGCTACGCATACAGACCAATTTCTGCACAAGCTCACCGCAAGTGTCCATACTCGAAGGTATTAAATTCATTTTCGATCCCCACTTTCAAGAATTAACTCGAACGAAAAAGCTGATGAATAAGATCGGATAAGAAGCTTGAAATGCTTCTGGGAAAATGAAAGAAAAATAAAGGGACCGTTCCTACTCGAAAAGTGAGATCAAAATAAGAACGACCACTCTTCTTTGCCGATTAGCAAAAAAGTATTTCGATTAGTACATATTGGCCGCTATAGTTTCCCCGCGAATTTCAATATTATTTTCAAGATCTGCGTAGTTATTGTCAGGCGAAGGATCAACCGAGAACAGTGCGACGAATATACACCCAATGAAAACAGGAGTTAACTTGAAGAACGGGAGAACGACATTACGCGAGAGCTTCGGGAGGACGACTGCTTTTCCACAGCCGCTGACATCATTGGTCTTCAGAGTTGACATTTAAAGGGCATTTTCTCTGCAATCTATGACCTTACCAAAACTTCAGGATACGACCCTTGTTATTGCGACACGAGGGACGAAATTTCCCTGGTTAGCAGCTGGAATAACCGTTTTTTTTTCTTTTGCCAAGGTCACGAGAGTATATTTAACTACTTCGTTGTAACCAAGCTTGTAAAAATACCATCGTATTAGATTCTAACATTCAATTCGATAGGATGGATAAGCGAACTGTAGGTGCCAACAATTCTAATACGCAGGCAGGTACTTGTAAACAAAATGTACAAAATCTATTTGAAGATAAAGAGAATAGGCTGATCTCTGATTCGAAACTGGCGGAAACTGCACGAAATATTAAAAGGGAAGTAAAAAAAAAATAAAAATAAAAATAAAAGAACGCGAACGCTGCAAAATATTTAATATTGCACGGTGATTTATTATTCCTTTGCTTCAACAATGATTTAAGAAGACCGTCTATTTGTGATAGTAATCTAAATATTTGTGAACGTTCCCATCGAAAAACTGATAGGTAACTACGAGGGAAAACTCTTTTTGTTTCACCATGTAATCTCATTCTGTTCCTATTTTTTTTATTTATTTTTTTATTTTTTTTTTATACTTTTCCCTTAGTGTTTTGTATTTCTACTAAGTTCTTTTTTTTGTGAGTTGTTCAATGCCCTGAGGGTGGACCTCCACTGGAAGCGTTTTGACGCGATGAAGCGACGACGCGATTACGTCCGTTTCGAGCGACAGATCCCACCGTAAAGAAGTGAATTGGGAGTCCTCCACTGCTCGCGATTTGAAGCGTCAGTTTGGCGCGAAACGGAGCGACGGGCGACGGATCCCATTTCGATGGGATCCGTCGCTCGTTTACGCGCGATGAGCCCCCCGCTCTCCCGTCACCACCTTTCGCTGCGCACCTAGCAATCGCTGTTCACTGTTCCTGTTCGCAATTCCTGTTCAATCCTGTTCTCACATTTTTGCAGTAGTTGTCTCTATCGACTCCGTTTTTTTCTTTTTGTCTCTGTCGACGTTTTTTTTCTTTTTGTCTCTATCGGCGTTTTTTTTTCCTTTTCCTCGCCAAAAATGGATGTGGAAATTTTGATTGAGGCAGTAAGAGAACGTAGGTCATTGTGGGACATGAGAGACCCGAGGTACCACCATCGGGACGTACAAAGAAAACAGACAGGTCAGCAGACTACGCGCGACTAAACGCCTCCAATGGAGGACCCTCCGTCGCCTCGTAACGCCTGCCTCGCCGCTTGTCGTCGCGCCTCTCATCGCGTCGCATCAAAACGCTTCCAGTGGAGGTTCAACCTTAGGGTCCAGAAATGTGATGTGCCATGCAATTCAATCTCAGTGACTGAACGTTGTGCCAAGCGATCTTTCATGAGACTCTACAGTGAAGTATCTTGTATTATTTTAATCTATTTCCAACCATTGTGAAATCGTATAATAAACACAATAAAACCGTAAAAAAATAATTTAAAAAAACCAGACGAATTATTCTCCGAGTTTTCATTAGCAGGCCGAGTTCTTTAGCCTCACCGGGCGTCCTTTTAACGATGCGAAACCATAGGGCTGTAATATTGATTAACTAGACCGTTTGATCAAACCGATAGGGAAACGAGTGAGTTTCCAACCTTGACGCTGGTCAACTCCATCTCGAAGACGTTATGGAGATGTAACGCTGAGTTATTGAATTGATGCCTTTTAGATCATAACATTCTTGAAACTCATTCTCGAGGGTCCTCCACCGGCCTTTTGCTAACGAGCACTTTATAAGCAATAAAAGTAAGAAACTTGGGTACCTACCCATGAAATTTCAGTAAATACTACTGAGAAACTTCTACATCGCACTGATGTCGCAGAAAATTTATTACTTTCGCCAATACCGGAGATTCCCTTTGACTTTACAATATTATTCAATTACAAGTGAAGATTTCCATCAGGAAACGCAGGAAGGTGAAACCTTTGGGTCACTATTAGAAGATCCTTGTAAATCTGTGACGACTATAGATGACAGTCTCGGAATGACTCGGTTTAATCATGGATAGCGGAGAGGCGTATTCTATGAATTCTGTTCCATCTATTCTATGAATAAATTACGACAAAAATGCGCCTGGGATTTTAAAACAATAACCCAACGATTATCGGTATCAAATGTAACGAAAACTCAATCAGCGATGCAGGAGAAACTAAATCTGAGCGTGGGGTGGCGAAAAGCAAAAGTAAATAAAATGGGCAAAGGTTGAATTGAAACACACCTCGTCAGTAGGTAGTTGAAGACGTGGAAATGTCGGAAGGTGAGAGAATTTTGGTGATAACAAAGCAAAATTAAAGTATATTTATTAAAATAAACTTGCAAATTAATCATATACATGAAATTTCCACATAAGCAAAATTAGTCAAATAACAAATAAAATTACATGCAAAAATAAATGTTGACAATCAAGCTATTAATGAAGCTAAATGTATGTAGCCAAGTTAATAATCAATAAAATGAAAGGATTCAAGCAAAGCTACATCATCCGGGCTAATATAACACAAGTACACGAGAGATAAAGATTTGATCGAAAAGGTGGTTCAAGTGGTCACCTGGCTGAGAGGGCGGATCCTTTCGTGTATGCTCATTTCTGCTTGGCTAGCAGAAGGTGGAGGATGATCAGGCGTCGGCGGTTGTTGATAATTAGTCGGACTCAACGGACAGTTAGGTTGGTAAATTCCGTTAATTTTTCTTCCATATTGGTCGTTGTTCTGTACAAAACCCGGTACAAAACCAGCGGGAGTGGCTTTGACTATTTCCATATGGTCCATAGTGGGCGCGGACGAAGTCTCGACCCGTTTGAAGGGCAGATCACCCCTTGAAAGTATCACAGATGGATCGTAGTTTTCATAGCTCTTATCCGTTTGAAGCCGCCTGAGCTTCCGTTTAGGATTGGTCGTGCGAAACGGGACGTTCTCGTACACTGAGGTGATGGCAATGGGTTGGAACTTGGGATCATCTTCTGTGCTAAACTCTTCACCCATGATGCTATATCGGAGCTTCATGTCAACATATTGGTCGGCAGATTTCCCTCTTCTCAACATCTCCCGATGAGGTTTGCTGCCGACGTTTATATCATCTAAATCACCATGACTGCGAACGCCGCTCCTTGCCAAGAACAGGTACTCATATGCTCCCATACCTGACGGCGTCAAATGTGTCGGTGATACTGATAAGTTCCGCCGAGGAGGTTTCTTTGGTGGTGTGGGCTGATGACACAGAGAAACAGATAATCGAGTCATCAAAATTCAGTTCCAATTCATTACAAAAGGTACATTTTATTTTTTTTTTTGTTCTGTTTATCCAACTTTAAAGAATGGAGTGCTAACTAAAATAAGTATAAGAGTAATTTTAACGAGTAAAAACAACAATGCCATACTCACAGATACTTTGTTGTTGGAGCCAGGACTCGGCGTCATGGGAAGGTAAATATCAGCTGAGCGCCTGTCTCTTGAAGTTGGACCACCAATGCTAGAGGTTGATGATATTGATATTTGATCGAGGTCCCGTCCGTGGCTGCAACAGGAGTCCTCGGAAAGGAAACTTCCCTCCATCATGGATTTGGAAAGACCACACGAGTTGATCCATTGGTGGTGCCTATTGTCCACACAGCGATAAATACCTTCAGAGTCCCTGCAATATAAGTAGACATCTGTAAACACCAGTGATACCAATCCTATCTTTAAATAATTAAAAGCAATTGATAATGAGTAAACAGACCTTCATCGATGTGAATACTTAATTGGTAATAGAATAATACAAACTCTGGAGTAAAAGCATAAGAGAATAATATTCCTCAATTATCGAACAAAAGACCATCATGGCAAAAGTGTTTTCATGCATGCAGACACGAAGTACTTACTGTGAAACGGCTGAGGCCTGTGAGATCCGCCTATGGTCCGAAGGCCAGTGAGTAGGTGATGAAGAGGGCGAATTGTGACGCCCAGGGAACCTGACGTTTTCATAGGGGCTACCCAGCAATGGGACTGGAATCGGCGGAAGAGGATCTTCACCATCGTAACATGACTCTTGGCGGTGCCCTAAAGAAGGTAACCAAAAGCAGAGCTTGTATAAGTCATTTCCACTTCAGGTTTAAGGTTATTGATGGAGCGGTAATTTGGAATGAAAATCAACAATTATGAACCAATGTCAACTATTCTTTAAGAAAAAGAAAAATATTTTCATATAAAAACAGTTTTGAAACGTGCCAAATACAATCAATGGCTATTTTTTTGATGGGAGAACGAAACTTACGTCTTATTAGCGTAGTAATATCTTGGACCACATGGGGTGGGAACTGCTTTAGGAGATCATATACAGTATTGTTAGCAGCGTCCCGTATCGAGAGATCAGCACCATTATCTAGAAGTGTACGAACGACTTCCAGTTTACCACAAAGAGCAGCTTCGTGCAGGGCTGTGCCTGACGTCGTCCGTACATTCACATCGAGGCCTGAACTGAGCAAAATTTCTACCACGGTCCTAAAACAGAAATCATTTAGCATGATAATGGTCAGCAACTAACAGAGACCATACACAAGAAGATCAACTGCTTGATTTTGAGCTCTATTTTATTGTAATGAATATCACATCAATCAAATCACTGCATCGCAGGTGGCAAACATTGTCATCACTAAACAAAAGTGCACAATCTCCGAATCGTAATCCTAGAGGAACTGGAAGTTACTTACTTGTGGCCATTTCGACTTGCGAGGTGTAGAGGGGTATGAGGAATGGACATCATCCCTCCAGCGCTTCTTCCATTGTAGCCTGCTACCAGCTCGGGATGAGTGCGTACTAGCGTTTCAACAGTTTCCAACCTGAAACCACACAACAATCAAAGCTCGCTCGATTTTTTGAACCGTTATTTTCATTGGGAAATTATAATAGTTATACGTCTTCGCCCGACGATGAACTGAAAAAATATTACCTTCCATATTGCGCTGCGAGATCCAGTGCGTTCTCTTGTTTAATATTCCTTATAGTGGGATCACAGCCGTGTTCAAGGAGCAAACTAACCACTGCCGTATGACCATACTGAGCTGAGCAGTGAAGAGCAGTCTCCTTGTCCTTGTTCTGAGGGAAAATTTCAAACGAATGCTCTCAGATTGATACTGTTTCATAACACCCTCGTCCGTCTACAATTCAAGTTCGAACGATACAAAGTTAAGAATAAGAATCGTACCATCAAGTTTACGTTTGGCACAGATGGTCCATGGCACAGGAGGAGTCTCACTATGTTCACGTTCCCCGTCCATGCCGCTAAATGGAGAGGGGAGCAACCTTTATCATCGACGATGTTCGGAGAGGCTTCATGGGTCAGGAGCAGTTTGACAATTTCCCTACGGAAAAAACGAGCCATTGCAGATGTTGGAACCGAATCAACGAAGATGTGTGTTCTAAAGGAGGTGATATTAACAACAAATGCTTACTTGTGGCCGTTGAGAGCAGCATGATGCAGGGCAGAGTATCCGCTTGCATCCTGCACATTGGCTCCAGGTCCTCTTCGTAAACTAAAAACCAGCAAAACAGTAAGCTAGAACCAGAATTACTGCCAACCTATCCCTTCAGCTTAAATGATTCTTCGGCACTTTTGGTTTATTATATAACTAGGGGCTGAGTGCCCCTGGCGGCTTCGCCGCCAAACCCCCTCAGAGGGGGGCTTCGCCCACAACTACAACTATATATATAGCATATAATATAGGATATAGTATAGTTAAAGGTAGGTAGTAGTTTATTATTTGTGTATGGAGAGTGGGAATCTATAGTAGGTTTTATAGTAGGTAGTACTAAGTAGTTGCTATAATTCGGTATGTAGTTGGTGGTATTTGAATGTACTTTGTATCATAAAGTACTGGGTTTTTCAACTGGAGCAAAGTGGTAGCAGAATTCGATGTAACAACTTCAAGTTTTTCAAGATTTGTAAGTTGCACAGTGGATAACTCAAATAAAAAGTCGTCAATTCAGATGTTTGAATATACCAAAAGATAGGTAATTTAATTGTCCACATTTTCCCAATGTAATGTACCTATCCATTTTTCAACCGTTTTTGCGTTATTCTACAATAATAGTGGACTATACACGAAAAAATCACTTTTTTCAACTTCAAACGTTCTTTTCATCTATTTAGTGCGAACGAAACAAAGAATGAACCATATATTATTGATATACACATCATCAACTATCATTTTGCTGAATTTGAGCCAAATCTATTTCAAAAAATTTTTCGCAAAAAATCCAAGGGGTACCCCTGCGATTTTTTTCAACCGAACAGTTAATGATTTTTTACTAGTCTCTCAATACAGATAAAAATCTGAAATTTTCAGGAAAGTTGTGTCTTACCACGTTGTATTTTTGTGATTTTTTTTATTTCTCGGAAAAATCCGCAAGTTGTCCAAAAAAATCGGTTTTTGAAAGCTCAAAAATTGGACTTTAACGCTGATTTTCGGGGTCAAAATTAATGCGAATCATTTGTTTTATTATGCAGGAGTCTTCATTTGAATGCCCTACACACGTACATAGCAAAAAATTTGGTGAAAAAAATTTAAACAGAGCCAGAGAAATTATTCTCCGTAAATCGAGTTTTTCGCCGCTGGCATCGGTAATAGTGAAAAAATTAAATTTTCGTTTTAAAGCGAATTTGAAAGCTATTCTTATAGGAAATTTAAAGCTGAATCCGAATATGACGTCAAAATGTCGAAAATTTCACGACAACTATCAGTTTATCCAGGTTCAATACTACGCCACTCCTACGTATTTCAACTTTGAAAATCCGTTGCAAATACTTACAGTACTGTTAAATTTTAATTAGTTAATGATTCCTACAGGAAATTAGACGTAGAATTCGAATTTTAAGTGAAAATAATCAAATTCGAACAATTGATAATATTTTTGGAATTTTTTACGATTTTCATACTTAGATTTTTCAACTTTGGGATTTTTTTCGTCACGTTCCCGAGATGGGAACAATTAGGTGCTGTGGAAGAAAATGAAGGAAATTTTATAGAATAAACCATAGTAATCGCCTAAGAAATTTCTAACTCCCCCTCAAAATTTGATGTTTTACGTTTCAAGTCATCATGAATCCGAATTTGCAATAACATAAAAAGTTTTTTGAACCCCAATCACTTGAGTGCACACAAACTCGAAAAGCGTTATGAAAAATCGTTATTAAAAATGGTTGCGTACAAGTCCGCAACACAATTAGACATTTTTATGTGCTTCGCCAGCAACCACCTCTGTGGAAACTGTCGGGGTAGCGTAAATACGAGCCGAACCCCGACGTACCGCTCGTCATGGTTGAGCTTCGCCATTGAGTGAAAATATTTTTTTTTTTTTTAATACTTAACCTAAATCTCAGTTATCGGGATAGTTACCAAGACACACGACAACAACGTCAAGCTCATAATCATGAGTTGCTCAGCAACGACTATGCTGGAACAGATGGAAAATTCAATCAAGTGCAGACTGTGTTACCATGGTAACAATCATCTGGTTTTTTTCCTAACGCTTTTTCATAACGGTTTTTCGTAACGCTTTTCAAGTTTGTGTTCCATATCGAAGACATTAAAATGTCAAAACGTTGCAATTGACTGTACAGTGGTTTATCATTCCTGAGAGTTTAACTCGAGAGTATTTGGAGCTACAAAAATCATTCTATACTCGTTGAAATGCCCCTCGAACACTCTCTTCAGGTATACAGTAAGGCGAAAAATTCAGATTGTAATTTGGAAATTAAAAAAATAAAAACTATTAAAATTACAATAGTTGCTATGGAGTTTTTCCCTATAGTTACCATTCTGTTTTTCGGTGCGAAAGTTCACAAATGTTCGGAATAATTACTATCAAAAAAGGATAGTCTTCTTAAATCATTATTGAAGCGAAGTAATAATAAACCACTGTACAATCATTTGCAGCGTTTTTCAATCAGAACGACTGAAATTCTCGGTTTCCAATACTTCGTATTTGAAAGTACATTTTGTATAAAATCATCATCACTGAAGTACATTGCAGTCGTTACACGTTTTTTCTCCTCTTTTTATACATGGTAAACGAGGGTACGTATTGTGCCTTTGCAAGATGCTACTTTCCCAACCACCCACTTACCCCCGCTGCTTTTTAAGTTCACCCCGAACTTGAAAAATGCAAGTTTTTCGTTCGAAGCCAGCAGGCGAATTGAAATAATGAGATAGCATGCCACATTGAGGAGGGCTCCGTGCACACGAATTATTGTAATTCACAAAGCAAATGATATTCTCATAAGGTCTATTTACTACAATAATTCAAATTGTTATTTTCGGGGGGTTTTCCCTTTCCAGTTGCCAGCAAATCGTTATAAACGAGTTCAGAAGATGCCATTCATTCGATTGAAAGCCTGACCTCGAATTCATCCAGTACCTAATGACTCATTTACAATCATGACGAAAAGTACGATAAGCAAGTACATTATTAAGCTGGACGACTGATAATTGTTGTCTCAGATAAAAGTAGACAATTGAGATGATAACGCTACGATATCATCGCACTCGTAATATTTCTTAACGTGTTTATAATGAGCTCATCATAAACGTGGTTATGTTTTGAACGATACCGAGCAAATAATAAATTAAGTAGGGGAATATGTAATCCACTATTGATTCCCTTCGTCCCATTCGCAATAAAGATTATACTTAAAAATTGTTTTCTCTTGTTTCCTTCTATCTTTATACTATAAATGCATTTGATTTTAAAAGCGTAGCGCATATTATTTTATTGCAACTCACATCAGAGAAAAAATTGTCAAGATAAAATTGCCTTGCTAGTTGAGACCGCAAATAAAATTCGTTTATCCATTTGAAATCAAATGAAAACAAAGAGCCAATGAAGCGTTTATCTTACTAAATAACTTTCTCCGATGAGATTGTTTTCCTTTTCCCCGATCTACACAAACATTGTTTTCCTCCGCATTGTTTTCACACAATCTGTTTACTTCGAATCGTGTTCAGCCGCAATCACTTCGGTTTTAATTGTTTGAACGACCTTGATAACTTTGTTTTTGCAAAACACAAACATTAATAGGAGAAACGTGCAACACACACAATAACACTCGGAGATTACAGCGTTCTGTTTTCTATCCAGGTCAGCCAAAACCGACGTAGAAACGCAGCAAATGATTGTACAGTGGTTTATTATTCCTTCTCTTCAATAATGATTTAAAGAGATAATCCATTATCCCACGAAAAACAGATCGTTAACTATAGGGGGAAAATCCTTAGCGCTATTGTAATTTTAATCATTTTTATTTTTCTTAATTTCCAAATTAAAATCTGAATTTTTCGCCTTACGGTATAGTTGAAGAGTGAGCAACGAGCATTCTAACGAGTATAGAACGATTTTTACAGCGACGAAAATTCTCGAGCTCTAACGTCATGCCAAATTGGTGAAAATCTCCCAAATTCAACACAAAAGCTGCGATACCTCGAGAACCAATAAAGCATTCGACCCCGCGATGGGCTCATTCGATTTAGCGTCCAAAAATCTATAGAAATTAATACAAAATACACTTTGTTCTGAAAAACCTTGGAAAATATGAATTTTCTCCCCCTCAAAACCCCCAAAAATACCCTTAAAATTGAGCCAGCAATGTGGTTCAGGAATTGGGTTGTTGTGATTAACGCTGATCTGATCGTGCAACCGTCCTTGGTGTAAATTGCACAATTCCTATAAAAATTGAGCTCCACGACGACAACGGACCGAAAATTTTCCGAAACTTCTGGGACTCAAATGTGATTAGAATTGTTGAAATTTTAGAGTAAAAACTGCTTGGCTCGCGACTGCATTAACAGTTTCAAAAGCGTTTTGCTGCCGAACAAAATCAGGGCCGCACAAGAACAATATCCCAGTTTTTTCCGTTCCACAACTCTATATAAAAGCCTCACTTGCATTTTTCCACAAACACCCAGACTATTTTAGATACCCCAGAAATAACCAATACCCTATCCGTTTCACATCTCAAGCCGTAATCCCCGTTCCTCGAGCTCGTTTGTGGAGCACATCAAAACACATTTTCTATAGCCTACCATATCTGCTAAGAGTGTTACCCGAGGAAATGAAACAACCCACTAATTTCTCCCGCTCATTATTTAAGAAAAAAATATTTTCATGGTTGATTTTGAAGGGTACAGAGTCTTGTAAAGAATTGATGTCGAGCATCTATGTATGCAAGTAATGTTTTGGTTTTTTGTTTCAACGCCTTTTCTCAATGTAATTATTGTAATAACTTCTTAATCTCTTCTCTAATTATGTAAACATCAATGTAATCATTTATTCTATTCATTTCTCTTCTTGGACCACTTTTTTGTGAGCATCAATGTAATCATTTATTCTGTCCATTTCTCTTCATACACTACTTTTTTGAACCACCACCAATTCTTGAATAGGTAACGATGATTTGGAGCTTCAAACTCCCCCAAACCGCACAGGACTTTGTTCTTGGTTTGGGGTATAATTATTCCAATACTTTAAGAAGATTATTTGTACCTATTTTTGTTTAATAATGGAATAAACTTTATATTCATTCATTCATTCAATATGTTCACTCTGCAAAAGGACTCGCAACAGACGATTTAATCACACGCCGCCCTCCTAAAAACAATTGGCTAAGGTCAGATAAATGTAGGTGAATTGGAGTATTCGATTCCAGGCAAGGTCAGACCTCAAACGAAAAGAAAGCGGCGAGAGCGACTAGTTGGGAGGACGGCCACGTAACTGAGACCTGTTGGTAATGCGTAACGCGATGAGCCAAAACAACGGCTTAATGGGTGGAACTACTCATAGTTACTACTAATATTTCCTCCCAAAACTTCCTCAACTCAGGGACTTATGAGTAAGCCTAACATTCGATGGCGAATATTATAACAAACGTTAGTGAACCGACCAGAAAGAAATTAGCTCCGCAAGAGGAAGTTACAAGGAAAGAACTTCCTACTACGGGAGAAATTGATTATATATTCCTTGTACTAGCTAGGATACGCATAACTTACACGTAGTTAACCTAATAAATGGCTGGATTGAGAAGGTCGAAAAATCGGAACTCTGAATGATTTTTGAAAAAATACATAGCACCACATCTTCTGAAACACTTCTTCTCACAAAACGCACCCAGATAGAGAAAAAATCTCAGAGGTTCAGATGGTCACAGCTGCACTTCGACAACAATTTTGTTATTCACTAACAAACCACAAATCGCTAATGAAAACACTGCAAATGATTGTGCAGTGGTTTATTATTCCTTCGCTTCAATAATGATTTGACAAGACTATCCATTTGTGATGGTAATTATTCCGAACATTTGTGAACGTTCCCACCGAAAAACAGATGGTAACTATCGGGAAAAACTCCGTAGCAACTATTGTAATTTTAATAATTTTTATTTTCCAAATTAAAACCTGAATTTTTCGCCTTACGGTATACTGGAAGAGTGTTCGACGAGCATTCCAACGAGTATAGAACGAGTTTTATAGCTCCAAGAACTCTCGAGTTATACCCTCATGTCAATTTTCTAAAATCTCCCAAATTCGACACAAAAGCTGTGATAACTTGAGAACCAATTAAGATATCGACCCCACAATGGTTTCATTCGATTCAGCGTCTAAAAATCTATATAGTTTGATACCAAATACAAATTTTTCTGAAAAACCTTAGAAAATATGAATTTTATCCCCCTTAAAACCTCCCCAAACTACCCTTAAAATTGAGCTAGCAATGTGGTTCAAGAATTGGGCCGTCGTAGGACCGAGATTGATTTTTGATGAAAATTTCAAGAATGTAGCTATTATAGTTGGGCCGGAAAAGTGTTGACGGCGACCGGCGTACGGCGGACAGACAGATTTTTTTTTATTGGATTTTCGGATTCTACATGCCTTGAAACGTAAAACATCAAATTTTGAGGGGAGTTAGAAAAAATTTTTTCTTGGGCTATTACAATGGTTTGTTATTGAATAATAAATGAAAAAGATTAAAAAATGGTACTTAAGATCAGACAGAGCTTCCATTTTTAAGAGAATAGGTATGGGGAGAAATACAAGACGATCATTATCCCACTGGTTGAGCACTTTCACCACTTCGGGGCCCCTTCAGGGCAGCGTAAAACAGTGGGCCTCTACGAGCTCTATATTTTCTTCTTTTTTTAAATGAGTAATTCAACAGAAACTATTGAAATTTCCTCGCCCCTGCTAATATCTCAAATACCTGATACATGATTCTCCGCATTCAAAAACAGAACAAATAACAAGCCGGAAAAAGTTATTCGCTCGACCGATAATCGAATTGGTATGCCACGAGTTATATCAAGCATCAGCCAATGCATAATACTCGAAATTCTCAACTCTATAAATTGCTTGGCACAAGAGATGGTCCGCTCCGTTCAAGGCACAGGTTACTCTAGCGTCTAGCTACTTGTAAAGGATAGATAGTTGTCATCAGCGGCAGGACTGGTTTGACGCGTCTGTTGATGACTCATCGGCTCAGCACCGTCTGGTCTAGTCATCCCGTCTTCCCGGAAACCTCTCATCACTGGCAACTAGTCTCCGCGAAGTGCCTTATCGATCAAACGATATTTACCAGTTCAAGTTACTGGTTGAAAAATAACTTCTAGTTGAGTGAATTTCTCTACAGAGAGAATTTCTCCAAGATAGCTTTTATACAAGGCGGTTGGGAAATGTTTGTCAGAAACCATAATTTAAAAATCAAGGATGGCTTAAGATAAACACATTTCGCAAAGCTCCTAAACGATGGTATCGCATCAGCTGATGAGATAAAACTAATCCGTCGGCAGTTCAGCTGTCGAAATAAAGTTTACGGGCTCACCAATTTCGTCCCGTCGCCTTGAGTTCAAATAATTGATTTAGATAAGCAACAATAAAACGAGTCTCACAAACTTATCAATGGAATTTTCCCAATAATAGCCGCCAACTTGAACTTGGTGACCTAACAATGACATCATTCGCGACGTTTATATGTTATTTATAGCTTGCAAAGCAATAGACACGAAACGAACGACTGGTACTATTCGTAGGGTTACCATTTGTCCGGACAGTCCGGATTTAAATAAAAATAAACCAAAATTGGAAATGGAAAACGCAGAAAAATCAGTAGATGTGGGGAATTTGTCAGTTTACTCGGTTGAAGTAATTGAACCTTTTTACGCTGTTCCATATTATGATGATTAAAAAGGAATACCTAATTACTTCTCAGAAAACTGAAAAACCGTTATTTTGCGTTTAAAATTGCAAAATTTTTCCGGCGGAGTGCTCCCCCCCGGAGTCCGGATTTAGCAGCTAAATAATATGGTAACCCTAACTATTCGAATCAGCGGGTGATTAAACTTCATAACATTGGCGGATTCGCATGATGATTGAACTACCTCTACAATGCTCCAAGTCATAATTCCAGTTTTATTGAAGTTGAGAACCAGCATGTCGATGTTTACTACGTCTTGGCTTTAGAATTATCGAGAGAAAAAAATCTGAATTTAATACTTCGGTCCTAGTTATACTCAGGATCTATTTTGCAAACAATTAGGAATAAAAGTGAATAACAGCGATATGGTCATACTATGGAGTACAGTTTTCGAAATTTTTTTAAACAAGTAAGACCATCAAAGTATCGATAATTTACGCAACTTATTTGAGTAAAATTGATCTTTGTGATAAACACGATATAATGTTCAAAATCAGTCAAAATTTCTCCATGCATTTATTATTGAACCTAATTTTTCGTTCTTCCCACTTCAAGCGATCTATTATGTAAAATGTAAATGGGCTTGCCCGTAAATAAAAAAAATAATGTTAAAACTCGAAAGTTAATAAAGCAACGAATTAGGCCAACACTTGATTGAACAATCGCGGTTACTATACCTACTGAAAATGGCACGATCAAGTTAGATAGGACGACCAAGTAAGTATAATCAATATAATTTAATTAATCCATCAACATTTTCTAACGATGAAAGTAGCCGCAACTTTGCTTCAATTAGCAGGTACCGACACGTTGTTTGAAGAAGCATAAAAAGCGCGAAGCCCTTTGCCGCTAGATTTCTTCGACAAACTCTCTAACTTGATTCAACATCTAACTTGCTTTTTCATTCGCTCGCACAACGAGGGAATCGATGGAACAAAAGTTAGTAGCTTCGTCGTAACTAGGAAAACTCTCGGTAGGAGCTAATAGGAGTACTACTTGTTACAAGGCGCTGTTCATATCGGAAAGTTGAAAACTAAGGGAAAAAAGAGGAAAAACCTAATGCAAATTTAGGTGACGATCGACTATTGTTAATAGCACCTGCCTCAATTCTACGACCCTGGAAGCCAGCAAATTTAATCAAATAAAATCGTATCCACATCTAAACAGATTCAAACATTTCCCCGACAACACCCAGGTCAACTAGGATAAACTATTATAATACGTCACTAAACTGTATCACAAATTAGAAATCAAGGTTCTTTTATTTTGGACCGAATGTTATTCTTTTTAACCGACCTCGAAAGGAGGAGGTTACTTTGTGTGATGGGGTTCAGCCCCTGTAAATCCAATTGGACTTCCATTTTTTTTTTTTTTTTTTTTTTTTTTTGAAAGGGTTACTATCCAGGTAGAGTCCCATAATGGTTTTAAATTAATCCATCCAGCAGTTACGGCCTCAATTCCGGAATAATGCCGGAAAACGTTATCTTCGCGAAAATAGCAACTTTTGACATTGCGAGCTAATAACTTCTAAAAATTGTTTTGTTTTCGAGGTGATTTTGTTATTAATTCATCTGCCTAAGAGTGCACATGAGTGCCTAGCTTAAATTTTTGTTAGGTATTCTGATATGGCGTGTAGAGAAAAAAGCGCAACGAAAAACGTGATACCGATTTTCACATTTTTGAGGTTTTTCGAGCACCATTACCAACCACATGGAGAAAATAAAATAAATGAAAATTCTTGTAGTTGGAATCACTTTTAGCAAGAGCTTTCCAACGATGGTAAAAAATTGGTTTTACCTGACATTGAGGAGTAATTGATGTTTTTATGGGCCTATGTTTGAGACCCCATAACGTCTGAACAAAAACCGCTTTTTCATTGTTTGTAATCTTTAGCAGTTCAAACGTGAGTCTAATTTGCACGATCAAAGTTTAGTATTGATTGAACTACAACTGAATACTGCTTAGGCTGTATTTCTAAAAAAAAAATTTGTTTTGAAATCACAGTTTTTGGGATATTTATGGTTCTAGAAGAAAACCAACATGAGACATAGCATTTTTGTCAAAATATTTGAATTCAGTGTTAAATTTTCAACAAATAGCATGGTTTTGAGGGCCAAATGATTTCATTACTAAGCACTAACGTTTGGTGAATTTCTGGAACTTTGCACAGATAGGAGGATAGGCTTGAGAAAAGTATAACTCCTAAGAAAATAAAGAGCGAGACGATTTACGCATTTCAAAAACCAACTGGGAAATAAATTATTTGAGTTTTCAAAACTATGGTCAATTCGAAGGTAGATCAATGGTATCAATACATCCAATATGTTGCCAAGGGTCCCAAATCAGTGGATGGATTATTCCAAACATTCAACCTCCCTTCTCAACCAACATAATAACATTGAAAGTAGTTAGGCAATCATTATATTTTAATGTCCGGGGGTTGTGAGGTGGAGAAAAACCAGGCGACTCATTCTCCAATTCTTTATTAGCTGGCCGAGCACTTTCGCCCATTCGGGCATCCTCAGGGCGACGTGGAGCCATAGGGTCCACAGCATTATATTTTAGAACTTCAGAGCTCAACTGATAAATGAATATTGCTTTGGTCGGTTAGGAAGTGATGTAGCTGTAATGATACCTCACAGTGGCATCTAGCGGGGACGCCCGAGGAAGCGTGTTGGGAGGATTCATCGCTAGAGGCCCAAAGTTGAAAGCCTGAGTTTTGTATGTTAAATGAAGCAAGGCCGAAAAGCAAAGGACCTTCTCAAGAGGATGATCGGACGAATTTAAGTAGTATAGCCCTTGACACATCAATTGCTACTTTCTACTCATTTTATTCATCCCCTAAGAACACAATCCGATTGTTTTACAGGGCGTTGTCTCCTTCTTGAATCCTTAATTTTTGATTTCTTTAACAAGATAATATAACATAATATCTGTTAGGGATGGGATATCGGAGCCTCAATATCGATATTGGCATCGGTGTCGATATCGTACACCCAATATCGATATCAACGATATATTGGTCCCTTAACATCGATATTTATCGATATATCGGTTAACTATCGAGTTTTTTCAACATTTTAAAAACTACCATTTCGCGCAGCTATGTATCGTGATTACATCTTTGTACCGGTACTTATCTCCCTAAAAACTTATTTTGTAGTACCACAGAGCAGAATTTGATAAAACAACAACACAGTATTATTATGACACATCAATACAATACAGCTGCAGCATGGGGTGGAGATAACATAACATAACCCTGGTGAAGGTTACTTTACTTGGTCAATGTCATCAGTCGATTGGTCAACGGTCGATGTGAATGGTTGATTGTATGAGATATGTTATTCGGTATTGATGAGATTCAACGTCGATAAATAATTAATTTTATTTAAAAGAAGCCGATGTTTCACAAATTTTTCCGATATCCGATATATCGGTAAGGTACAATCGATCATCGATAAATATCGACAGACCAATATCGATTTAAAAAAATCGGTTCTTCGTGACCGATTATCGATATTTTTGAAATATCGATTATCGATTCCCATCCCTAATATCTGTAGATGAGGGGTTGTGAGGGGAAGAAAACCCAGGCGACTTATTCTCCAGAATTTTAATGGCTTTTTTTAGGGCTCCAGATTTTGAATGGAATTTTTAATGGCTTATAAGATATGGCTCACACCACAGTCAACATTACTCTTCTGCTCTTCTCGTACTTTAACTTGGAAAGTATCACGGCTGGTGCTCATCCCACAACCACAACCCACAGTCTCATCTTCTAAATTCCAAGTTGTGAACCTCTACAAGTGATAAAAGCCCAATAACCTTGGGCAAATTTTAAGAAGTGAGATGTCCAGGTTTGAATGACTCTAGAAAGAGAAAAATAAAATAGATAAAACCAACTTAAAAATTTACACATATATAAAAAACTCTGAAAAGGAAAAAATATGTCCCATCTTCACAGCATCCCAATCACCAACTAGCAACTACACAATTTAACGAAATTTTGCTACTCGTACTCGTATTGATCAGACCACTTCCTGATTGATTGGAACACCAACCCTAATAATATAAAAAAATAATAAATTCTACAACGACTTTCCTTCTCACCTCTCAATCGCCTACAGAATGGTCACTTTTTGGAGTCGGCGTCTCTCTTATAGAAGCCAACTGAATCTCATTTAGCAAGAATATAACTATCATGAGTTTTCATGGAATTTTAAAACAGAGCAAGCCAGCATCTCAGCGTCGATTTTTAACAAGTTAGTACAACTGACGAGTGAAATAAATTAATAAATAAAATTTTCTACTGAAGTAGGGTACGTAAGTTGGTCGAATTAATTTCTAGCAAGGTGCCTCTCCAAAGTCGATCAACTCTAGTTGCGCACAGGAAGAGTATGGAATTGTGCGGAGGCCTGCAGAGCAACTCGGTTACCGCCCGTTTCGGACCTATGCTTAATATTGGGGCACAATTTTAGATTCGAGGAAAAATTGAAAAATAAAAAAACGGCTTCGAAATCGTTTGTCGTCAACTTTGATAATAAAACGCATCATAGGAGCGTTTAATTATTAGGCAAAACACGCCCACGATAGAAAAACCAATAGGCTGCAGGATTACAGGCTGTACATCGTTATCAATGCTATTATCAGTGACAGAATGGGAACTCGATAAATGGTTCAGCTCAGAAGATGAGAAACAATATCTGCCGAAGGAATCGATGGAAATAACGTCGAGACCGTCTCGGTTAAACAGGTAGCAACGTAAATAAACATTGGGATTAGATAATAGGGTGAGAAACGAAAGGGCGAGTTACCTGGCAAGCGGGCCACTCCTCTTGGCTCTCTGCCCCAGAATTTTCTCGACGACGGGCAAATTGCCGTTCCTGGCGGCCTCCAATAATTCCTGATCCTTGCCCATGCCAGCGCACTCCGTTTACTAAACTAAACAAATCAACATATCGGCTCTAAATAACACTAATATCACATTTCGAACAGCACTCTTCATTGATCCAACAATAACAGGAGGTAACTGCTCGACAGAGGGCAGTGCCACTGGGTGTTATCTGTTGCGCCTTCTCCCTCTACCACCAGCCGATCGGATGCTAACCGTTCGCGCCCTACCCATGCTATCATCCGATGGAATGTTGCCCTCTTCGTTGCACACGCGGTTTTAACAGTTTTCCTCTCTTTCTACCGTAGGCTCTGCCGCCGCCGCAACGCCGACGAGTGACAGAAAAGGCGGCCTAGCGCATTCACCCCGCTTACCCTGGTACCTGGAAGATCATTTAATAATAGTCTATGACCTGAGGCTATTATTATAATCCCTCCCTTACACTTGAGCGTATTTTTCAATCAGGAAGTCGAAAATCCTTCGATGAGACTCGACTGATTAAGTTGGAGGGGAAATCTATCTGAATTACCTTTAAATTAGGGAGGTACATGAAAAATTATCTCAGATAATAATTGAACGCACGTTTATTGTTCTTTTGGTTCATTTGAAGAAAGAAACTGAGGAAGGAAAATTCAATATATGTATTATTCAATAATAAATCATTGTAATCGTTCAGGAAAGATGAAATTTCTAACGCCCTCTCAAAATTTGACGTTTTACGTTTCAAGGTACCTACGTAAAATCCGAATATCGAATTAGAAAAATTCTTGGAGGTGTGACGAGGAGGAAAAAACCAAGGCTTTTCATACTTCTGAAACTTCAAAAGTATGAAAATCGAAAGAAATTCGAAAAATATTACTAATTGTTCGAATTCGATTATTTTCACTTTAAATTCGAATTCTACGTCTAATTTCCTGTAAGAATCATTAATTAATCAAATTTGGACAGTACTGTAAGTATTTGCAACGGATTTTCAAAGTTGAAAGTGGCGTAGTATTAAACCTGGAAAAACTGATAGTTGTCGTGAAATTTCCGCCGTTTTGACGTCATATTCGGATTCAGCATTAAATTTCCTATAAGAAAAGCTTTCAAAATCGCTTTAAAACGAAAATTTAATTTTTCACTATTACCGATGCCAGCGAAGCTCGGAATCTCGGCCGGCGAAAAACTCGATTTACGGAAAATAATTTCTCTCGCTCTGTTTAAATTCTTTTCACCAAATTTTTTGCTATGTGCGTATGTAAGGCGTTCAAATGAAGACTCCTGCATAATAAAACAATTGATTCGGATTAATTTTGACCCCGAAAATCAGCGTTAAAGTCCAATTTTTGAGCTTTCAAAAACCGATTTTTTTGGACCACTTGCAGATTTTTCCGAGAAATAAAAAAAATCACAAAAATACATCTTGGTAAGACACAACTTTCCTGAAAATTTCAGATTTTTATCTGTATTGAGAGACGAGTAAAAAATCATTAACTGTTCGGTTGAAAAAAATCGCAGGGGTCCCCCTTGGATTTTTCGCGAAAACCTTTTTGAAATGGATTTGGCTCAAATTCAGCATAATGATAGTTGATGATGTGTATATCAATAATATATGGTTCATTCTTTGTTTCTTTCGCACTAAATAGATGAAAAAAACGTTTGAAGATGAAAAATGTGATTTTTTCGTGAATAGTCCACTATTTTTGTTGAATAACGCAAAAACGGTTGAAAAATGGATATGTACATTACATTAGGAAAATGTGGGCAATTAAATTACCTATCTTTTGGTATATTCAAACTTCTGAATTGACGACTTTTTGTTTGAGTTATCCACTGTACAACTTACAAATCTTGAAAAACTTAAAGTTGTTACATCTAATTCTGCTACAACTTTGCTCCAGTTGAAAAACCCAATACTTTATGATACAAAGTACATTCAAATACCACCAACTACATACCGAATTATAGCAACTACCAAGTACTACCTACTATAGATTCCCACTCTCCATACACAAATAATAAACTACTACCTACCTATACTATACCATATACTATATAATAGTAGTGACAAGGACAACAACCCCACAGAATAATATGTAAGACCGGGGGGGAGGGGCGCAGCCCCTCCGACGGGCCGACCGTGCGCTATAGCTGTGGGGGGCGAAGCCCCCCTCTGAGGGGGTTGGGCGGCGAAGCCGCCTGGGGCGCTCAGCCCCTAGTTCTGGTATAAAACTGTAAGTAGAATGAGTACTTACACGAGTAACAAACTTGAAAACTCGATACGGTAGGTAATTAATTAATTTTCTCGAAAGTTTAAATTAATTGCCTTTTGCGTGCTAAAGTTTTTAATTAAGGTAATCTTATTAACCTATGTAAAGGTCTTTTCTTATAAAAATATTCTACCAAGGGTATTGGCAACACATAGGCAACCGCACATTCTTCACATAATTTCATAATCCATTCTTCGTAATTTGTGTAATTGGCTAAAAATCACTATGAGTATCGTTCGATACAATTTTTCGGTTTCAATATGGAAAATATTGCCTTATAGAGCCGATATTATGCATGAATGAGTTTGTATCGGTAAGATTGGAAGGTCAGACAATTAGCGCTCTGAGTGGCGACAAATCTAACTAAACTTCATCTTCGACTTGCCTGTTTCTGTCCTACTCTCTTTGGTGCCCTTCCCCTCATCTTATTACCATTCCGTTTATTATCATTATTGATAGCCGTCGATTCATGTGAGAGTACTGGACTGTGTTTAATCAACAAGGGAATTTCCGTTTCCGCGAATTCGGCGAGGTTGAATACGAAATTATTAGTTTTCTACTTACTGTCTTACTTGGCCAAGATGATATTACGTCAACGATCGCCCGCGAGGTTCGTTCTGATCTTTTCTGCTGTTTTGCTGAGTTTTGGTGGAACTTTACCGGTATATTCAGCTGGTGAGTAAATTGATTTTTATTTATTTTTTATTTTTATTTTTTGAGAAGCCAGATATTGTTAGCTGTTGACTCGACTTCTTAAATTTGTAAATATTCGCATCGACTGAAATATTTGCCTCTGATAATTAAAGAATTATGACGTTGAGAATTTTACACCTACTTACCTACCAATTTTATTTCTTGACGTCATTCAACCGTTTGAGTTAATAGTTATAGAAGATTCCTTACCGATGAGTCGTGTTTCGTGCCACCTAAAAAACGTAGTCATCCTGTTCCATAGGTAAAAATTACAATTTTGAACAATAAATGAAATTACAATGTGTTCGTTGTTCTCTGCTTGTTTTTACATCCATGTTCCATGTTTACTTAATTCGAGTTCGAAACAGAGGTGAAATTCGATTGATCCAGTTTGATAAATTTGATATACCCGGATACCCTTTAAAACAAGTGTCAGAATGTTCGTGGGTCTGCGGCCAAAAAGCGACTTAGAACGTCACATATCCAAATCAGTCAAATTCGATGAAACTTCCGGGAAAATGTTCTCTCATTAAATATGCAAAATGAGACGCTATACGATTTTTTATTATGCTCAATTTTTAAGGTTATGAGCGTAAACTTTTTTTTTATTATTTTGATTTTTGCAGGCCGTATGAATCAATCTTTTTGAACGGTTATGGTCTTGATGTGTCATACTTATATGGCTATTAGATGACACTTGATTTTTATCGTTTGGCTCACACACCGCTGTCAAAATTTGGGTTTTTTTTATATCGGAGCTAGAGCGGCTTGAAGAGAAAGTCAAAAGATCCTTGGGCGTACGAAATTTCGTCGTCTGAATAGAGAATACTTCATCGGCTGGAAAAGTCTTATTTTTTTTAATTTGGCCTTCATTTGAACTTTATTGCACTTCAAAATTTTATGACCCTGCTGTTCCCAAATAACTTTTGAACCGACAATTTTTACATAAGTAGTTAAAATCCTTGGAGGCGAAAAAGAGCTATCAAAATCGTACAACTCTATGTATTTGGTTTGGAACCCGAAAAACAGAAAATAATTTCTATGGCGCTGTTTAAATTTTTATTACCAAACGTTTTGCTATGTACGTGCGTAAGGCATCCAAATGAAGACTCCTACGTATTAAAACAATTGAGATACGTACATTTTGACCCCGAAAAGCACGGTAAAAGTTCGATTTTCAAGAGTTCAAAAACTGATTTTTTCGGACCATTTGCAATTTTTTTCCGCGAATTGAAAAAAATCACAAAAATACATGTTTGTCAGATACAACTTTCCAGAAAATTTCAGATTCTTATCTTTATTGAAAGACGAGTAAATAATCGTTAACTGAAAACTGAAAATTTTTTTTGATCTTGTTCAAATTTGACGTAATAATAGTTGATGATGTGTATACCTATCAATAATATATGCTTCATTCTTCGTTTCTTTTGCCCTCAATGGATGAAATCAATGCACAAAGTAGAAAAATTGAATTTTTACTTCCATGTTTACATAGTAAACGGAAGTATTGTGACCGTCCGAAAAATCGAATTCGTAACGGAAGTGAATTTGGAAGGAATTTTCATACTACTATACCTACTCAGAAATATTTTCTGAACAAGTGTCTGTGGACAAAAAATTACATAAATCGTCATATCTCAGTGAAAAATGAATGAAACTCTATGAAATTTTAAGGGAGTGTTTGAGCGCTGGGGGACTTGAAATGTTTCTTTATGTCAGCTGAATGTCGGATGATTATTACTATTAGTGCCACTCACCGTACTTCCTCGTGATTCTCATTTTCTATTATTTTATTTCTGCACTTTAGTATATTTGGATCTTTGCTATAAAAATGACTCTATTTCACAAATGTTGTTATGTATCGATTAGATCACACGCCGTACTTCCGCCTTATGCGGTTTATAGAGTATTTAGATATTTACAGGCCGCGAAAAAATCAATAGCTTCGACGCTGGAGGTTCATAGAAGTTATCCCATTTTACAAAACTAAGTTTGAATTGTTATGTTAGGCTCACATACTGCACTTCCGCATTATTAACCTAATTGGTGAGTTTTTCTATTTTTAAGTTCTCTTAAGCCAGTTTTTTTAATAACAGTTGTATAGTAATTTAAAGTTGCACCCTTAGTAGGAGCTTTCTTATTTTATAATTGGTTATTCCAGTTACCGACAAAAACATGGGATTATTGTGGTCTATGCACACCACTGGTTCTTGCACCTTTCACAGATAAGGGTTGAATATTGCATACTTTATCCTACAAAAACATGTTACACCTAATCATCTACCTAATTATTGTTACTACTATACAAACTGTTGGTTCTGATAGGAATATGGAACGGTGTCGATTAAGGCACTATTTTAAGAATCAAATAAACTGTATTTTGACAGAGTAGCTTAACGTGAAGCTGTCTAGCATGAGACTGATGGTTCCATCAAAAAGAAATAACCTGTGAGGTAGCAACCTCAAATGGTTGTTTTCAACTTCAGTTGTCAATGTCCAACACAAAATATTAAGTGTCTCTCCATACTAAGGGGAAAACTGTATAGAGATGGTAAAAGGACCACATCCCCAACTAAACCAGGGCACGGCAGGAGGGCCATTATTGAAGCACAAAAATAATTATACCACTGTACTATCAGTTGCAGTGTTTTTAATTATTCCACCGTCGATAGAGCGTGGGACATTATTTTGTCTATTGGTCCTTATTCTTCTAAATCTACAACGTTTATAAAGCAGAAAAATTGTCAAGAGACTCAATATATCGTTGAATAAGAGAAAACTGGTTGATATACGAATGAATATCGCGCTCTGCGGCCCTTATCATACCCAGAAACCCTTTCCGGACTTGTGACCGTGTTTTCGTCTGACCTTCTGTCATTGTATCTCTTTATCTGCGATCATAAAGTGACAATGCAGTCATGTCTCCTTGAAAAATTTGAATGTCAAAGTTCTAAATGTTCTTCCAGTGATGTGCATAATAAAACGACGTGATTTTCTATCTCTCACATTTGTAGTGTGCCAACGTTGTTCCCTTTATATTAGTTTCTTGATTCTATATTCGGTTTTACCTGGTGGTTATTTCTATATTGGTTTTACCTGTTCGCCAACTCAAACATAGAGGTACTATGTGATCTATACACATCACTGGTTTTGAATCTCGGACCAATCTTAATTTTGCTATGGCTCTCTAAGTCGAGGATATTGTGCTTTGTTCGTTTGCAGTATTTCAGGACGCTCATTATAGTAAGGCAAGATTGCCAGTTCTTAGCCACTTAAGGAAGTACCTCTTCATTCTTTACTTAATTTAGTTCGTACACTGCGAACAGAGTGTTCCCTTGTTTCTTGCTCGAACTTCAACTATGTCGATTGCTATTTGCGCGATCGTGTAACTTCGTTTTTATTTCCATGTTAACTTACGTAGACAGTAAATGCTATCGTACGAAAAGTTGAATTCCGAACGGATATACACCCGTGTGTTCACAAGAAACTTCAACTGCGAAACACTTCCAGAACAAAGTGCGTCAGGCTTACCGCGGTCAACAAGTGACGAGACTCGTCATAACCTCTGGAAATTAAGAAAAATAAAAATGTTTAAAATTACAATAGTTGATACATCATTTTCCCCTATAGTTACCAATCTGTTCTTCTGGGGGAACGTTCACAAATGTACGGAAAAATTAATATCACAAATGGTTAGTCTTCTTGAATAATTTTTGAAGCGAAGGTATAATAAACCACTGTACAATCATTTGCAGCGTTTTTAAGCCAGAGGACTCCTTAAAATTGTCAACTTTCTGACACGAAAAGTCATTGTACAGAGTTTACTAGCTTCTATCTACCTTATTTTGGTAATGTCCCTCAGAAATAACGACTGCCAACACGCGGTCTATGCTTTTCTTTTTTCTAGATATTTTGTTAATTTATTTGCAGCCCCAATAGCGACGGTTTTGTTTTTGATTTTCAGATGTCAACGAAACTCTCTCGCTCGAAAAAGTCAATGAATCGAACGGGGAAACTTTTGTTGATAAAATTTACTCACTACCCCCCAGCGATCTGTTGGAATTTCGAATCAGTGATATTCCGAGCGACTGTGGCTACGTATTAGTGCAAGCGCACTCCATTGACTTGATAAGCCTGGAGTTAGGCGTCGATAAAACCAACGGATTTCACCTTGGCGTCATTCTCTCCCCGCCCGATGAATCGGCTGTTTTTCAAGTTAGAAATCTAAATCCGCACGCCATAAAAGTTCTTCTTGTCGCTATTCCGTACGGCAAAGAATGTAAGTGGCGAATGAATCACAAGCTTAGCCAGTTAAGAGCTCAAGTATAACAATTAACCAATTACCACTTTCAGACCCGGTTCCCGGTGGCTGTGCCTTGGAATTTGCGACCAAAAATGCGCCTTACTTAAATATTGAAGTTGCCGATGAGCTGATCACTGTCAAGGGGCAGAAAGCGGGGAACAACACGCTCGACAAGTACTGTTTCCCCAACAATCTCGTTTACGAATTTTACTACATCTACGATAAAAACTCCGGTCCTATAATTCCGGAAGATACGTTCAAAACTATCGGAAAACTGTTAACTTATTCAGCAATGGCTAATAATAGCCACGAGGTGAGTTATAACTGTTTCTGTTGAATGATGATTCTTTCTAACGATTTGTCTGATACCTATAGGTTTTTCGAATCTATTAAATGGGCGGAACTGTTTTATTATGGGTCATTGAAAATTCTCAACTGACTGACACGGTGTTGGGCTTATTTTGACCTTTACGAACCCCTCTACAAGCAGGTATGCCACTCATAACGAAAAAAAATTCTCTGTGCCCTTCAGGGGACTTGTAACCTTACTGTCTGGATATCCCTCGTAGTAGCAATTCGCTCACCAAACGCTGGCTTGACATGAGGTTGTTGAAGTCACCTACACATTATTTCATAATATACGTGTACATTTACGAGGGGGACCCAAAAGTAGCCGGAATGGGACTGGCGTTGTAAAGTGGTGGGGAGGAGTGGGGTGAAGGGCAATATCCATAGCACCATGATTCATCACCAGAGATCACTCTGTCGAAAAGATCGGGATCTTCTTCCAGCTGATTTTTCAATTCCAAGCAAGCCTCGAGTCAACGCTCTCTGCTTGTCAGTGAGCAGGCGTGGGACGAGTTTGGCAGCAACCTTTCTCATCTGCAAACCATCGTTCAAAATTCTCTGCACTGAGAACACAGTAGATACTACTAAGCTATTGTCGTATTCTCCGTAAAGTTGAGCTATTTTCTTCTTTTTTTTTTTTTTTTTTTTTAATAAACCATTTTTACCACGTTTACGGAAATCTCCTATCACGATGTCTTTCTAGGGACAAGATTTTAGTTCCATGCCTCAATTTGCCGTAGAATTTATTTATTAATCAGTATTGTTATTTTTATTTATTTTTTAACGCGTAAAATTTAAGCTACCATTGATTACTGCTACATTCCACTGGCGACCTTCTTAAGTCATTTAGCATTCTTGACTGAATCAAAATGAAACTGTTGGTGATGGTTTGTTGTTGTAGGCACATTATATGACCGGTCCACCAAACCAGAGAGTTTTTGCCGTTTATTCTTCATTTTGTTTCTACTATGGCATGGCTGTTCGAGGTGGTGGACATGCTGCCGTTTACACACCGAATATGCATTGTTTCAAAACGACGACAACGCCATGTGAGTTTGTCGAAACGAATTTGTCATGGCGACTGTATTTTGAATTTCTTTTTGTTTTAGTTGGAAATAATAATAGTTTCTGTTGATTTTCTTGTTCCCTTTTGCATTGTTCTAGTATCGTTTCTACAGAAATTAGCGATCGCCAGTCTCATTCCTATTGGCGTTTTGCTCTGTTCTGCTAAACCAGTTTTATTTCCTGTCAAAGTTTTCCTCTCCAGTGGACTGGTCTCTTACACAATTTCGTACGTCGGAGCTGTCAATTTCGGCGCCGGAGGAGAAGGTGATATTTTGATGACTAGTTTACTCTAAATCGAAACTAATTTTATATTTGGTTATTTCTTCGATGAAATTCTATAGGTACATTTTAAGCGAAATTCGGCTCAAACGCCATTATTGTATATTAATATAACTCGTCGATTTTCGCCCGTCACCCCCTCGGCTCAGACGATTTAATAAATTATCGTGTTCCAGAAGCGTTCGTATATTCCCTCATCTTGGGTTTTCTATGCGCCTGTGCTATTCTTCTTCTTTGGATGGCAATTCGTATTCCTGCAGTATGTTTTTTGGTATCTATCTCGTGCGGGAGTTACCTGCTAACTGCGAGCGTGTTTTTTTTCATCGCAGGTGAGTTCCATTTTTAATTCGTATAACATCTTGCGAATGTTTTACATAAATTTTTCATCATTCTTGTGAATATTTTCCAAGACGACGGATACCCCTCATCTCTCGTGTATTAGCGTGAGATTTTCATCTTATGTCCTGTAGGAATTCAAAATTAATACACTTTTAAAATAACGATAGAACTTAACGAGAAAGTCGTTATTTTAACTAAACTAGAAAGTCGTTGTTTTAAAACGATCCCTTTTACAATATCAAAAAAATTAGAGCGCCTTGATACTTTTTTTAATTATCACAGTTAAAACAATCAAAAATGTAACTGAGATCATGGAAATTCGTAGAATTTCAACATGTACGACTTGATTATGTTTCACTTTAAGGAGGAAAGTCCGCGCGTATCACCTTGCTTAAAACTGGAAACTTTCGTGATCTGCGACTATTTTGAGTTCACCTTTCACTTTGTCCCTATTGCTTTCAAATTGAGTTCCGAAAACTCAATTCTGCCAGGGAACCAATGCAGATAAGGATTAACGATTAGTTTTTGTTGTTTTCTTCATACTATGTTTTATTAGTAATCCGGGTCTTGTTCATTACAGGAAACGATAGTATATTCGTAAGTGACGTAACGTACTGGGGAGCGATGAGTGGCGTATTTTTAATTTTATTTACTGCACTCACGGTGTTGCCATCGTATGGCATGGCCGTTTCTCTTTCTATCCTCGGCGGGTATCTGATTGTCTTCGCCGTGGACTACGTAGTTGGGTCTTCCGTCAGATATATTGCTATGAATCCCATCAGACGGCTCACTATCGACGGATTTAATGCTTCCATCACGTCACCACCTTTACCTACTGCAGGTGAACTTTTTTTTAGCTATTAAAACTGCGTGGGGTATGAGCTAGGAGATTCTTGCTTTGTAGTTGACCGTCAATCACGAGTAATCTACGACTTTACGTAAAACTTAGTTGAAGAACGGTCTAAATGATTGCAGCGTGGTTTATTATTCCTCAGCTTCAATGATTTAAGAAAACCATCTTGTCCTTTATTTTTATAAATTATCTCATTTAATTTAAATTATTTGCCTAACGATTCAGCGCTAGAGAGTGTTTTATGAGCATTCCATGAATTAGAGAACGATGTTCTTAGCTCCATAAACTCTCAATTTATACCATCTTGGCGAATTTTTTCAAAAATTCCATATTGAAGCTGCAATAACTAAAAGGTCCATTAAAGCTATCGACTCCATTATGGTCTCATTCAATTCAGCGTCTTATAATCCGTATAAATCCATTTATCAAACTCTTACGTTTCGAGAATATTGGAAAATACGAATTTTTCTCTCCTCAGGACCCGCATAAAAATAGCTTTGAAATTAAGGTAGCTATTTGGCTAAAGAATTGACTCGTTGTAAGCTCAAGAATGTATTTTGGTGATAATTTCTATAATTTAACTATTACCTATTGTTTCTGCAGAACATTGCTGACGGTGGACGGAAAGAGTTTTTTTTAAATTCCATATTCAGATTCTACCTGATTCTTAACGTAAAACATGAATTTTGAGGGGGTTGGAACATTTTTTCGTGAGCCATTACAATGGTTCATTATTGAATGATAAGCCAATAATAGTTTGTCGGTTTTACATCACAATGATTGGACTTGAAATTCCTCGAAAATACTTTTACTCCGAATTTCTTGCAGAATACCAGCTGAATGTAGCCCTATTATGAACTTCAATGTTCCCTTTCGATTATAAACAATAATCTCTCTATTCGTAAGATGCTGTGCACTTACTTATCTATGATCAAATTGAATGTAATAATGTGCGTAACTGTTTCAGCCCTTCTGATGATAATTGTTTGGGTTTTCGTCGCCGTTCATTGTTCCCAAACGCAATTGAAGCGCCTCGAAGGAAGGGCTCCGTTTCCGCCACCGCCGCGATTTAATGTTGAATCTTCCGAAGAAGGCCGCCCTCTTTTGATTTCTTCAACTTAATGCCACCGAAGACCTCAGATCGTCAGCGGATTTGGAAAAGCGGAAGTTGTTAGGAGCTAGAGATTTTCGAAAAATTTAAAACGCTGAGACTACTCCGTTACTTTCCTGTTTGGTAGTTCTAATCTGATGAGTTTCGATGGTTCCATTGTGTGAAAACAACCGTGTTACATGAGTACCATTACTTGTAATTAGTTGTGCGTGCACCCTTACTCTGAGCCATAATTTTGTTAAGGACAGTTTGTAGAAAATTATTTTTATCTCTTCTATGTTGGAACTGCTGACCATTCCAGTAAGTTTTCGAGAATTTGAAGTAGGCAACTTCTCAAATATTACCATTACGATTAGTAGGTAAATTAGCGGTTCGACTGGCGTTTTTCCTTACGAGAAACGTTCTTCTCTGTGAGCGAAAATCTTACCAAAATTTGTGGGGGAGGGAGATGTTAGTTGTTTCTTTCTAAAAAATTCGAATGGTTGGAGATGAACGACGGTTTTTCGATCTAATCCATGATCGGAAATATGTATTACTCGCGTAAATGACTGAAGACTTGGTACACTATACTCAAATGTATTCAAGTCACCTAGTTCTAACATAACACGAGGTAGGCTTGAGTGAAGAAAATATTGATGATAATAATATTGAATCAGATGAATTCAACATTCCACTTATGTATCTCGATTGGAGTGAATATCACGTTATATTTCATCGGCCTGTATGTGCCTTAAGATTCACAAAAATACTAGCGTAAATAACTCTCTTAATATCCTTCGCATGTTCCCGTTTGACTAAAGTTTTTCAGGTATTGATTTTTTTTTAATTCATTTAAAAAACAAAACAGATATTGCCCTGTTCCTTCACTTGTATTTCCTTCAGTGCCGCTATCTAGCTCGCTGTCTCAATTTACTACCCAAGCTTATACTCCTATTTTAAGGGTTCTATTTCTTCTCTCTTTATAGCATATTATCTTACTCCTTTGCTTATGGATAATTGTATCTACTTATTAAGTCCTAGATAGACTCGTATTTACACGAAGATTTGAAGATGCCCAATTCCGACTTGCTGACTAATTTTTTTTAAACTGATAGCAAAAAGGGCACGACGCTTAGTTTTAGACGTACATGTATGGATTGTGTCAATAAAGCAGCTGCCGATACGTTTCGAGTTGATTGAGACGCTGTGGTTCTTCCTTTGTCCATCGGTTGTGCCACCTTATCTTGTCCTCAACAAGGACGGACCAATGTACGTAAAAAAAAAAAAATAATAATAAATAGTGATGGTAGTTGAGTGATACAAGAAACGATACATTGGCAATCGATCTTTCTGACACGTATAAAATAAAACGGTACTGTCTCCGATTTGCCGCTCTACCAATTTTGAAATTTAAACCTGCGATTGAATCCGACAGCTAGATGTTCCTTTTCCTAGTGAGCCGCAATTTTCGCCTCTGAAATACTATTCGTTGCTACTCGGGTCAATTTCCTGAGGCAAAACGTGTCTCGTCCGACCTGCTAATAATTTTCAAACACGGTTCGCATTATCGGGGGAAGAAAATGAACGCATTTTATCTGAAATATCACTAAATTTATTTAAGTTCTTAGTAATTCTTTGTTGGTACTATGCTAGCATACACAACATCTTTACTCAATTCTAAAATATATTTTTACAAAAATCGTAATGAAATCACAGAAAAATAACGTTAAACAAGAACTACAGATACGTGTGTCGCTGCTTAAAACAGGCAGAGGATTGCTACTTATTTCACTTGACAACAAATTCACCCACTGGACAAAACGAGCTAGCGGAGACAATCCCTCGCGTTTCCGCTGTTATGTAAAAAAATGGCAAAATTATTTTCTGTCCTCGTTTCGTATTAAACGTATGGAGTTTTTGAGAACGCTTTTCTTCACTCCGAGACAGCAGAACATGAAAGTACATACATTACTTATTTGTCACTTCACATTAGTAATATATAAAAATATTCAAATAAAGCACACGCTCCACAGTATCTACATTATTCAGAGAAACGCATGAAAAATAATTACAAATATGTACTAACGTTTGTGATTTGGTAATGTAGCTTAACCGTTGTTGCACTTTAAATTGCAACTTGAAATGTTTCACATTGGAAATAAACACCACGAGAATGTCCCTTGACGATTTTACAACCAACTATCGTACCGTTGTGATGGCAATGAAAATGTTTACCACTTCCAACTAGGAAGTTCGTTGAGAAGTGAAGAGCAACTTGAATGCGCTCGTTGGCGGTGAAATATCAACGTGCACAAACAACCGTCCGACCTCAAGGGAGAAGAAAACAGTGAAGACATTATGATTCGATTGGAGAATGCTTTCTACGCGAGTGGGAAATAGTTCAGACTCTGAAAATCAATTATAACAGGGGTAAACGAACAATTAAAGTCAGGCGGTGATAAAATTGGGAAGAATGTCAATAGATTTGCATCAAAGGCGGAGGAAACATTTCGCTTTGGTTGCGAAGATTTTAGCGTGCAACAGAACAGAGGGCAAATCGGTACAACTCAGGCCCCATCTCGAAGGCGGTAGGAATATAATTTTATACGACTTTCTTAGTTATTATTTTGGCTCTCCCATCCTACTGGGCAAATAATATCATAATTATAATTTTTTTTTTAAATCGTAGGAAATCTTCCTGAGTTTATTTTCTTATTTGATGTAAGGTGGGCAGGAGAACCAAGAGGTAGCGACAGTGAAGAAAAAAATAAAAAATAACGGATGAGAAACTAAAAATCTTCGGGCTCGTAAAGTCGTCGAAGATTAAAAAAAATATATTCAAGCCAGCGTTTAAAATGGAAAAGTATGCAAACTTAATTTCATTGCTGCCGGCGAATAGCCATTTACTGCGGGGCTACTGTTGAAAAATACGAGAAATTATCTGAGGAACTCATTTCAACTTATTCGAAGAATTTATAATAGTTTACTCCCTTATAAGTTCCTAACTTCTTTCCGCTGTTGTGGCAATACGAAGTTTCGAATGAGATCCGTTGTCGCCCCTTCAATAGGATCAAATGTCAACAATTTGCTTCATAGATACAGCAGGTTCTATTCTATCTGTTGGTTATTTTTCATAGAAAATTTTCCTGAAAGCATTAACCCCAGCGAATGTGCAAAATCCGACGTTATCGGATTTTTGATGATACAGAGAACTGATGACACACTTCTATAGTTTAACGAGTGTTTCTATTTCATTTCATACTGACCGGTAAAATCAATAATATATTCGAACGCTCATGGTTTTGATGTGCTCGTTATCGCGAGTAGGTGAAGTCCGGTAAAATTATCGTTCGACAACGTACTTTTTACTTCCAAGTTATTTGCATTTTTCTTTATTTCCACAGCCGTTCTCCCCCTCATAACCCCCGGAAGCGTTTTTATTACAATATACAATATATTCAAGCGGCGGTTTGCTCAAGTTTTTAAATATTTCTTCTCCGACTCCCTCTGAAAAACGGAAAGAACGTCGAAATCGAGGAATTAATAATAAGTGTTCAGGAAACCTCTAGTGAAAATCGAAAAACAGTCAATCTTGGCCTATCTGCGAATGCCAAATCAATTCGGCCGTGAACCATGAACCGCTGCTCATGCGAACCAACTGAAGCCAATCACGGCTGACTAGATTCCCGTGTAACTTTGAAAAAGCTGCTTGAAAATTTGGTCCTTGTTTTCATTTTTCTGGAGTAAAAGTTGATTTTACACTACATATTTTCGAGTTTTAGCGGTTTTTTATTTTCAGAAAATGGTCACATTTTCTTCCCGATCCCCAATATTGACGTCAACACAAGGGTGATTCAAATCGATCCATATTTTATTTATAGCGATTTTCCATCATGCAGGCTCAAATAATTTTACAAACTGCGTCAATTTACAACAATTCCCCTCACTGCCTACTACAACACTGAGGTTGTGACCATACTCGCACATTACATTTCTTGATCATTCCATCGTTATCTTGCTGAAAAATACGACTCATTATTTCTGTGTTGTAGAATCAATTGTAAATAAATTGAAAAAAATGCAATTACTGTTGGAAATGACCAATTTTGCGTTTTGGCAACACTGATTTATACGACTCCTGTACCTCGTTCCCTTTACTGCAATCCAAGTGAGCTATTACTGACGATTGACTGATGTCTGCAAACAGCTAATGAAGATTTAGCTGAACCTGCTGATTCTATGAAGCCTTTGTACACGGATTAAGGGACGAACCTTTGCAGTTGACTTGATTAGGGAACAAACCCTCATGTTCACGGTGAAGAGGGTGGTGGATGTGATTTAACAAGAATTTTTTACCGTTGAAGTTTTCTTATTCGAAGGCGAGTAGCTAATTTTAAAGAATAATCAAACTTTTAGTCGGCCATGACTGCTTTCTTCCTTTTACAATATAACTAAATGAAATTATATAAACCATACGTCTCTTATTTTCGTTTGATACATGCTCAAAATTTGCCTACTAGCAAGAGACGTGCGTTGGTAATATTTTTTATACTACTTGTTCCTCGAAGCCAGTTTCCAAAAGTTACACAAACCCACCTTGTTGTGCACATGGTACACTAAAAATTAACCCAACTTTCAACGGATTGCTTTGATGAAAAATTCATAGACAGTTCGTCCATTTCTCTGATGCCCTTCGTATTGTTTTTCATGTTGCAAAGAGGTTATTCTAATCGAACCAAAACGCATGCCAGTCAACGCGTTTTCAGCAATCTAGTTTTCGAGACTTCAAAAGAATCTGAAAATTGACAACAAACGGCAGCAAAATTATTTTTCTCCCTCAGCAGCGGTGATATGGTACTACCTCGTACAAAATAATGGGAAATAAATTAAATTCATCGCCTGATAGTTCACGAAAATGTTTTTTTTTTCGCAACGAGTATCTGCTTACCGGTGAAATATTTGAAAAAGTTCACAGTGTTCAATCGAGTAAATTTTCAATCGTATTTTTCCGCCGGGTGAAGTCGAAAAT
This sequence comes from Tupiocoris notatus, assembly GCA_037159825.1. NCBI lineage: Eukaryota > Metazoa > Arthropoda > Insecta > Hemiptera > Miridae > Tupiocoris > Tupiocoris notatus. Next base: position 744,741 of record JASJUZ010000053.1, read on the forward strand.
GTTTTCGACGTTCGAAGAGACGTGCATCGCTTTTGTTTTTGTACATCTGTTGATATAGCTCGCTGGATATAGTTATACCAGATTGAATGTACACAGTAGGTGAAACTAATATAAAGCGATACGATCGATTCCGGGTACGCCGCAATTAATTAAATCCGCTTTCTCATCATGTGCATTTCATTCGCTTGAGAGATTCGCCGCCAAGCAAATACGTTAATGCCGTATGTACATACCGGGTAAATCCATTAACGTTAAATACATTGACACCAAGAATCGCTGAATTAGAAACGCAAGGGATTTGTGCTGTAACGATCACAATGGTAAATGTTTAATGTTCAATTTTCGTTTATTTTCTCATTCGTTTTAATTGTATTTGCCATTAAATCCGCCAGTTTCATACTGACGGATTTAAGCCGTGTCTACTTTCGAACGTGTTCGATTTCGACTGACCGATACGAAGGTCGGGGATTTTCATTGAAAGGGCAAATATTGAAAAAGAGGAATCGTTGACAATGATTGCTACGATCGAAAAAAATAATCAGCCCGCTGGATTTACTCCGTACGTACAGCTCGTACGACGTAACAGAACATTAGAAACAGACCATTTGAAAGGTACATTTTCACCGTATAAAAAGCCACTAAGTCACAAACCGTACGTAGTTGAATAAATCCCCAATCACAATTTGCGGATACAATAACTGATTAATGTAATTTCACTCCATAATTAAAAAACATTAAGCACTTACACAATTTATTGCTTATTGGAACACGTCAATTGAGAAAGTCCACGTAACAAAATACGGAAATATTTACACGGTTGTGGCTGGAAATTGATCATGAAACCCTGTGTCCGAACCTAATTGTTATATAGGTACCTACACGTAGATGTACGTTGGTTGAATGAAAGTATCGTCATCCAATGTCATTTCGTCACTGTAATATTATCAAGCTGTTATGCTAACAGGGCTGCCCTAACACAGACCGTTGCAAAATTTCTGTCAAAAAACTACAAATAGATCGAGTCTACACTATTCTTATTCGCTGAATTTAAAAATGAGAAAATTAATAAAGAAAGGTAATTTAATTGTTACGGGTACGTACACAGGAAATCGCATATTAGATTAAGGGAACGAACGAATATACTTCGATTTTGTCGAGTTAAAAATAGTGGAAAATTGAGTTTGTCTTTCTATCCGAAGTGTGGTGACGATTGCGGATTCAGTCCCGCTGGGTTCCCTCCATGAGGAGATGATGGTGAAACCCAAGAAGCTGGGATCACTGGATTCGTGGCCAATAGTTGGTCGCCAACTCGGGAGCGGTTTGGTTGGGGATCTGAACTGGCACTGATACGCCAGCCGAGATTACACCTGTAGAAAAAAAGAAGAATGTTTTTGCGGATTTCGAAAAGAGAATTGTTTCAAAAAATATTGTTCACGAGGTTTTGCCAAACTGACGGGAAAATTGACGTAGAGGACTAGGTTTTAAGTGATACTACCTGGATGTGAATGCTTTATTCAGTTCATACTACATTCTCTACTGCAGTATTTATTTCATTTTTGTGTATTGTATATTTTATTTTTTTAATAGTATTTTAATAATAATAATTTGCTTTACGCAGCTAATTGTTGAATAGATGATACAGATTTTCATAAAGTCTTATCCTCAAAGCTCGGATGAAGAGTCGTTAAAAAATACTGGGGATTTCGTAAAATCGAACGAATCCGTGTTTCGGATCCATTTTTTACCATGGTAGAACATGACAAGGAATTAAAAAGATAAGAGCGTGTGCCAGTGTTACCATTAGAGAGCGGAATTTCAAAGAAATTGTGAATCTTGAAAATCGAGATAGACTTCCTATCGACACATCTAAGTAGTTGCATAAGCATCTCCAAATACGAACCTGTGCCTGTTGTGGGAGTGGTCGGTGCGGGTGCCGCCGAATACGGCCCCGCAGGGGGCGGCTGGTGGGCGACTGTCGGATTGCAGGAAACACGAGGGCTGTAACTTGACGAGAGCGAGTGCAGCGGATCGTGGAACATGTACGGGTAACCGCTGTGGTGCTCTCGCGCCTGCTGTAGGCACGAACTGCTCAGACTGCTGCTGAGAACAGAGACCATTGATGACCACTACGATGACATTATATGCGAGGGCCATGCTTGTCGGGTATTATGAAATTTGAAATAAGCCCTGTGCTCCGCATTCAACAGAATTACAGACTTCAAGGCAGACTTCCAATTCAATGATGTCAAACTAGAAGATACAGAAAGATTGACGACGCTGTACGCGCCCTTCAAGTGACGCCCAGTGAGTATATACTCACTCATATATACTATATTTATTTATATATATTTTACTCACTCATATATACTCACTGGTAACGCCACAATAACAACATGCCTGTTGACAACTCGTTATACTGCACTTTTTCTTGAGTTTAATTACACTTATTGCCACAGTTTTCCCCCTAATGACCAACGAATCATCTGGCTCTAGCCCCTCCAGAATCATTACTCCAGCTGATTTGTTGTTGAATTTTGATGACATTTCCCAAAAATGCGTTTCTCGCCTAATCATTTATCGTGATATACAAAACCATCAGCACCAATTTTAGAGGGAATCTTTACAATCTAAGAACGAAGAGTGGCCTAGAACCTGAGAAAATTGAATATCAACTTGAACGAATTAGTAAGTGTAATTAGTAGTAATCAACTCAAAAAATTACGCAGCACCCTTGAACGAATAAATAAAATAACGAACGGTTAAATACGATCGTTTATCAATTACAAGCAGCACTGCCACTTAGATCCAATAGCAGATTGACAGCATGGGAGAATAGCGCAGTAGTGAGCAACCTCATATCCTTGATTAGGAGCGTCTGACAAAGGGTTAGCTCGATGTCGAGTTTCTATTTAACCGTTGGTATTATTTATGAACGCCAGTGTTAATGTATTGGAGCAATAAGTATAAGGACTAGCGATACTCTTACCTGTAGGGTTCGCTCATCGGCTGCGGTATCGAGGGATACATCGAATTGAAACCGGAGTTAATATTGAGCCGCGCTGGAGGGCTGGCCGATGGTCCGACCGGCTCACCTCCTCGCCGTTGATTTCTCAGTTTTTCTTCTCTCCTCCACTTGGCCCTTCTGTTAGAAAACCAAACCTGGAACACGAGAAATATCAAAGCATTCAGTAATAGAGTAAGCGTACAAAAAAAAAAAAAAAAACAACCGCAAGTCAACCACAGTAACCTCCTTGAAGTCGGTTAATAAATTGAAATCATTTGGTAGATTTTTGTAACTAGGAGATGCAGGATTTGAGAAATTCGTCGAAACCTCGTTCGAATCGTGCAAATCGTTCACTTCGTTAGTTGGTAATGAAGCCTCCTGAATGCCCGACATTTAAATTATCATCCGGCCGAAATCCATTATTTGATGATATACAATGTATCGTGAGTCTTCTGCTATACCATGAACTCGTTATTATGTACCTATGAATGAGGCTTTTTCGGTGCAGTGAGCATGAGATGGGATTTAATGAATTGCTTTTGAGCGTTATTAATGAGTTTCGAAGAATGAGAACAAACGAAGTCGCACAACGTGCAATATGATATGTATGCGTATGTACGTGAAAATTAACAGCGAATTCTTTGAACAGACTCAGAAGAGTATCGTAAAACTTTCGTATTTCGATCGCTATAATCATCACCACCCTTTTATTTGGAAAAATCGGAACCAATACCCTAAACACTCTGTTGCGTTGAAAGTTGGATTAGGATTTTGATTTATACCTCAATAATAAACCATTGTAATCGCTCTGGAGAAAAATTTCTAACCCCCTCAAGACTTGATGTTTTACGTTTCAAGGTACGTCGAATCCGAATATCGAATGAAAAAATTTCTGCCCGTCCGCCGTCAACACTTTTTTTCCGCCAAAAATCAATCTTGGCCTGAAAACATCTCAATTCTTCAACCAAATCGCCATTTCAATTTTGAGGGTATTTTTTAGATTTTAAGGGGGATTCATATTTTCGAAAGTTTTTCGGACGAAGTTTGGTATTAACTTCTATCGATTTTTGGAGGCTGAATCGAATGAGACAATAACGGAGTCGACAGCTTCAACGGTTCTCGCGTTATCGCAACTTTAGTGCGGCGAGTTCGAGATTTTGAGAAATTTGGCAAGACGGCATAACGGATTATGGACAGGAATAAATTCAATTTAGAGATTGGAATCAAATGCCCAGATTCCAAGGAACGAAATGCGAGACCAAGATCCCTAAAAAGTAGTACGACGAGGCCTAAAATAGCGCAAATGTTGTTCAGTGGTTTAGTATTCTTTCCCTTCAATAATAATTTAATAAGACTATCCATTTGTGATAATAATTATTCCTAACGTTTGTGAACGTTGCACCGAAAAACAGATTGGTAACTATAGGGGAAAACTATGCATCAACTATTTTAATTTTTATTTTTCTTGATTTCCAAATTAAAAGAAAAATTTTTTTTTAGAAAAATTTGTTCCTTGGGCGATTACAATGGTTTAATATTGAATAATAAACCGAAACACTGCAACTGATTGTACAGTGGCTCATTATTCCTTTGCTTCGATAAGTATGGAAGAAGACCATCCAGTTGTGATAGTTATTATTACGAAGATTTGTGAACGTTTCCTCCTAACAACCGAGTGGTCACTATAAGGAGAAACGTCTTAGCGACTAACGTATTTTTAATAATTTTTATTTCAACTATCTAATTAAAATTTTAATCATTCGCCTAACGATATAGCTTAAGAGAGTGTTTGGGGAGCATGCCAACGAGTATAGAACGATTTTTATAGCTCCAGGAAATGTCGAGTTATTTACGCCGAATTTCTGAAAATCTCATAAATTCAACACAAAAGTTGCGATAACTCGGGAACCAATAAAGCTAGCGACTCCGCGATGGTCTCATTCGATTCAGCGTCCATTTACTGAAATTAGTTCCTAACACACCTTTGTCCCAAAAACCCTCGAAAATACGAATTTCTCCCGTATTGAATTTCCCCCACAAACACCCTTTGAATTGAGGTAGCGAATTGGCAAAAGATTGGGCTATACCAAGATTGATGTTTGGTGAAAATGTCAATACTGTAGCTTTATAGTTTCTTTAGAAAAGTGTTGACGGCAGACGGACAGAAAATTTTTTATTCGATATTTAGATTTGAATTTTTTTTCGTGAACAATTACAAGGTTTATTATTGAACAATAAACCAAAATCAATTCTGATTCCCCATTGCTGCGACGATTACAAGGTTTCTTAGCGAAGCTCGAATGCAAAATATGTATAATGGAAAAATTTTGTATTTTAAAAAACTCCGTCCATGGTGAGAACGACGGTTATCACATGGATTCCGCCAAAACCCCGAATTGACCCTTTCAGTCGACGACAGGCAATATGAGATGGGTTCAAGTAAGATCAGAGTGCCGAAATTCCACGAGGAAGATGTCGCAGTTGATGACATCACGTTTACACAGGAAGATGAAGAAAGGGCATCATCAGCGATGATAAGCTGAGGTGAAGCGAGATAGATGTACACCGAGAAAGGGTCATAAAGGAGGCCGAGTGACCCTTGACTTGGCCAGTCGTCATCACGCACTTGGACGACTGCTAGCGAACCACCCGACCAAGCGATCACTGTGACAAATGACACGCATGTCCATATGTCACCCACTAGGCCGGGGAATATTGTTGAGAGAAAGCTTGGTGGAATGAACGACGTGGGCTCGAATCTACGAGTGTGTACAAGTATATGCCCGATGAAAACGATGCCGAATGAAGAGTGGAATACAAAACGGCAGAGGGTTCACTCCGGCGAGTTCCCTTCAGCTGCTGGACGTCTATTAGGGTAATATAGAGAACTTGCGTGATTCATCATTGGCCGGAGAGAGGGCGAGAGCGCAATGAAACGACAGGACAAACTGAACAGTAGTCGTGAAAACAGTTCTAAGGGAAACGACCCCCGTTTCCGATTGGAATGGGACAAGTGTCACTGTTACCAATGAGCAATGAAACCGCTGTATCTGTAAAGAGAACCTCATCCTAAGGGCGACCCTCATGTTCGACACAACGACAACAGACATTCGAAAAGCTAATCATCATAATGTTCGTAACGAGGCCGAGGGCTAAGAGTTAAGGGAGACGAGTATTGAAAAGCCTGGCAAACACAGAAGAAGGTACACGGAACGTTTGAGATTCCCCCGAGCTCTTGACGACTGTCCTACGAATAGTCTCTTGAAAGGACAACTACGAAAGAGAAATAAATTCGCCGAAACTTACGAATGAGACTTTTACGGCATTTATAAGAGAACCGGTACTAATTTTATAAAAGCTCATAACTTTCAATGATACTTTTTATTCTTCTCACTTTGAATTACGAGAAGTCTCAAATTATATTGGATCAAATTTCTTCTTTCGTCGTCAAACCTGAGGTAACTTGGTTCGAGCATTATGTCAGTTTATGATCAACTGGATGTTGCTAAACGCTCCTTAACTCAATCGGAGTAAACGAATCGAACTAGCGAGCAAGCTACGTTTAAAATCAAACTCAGCGTGTGTAGATCACACGGAGCTTGAAATTCAGGTCGACAATTTTAAAAATCACACTCGTCATTATTGTAAGAATGGTTTAGCATAAATGCTTCAAAATGTTACTTGAGATAAAATCCGTTCAGCGTGCTGAACTTACATGAGAATTTGTTGAACGTAAGCTTATAGGAAGCTTTTAAAGTTTCGATTCTATTTTACACTGTGAGACATAATATATTTGATTCAGTTCCTCTCTAAATTGCTGGGTCTTTCCTCTTGAGATTTATTTGACAAAACCGGACGGAATCGGACCATTTTTCTCAATAATAAACCGTTGTAATCGCCCAAGAAAAACATTTTCTAACCCCATCAAAATTTGATGTTCTACGTTTCAAGGCATGTAGAATCCAAATATAAAAATTAAAAAAAATAGCATTTAAAAAAACGCTGCAAACGAGTGGTTTATTATTCCTTTGCTTCAATAATGATTTTAAAATACTATCCATTTGTGATAGTAATTATTCCGAACATTTGCGAACGTTCCCACCGAAAAACAGATTGGAAAATACGTCAAAGGGCAATTAAGTAGCAACTATTGCTATTTTAATCATTTTTAATTTTCTTAATTTCCAAAATAAAAGCTAAATTTTTTGACTCACGGTATAATTGAAGAGTATTCGACGAGCATTCCAACGAGTGTAGAACGATTTTCATAGCTCCAAGAACTCTCGAGTTGTATCCACCCAAAATCTCCCAAATTCGACACAAAAGCTGCGATAACTCGAAAACCATAATAGCTATCGACCCCGCGATGGTCTCATTCGATTCAGCGTCCAAAACTCTATAGAAATTATTACCAAATATACCTTTTTGCTGAAAAACGTAGCAACGTTCTTCAGAAAAAGATCTATCCCATTGACAAAATGAAAATGGTTGCTACTGAGTTTTCCCCTGTAGATACCAAACTGCTGTTAGGTGGAAACGTTCACAAATGTTTGGACAAGTTTTTTATCGCAAATGGATGGTATTCTTAAATCATTATCGAAGCGAAGGAATAATAAACCGCAGTACAATCATTTGCGGCTTTTTTAATGCATATTCGGAAATCGCACGTAAAAATGACCGATTTTCATGATGGAGCCCTCAGTTTTGCCTCACAATGAAATGTTAAATAACCGCTCATCTATTTAAAGAAGTTGTTTTTCAAGTTCGCTTCTCTCAAAATATACTAAGCGTACTTACTGACGATAAATTCAGTTTGGACGGCCCATACAATGTTCATCTAAACACTTTTAGCGTTCATCTAGGGCATAAACTTTGTGGTAGTAGCGGGCGTGATGGGGAAAACCACAGTGACTCCCACCGGCAATAGTTCACCGCCTTTCCAACAGAAACCGCTAGCAGTCAGTTCCTGGTCCATGACTAACTCAAGCCGGGATTTTCAGGCCGCCCATTTTGATTTGTAACGCTCACAGGGAAATACCGTCGAAGCAACTCGACGAAAAATGAACAGAAAAAAATAATTGGCGAGTGAAGATAGCAAAGAACGTAGATGTTTGTGTCGGCAAACAGATATAACCTATTAAAAAAGCAAGAAAGTTGTATAGAAGGCTTGTAGGTAAGGAAAGTTGTAAGAAGGTTGTATATGTATAGTTGGTGGACTGGTTATTGAAAAAGAGAATCATGAAAATTATTTCGATCGGTCTTTTAGCGTTTATAGTTACAACGTCCGTGGAAAGTCACGCCCAGGATACACTCAAGTTGAGTTTGATTTGAATCTTTATGGAGAATATCCCAATGAAAGAGTTTCTATCATAATATATGCGTAGTATGAGTGTATATATAATTTATACACATATCCACAGGCTGTGGAATCTACGGCTCCACGTCGCCCTGACGATGCCCGAATGGGCGAAAGTGCTCGGCCAGTCAATAAAGAATCAGAGAATGAGTCACCTGGTTTTTCTTCGAAATGGTGCAAGACGCAAAGACGATAGTCCAAACCAAAATATGGGCTAATAATAACAAAATATTCGTCTTTCAGATATGCTCAAAAAAAGTCGTGGAAATTGAATGCGGAGGATAACAATTTTTCGGTTCGCAAGGACGAAAACAAGGCTCTCAGCTCCGCAGAGGCCAAATCTCTGCATATAATGCATGGCAAAGGATAATTTAAACATCCCAATTTCTGACATGAGCGCTCGAATATTTTTATTTATTATCTAACAACTACCCCGTCTAGATAGTGTATGCATCAGAAATGATTCGACCAGTATATTGGAGTCACGGTGGGTGACACTTGGCGTAACAGGGCAGTAATCAAAATCAGTAATACCTAATTTTCCTAACTTTAGAGGCGATCATGTGCTCGATATGATCTGAAGAGCTCAACTGGAGGCCGTTTTGTGCGTACGAGTCCTTATCGTGGTTGCAGTAATTGAATGCTATAGCTGGAAGAGCAAGAGTAATTGGTATTCGGGGAGAGGGAACTGTTTGGTAAGGGTGCGCATTCCGTGAAGGGGAAATGAAATGACTGCCTGGTACTCCGAGGAAGGATGTGCAGAGGGTTGGAGAAGGGATACCGATGCAAGATGAGCTCTGTTTTTGAGTGCTTTTATTGACAAGTTGCAGGTGGATATGAGTCGAGAAGAAAATGGTTGACGTGTGCGATGTGGAGAGCTAGATTGGTATACGGATGTTGAAATTGCTTTCGGCGAATGTAAAGCAAAAAAAACCGTCCACTAGAGTTGGATATGCTTGACTAGCTAAAAAAGCTCTACCGTGGTTTATCATTCTACAGTTTCAATTAGGATCTAAAATGTCCATCCACGTGTAATAGTAATTGACCCGAACAATTGTGAACATTGCTGCCCGATTTATGGATAACGTTGAGGTGGGAAAGTTGTGACTCGGCATCCAATAACATAATTTCGGTCAAGTATAAACATTAAATATGAAAATCCTCAAAGTTTCGTAACTGCGAAAAATTTGATTTTTTTTTCACTTCAACCGATTATACAAACACCATCATGGGAAAATATTACAACGTATGTCTTGAGAACATTGTTGCATTCGGCTTATTATTAATCTGTAAGCAACTTGTAATCACCCAAGAGTATTATGGAGCCGTCTTTTATATAATTACCTAGATTTGCTTATATAATTACCTAGATTTACGATATTCCTAAACCCGTTTAGATCTGCTTGCCCGATTCCCAAGAATTCATACGATTCCGGCCATTCTCACTGTATAAGTTAGCTTTATCCATATCATATTATCAATTGAAATAAAAATCATACGCCTTACGGTTATATGATTGGAATTGATGCAGCAACACCTCGGCTCCGTAGTATTTCGACGAGGCGATACACGGAATAGTACTTTGACGTCAAAGCTCCCTCTACCTTTTTTACTTCCTCATCTTCGCATCTCGCATCCCTATCTCATCGCCCCGACGATTCCGCACGCCATATCCGCCGAAGCACGTCCTCCGCCTCCCTCTCAGCATTCGGTAGCAACCCCGCCACTACGAGCCTCCCCACCGCCACCTTCCTTCGGTCTTTTACTAAAATCAATACAATGGGTGGAGAGGTAAACGAGGCTTGAAAACATGCGTCAACTGTGCAAATGTTTGTGCACCTCAAACAGTTTTATCCTTTCCCTATTTGTACGTCCAAAAAATGGACCCCGCCCAACGTCTATGTTTGGACATGGCCTTTTATACCTCTTTCTTCTTTAATATCAACTGCTAGCTCATCCTGCTCGTGTCAACTATCCAGATGACCGATCACCGTCGCCAGTATTTCTACTTTCCGACATTCGATTGCTAACTGCTGAACTGAGCAATCGGCTTTTATTACGGTGGATACAACCGAGTTCAAACTGCACTATAGGATTTCCAATGGCACGTCCGCGCCTCGCATGAAAAATTAAGTCGCTCAGATTTTAATAATTACTTAAACATTCCACATTCACGTAATAATCGTTGCTTTACGTTCATTCTAAAAGTAGAATTCGTAATGGAGGAAAATTCGTAAATTTTTAAAAAACTAGTTACACTTCATTCAGAACCGGTTATTGTTTTAATTGAATCCATCCAGCAGTTACGGTCTCAAATCCAGAGAAATTCGGGTAAAAGTGATTTTTGCGAAAATTCCATTAGCTTCCCTAAAACACTCCGAAAATTGACCATTTTTGAGGCGGTTGAAAGGTGAAAAGGATAGTCTTTCAATCACTTGGGAAATGATAAATAATAATTCTTATATTTTCAAGGGAGGTGTTCCAATCCATCGGGAAGTGGCCAGGACAATACGAGTAGTAAGGTAGTCCTTAAAATTGTAGCGATTTAGTTCCTGTGAAGTTGGGACTTTTTTTTAATAGGGAAAAAATTAGTTTTGAAGTCGGTTTTATTATTTTTTTAAAAGCTTCTTATATAGACGAACGTAGAACTTAATCTTCATCTAAACCTGAAAAGAGAATGTAAAAACAATCAAGCAACAACGAACTCACCAAGTCTTCTTGAAATTATGGTCTAATTTTTTTTTTTTTTTTTTTTTTTTTTTTTTTTTTTTTTTTTTATTCCATTTTATTACAACACAATTACTTACAATGGTGTGAGTATCAAGGAAATTATTCCCCTATATGGGCCAAGGCCCGTGTTAGGGAGAAGAGCTCCTGATTATTAAAGACAACTAAAGTTCACCTCATTACAATAAAGTAGAAACAGAAACAAAATATAGTAAAACAAAATAAAAATAAGAATGGTGCAACACGGGATAAATTACAGGCTTGCCGCACTAAGCTACTTTAAAATGCTCATTAGATATGCTTTCATGCATTTGCTTATCTGCTTTGGGTGGCCAAGTATTTTTAAAAAAATTAAAATACCAATATTAGACAAAAAAAAAAAAAAAAAAAACCTGTTATTAAATATTAGTATTTACCTGATATTGACAAAAAAAAACCTGATATTAAATATTAGTATTTACCTGATATTGACAAAAAAAAAAAAAAAAACCTGATATTAAATATTAGTATTTTAATTAAAATTAGTTTCTCTCAATATAAACAGGTAAATATCAAATTTTACCGTTTTACAAAGAGAAAGTTCGTTATACAGCTCGGAGTAAAACAGGACTTGGAAAGCATTGGATCGCTTTGAAAGGATCTCGAAGGAGGGCAAAACAGAAGGAAAATTGTACAGAATGACCGGATCCGGCTCGTACTGGAAGGACATACAGGAACCGCTGCGAGCAAAGGTCGGCTCGCCCACCATTGAGAAGCGTTCCTTTGAAATAGGAAGTTACCAGGGTATGGATGGTAACCTTTAATTTAGGAATGGCCCAACGAAAGGATCGCTACCTTTCACCGCATCGAAATACATTGACGGTCGTTACTTACCTTGATGAGTTCAACAGAAAGCAAACGTGCGCTCGAATTCCTGACGGAGCAAGTTTCCTATTTTTGGGATAAAAGATACCGAACGTTGGAAGTGAACGTCTTGCCAGCTTTTGATCTCATGGAATATTATTCAAGCAAGTTCGTGCTCATCTTATTTGCCGTGCGCGATCTTATTTCAACGTTGCCGTTTAAATAGAATCAATTCACCGACGAATTTCAGTTTTCCTTCCTCTAAATCAAAGTTATTCTGAAATGAGCGATCGACCATCGATTTTATTCTCGCGTTCGATGATTAACGACCGGCGAGGCCTATGAAGAGCTGGTTTTTGATATAGTTGCTGCCACTCGTCGTCTTTTCAGTTCGGCCGAGTTAATGAAGATAGCGGACTTCAACCGAGTTAGCGGCTCAGCGAAAATAGCGCTAATTTTTGGAGAGCGGGTGATGGTTTTATTCGCGTTGAAAGGTACACAACAGATTGAGTACTGCAATACTTGGTATCTGTCATCATAAGGGAGGTTAAACTATGAGTCAAACAGTATAATTCTCTTGGTTTACTATCAATAATAAACCATTGCAATCGCCCCCCTCAAAAAAAAAAAAAAAAAAAAAAAAAAAAAAAAAAAAAAAAAAAAAAAAAAAAAAAAAAAAAATCTAACCCGCTCAAAATTTGATGATTTACATTTCAATGGCAGGGAGAATCCGAATATCCAATACAAAACGCTTCAATAATTTAAGAAGACTATCCATCCGCCCATTTGCGATGCAAAACTTGTCTAAACATTTGTGAACATTCCCACCAAAAAACAGATCCGTAACTATCGGGGAAAAATCCGTAGCAACTATTGTAATTTTTATCATTTTTATTTTTCTTAATTTCCTAAATAATAGCTAAATTTTTTGCCCAACGGTACAGCTGGAGAGAGTGTTTGACGACCATTCCAATGAGTATAGAACGATTTTCATAGCTCCAAGAACTCTCGAGTTATACCCTCATGCCAAATTTCTGAAAATCTCCCAAATTCGACTCAAAAGCTGCGATAACTCGAGAACCAATCAAGCTATCGACCCCGCAATGTTCTTATTCGATTCAGGGTCCAAAAATCTATAGAAATTGATACCAAATACACATTTTTCTGAAAAACCTTGGAAAGTGTATTATTGAATAATAAACCAAAATAGGTAGGAGAACCAAAAATAGAAAAACGCACGAATTAGGTCAGCCTAACATAATGATACAGGCCAAGTTTGTAAAATGGGATAATTTTTATAGCAAGGACACCTAAAAATCGATAACTGAAAGGGGAAACAAGCGTCATTCACTCATTCAAGCATTCAAAAATATTGATTCTTGCAGCCAGTAGAAGATACCCTTAAAAAAAGCTCTGCCACTTTTTGTCATTTTCATCACTGTTTCAACTCAACATCTTAAAATTCAATTACTAACTTAATAAAGCGGGAAAATGTTGCTATTATTGTACAGCGTCAGAGACCCAAAAAAAAAAAAAAAAATTGCGCCTAAGAAAAAACCCTCTCGACTTCGCAACCAGTAAGTTGGTTTTCGGGATCGTTTTATTTTCAGTGCAAGGTACTTCTTAAATAAATTTTCTACGTCGAAACTTTCGCAAGGTTTGATACTGCCATTTTTCGTAATAGCGATGTTTTTTTTATCACATGGGTGGACGTTATTCACGATTTAGTCGATGTTCAATGTCGATGTTTTTTCATCAATGTTCCTCGCGATGACGAGACTTGAAACGGCGCTGCCGGCCGCTCGCTCGCCATACAGTGTATCCCTTTCCGAGACTACCTTTTCATTAGGGCACGACCACGCTTCACCTACTCTCTTCAATTACGCTTCCACTCGGGGAAATCCGGATATTTCCCAATACTCATCCATCAGAGATCGAGACCGAGTTTTCTCTTCTTTTTTTCTTCTTTTCGGTTTTTAACGACGACCGGGGCTAGCCTTTACGTATCCCGTTTCTCGTTATGAAAGGACTGCGATCCTAACGACTGCTGGAAATTTTCCCGTTTTCCTCTGAGCATCCCTTCCCATCACTGGCTCCTTTCCATTTTCCGATTTCTTTTTTGTACACTCTCGTGGAAGAATCAGACCGAAAATAATTCGAGAACACGGATTCTCATCTTGGTAAGAGCATCGCGAATTGAAATCGCTGCTGCAGCGTCGCTTGAGCGTGAAGCGCTGTCCATAGCTTGTGCTCGGCAAATGGGCATTGCATTAGCGGAAACGATAAAATTGGGAGCAGATATAAATCACTGTTTTCGACGAATTGTCACGACGATACAATCTGTTCGCATGATTAACAATTATAAAAGGCGAGGATTTGTCATAGTCGTCCGAAACATCGAGTTTGTTGGATTATAACGTAATGGAAAGAGTCTAATAGTAGCTCAGTCCTAGTTCAAACAAAAACCTGTAGCTACTGGGCTCTGAAATAATTAATAATTTTTAATAATTATTTTAAATAGGTAATTAATTTAAAATAATTTCGAAAATAGCTAATAACCTGATAGCAAGATGTGTGAACAGCCAAACAGCATTATAAGATTCATTTAAAGACCTCAGGTAATGAAATAGATTTATCAATTTTACGGCCTGTAAAAATAAAAAATAAAAAGAAAAGAAAAAACTGTTAACTCGACCAACTGAAATAGTATTACAAGAGTTTACTATTCGTACTTACTTGTATCCTAGCTTCAGGTAAACCAATTTTTTCGGCTAATCGTTCTCTCGCGAATACGTCGGGATAGTGCGTTCTTTCAAACTCTGGAACAAAGAGAAAAAAACGTTAACAAAGATCTGACGAATAAAACTGGAAATTTTAACTCGCGATCTGGTCATCATAGCGATTACATAAATCATGATTATACTAGTCAGTCAGTTAAAAACCATAAGAATGCGAAATTATTATTATTAAAAAAAAAAAAAAAAAAAAAAAAAAAACCATATGGAAAACGAACAGTAGGTACCTAATTCGAAGTTGGGCAACCTAGTCAGTTACCGTAACAGTTACCAGTTACAGTAACCGATCGTTCAAGGATCTTGAGGAGGACCTCACTTGAGGAGAAAAAGTGCAGTACAGTAGGCTTCTGCAAATGTGAATATTTTCACATGATGAAAAGGTTGATTAAAATCATGAAATACTACCTATATTACGAAAACATGAGAAACTGTGTTCGATTCTTCGGACAACATTTTTCGACGATGAGCGTCATGGTTAGGCAATTTTCGAGGTTTATAAATCTTTAAATGTCAATTATTGCTGTAGTCCAGATGTGAACGATGAGAGACAGTTTCTTGTAAATTTTCAGCTTTAGTATTCTGCTCAATGTTGAACAAACTCATCAACAGCAGAGACCATATACTTACGTAATAAATTAATGCATAGTAATACCTTAAACTAGTTCTGTGTGCTAGGGTTCGTGCAAATAGATGAACTTTAACTACGTCCGCGAGTTGTTTGAACTAGACTTGACAAGTTAATCACCTCTGAGTTTACCCAATTCACAACATGTCAGTCTCTTGAAAATGAGTTGAAAATTTCCCTAGCACACATCGTTAACAGTTCGCCATTATCGCTGACTTTATTGCCAATGTAGAGCAGCGAATAAATTAACGCCTCTATTGAAGTGGTTCGCCGCTCTCGAGACACAATGTTTTGAGTTTTAATTAGCGTTTTAACGAATATGTATCAATAAGTTTTTGAATAGAAACTGGCCCCAGCGTTCACCAGATAACGGTTCAATTCACAGATATTTCAATTGAATCGAAATTCGAATATAATTTGATTTCCATCGGCTATCACGTAAAACGATGAAGAGATAAATGAAATAGTCATTAGCTGAATAACAAGTCCTTGCGTTCGGATTAGGGCGAATTCCGAGCGCGGAGAGTGTCATTCATGAGTATTAAACCTCTGTTGAAATCGGTTTCCATTATCAATGGAAAGTTCAAACGTATCCTGCTCTGTTTTCTTGTTGATACTTCACGGTTGTTATGGCTCTCGTGCCAAGCACGGCTCACCTGCTTTCAGCATGAGGACCGGATTTCACGAATCTCAATGGCAGAGCGATCCGTTTCAAACGAGCAAAAGCGTAACGAGACGAAATTCGTACACAGTCTCAAAAGGTTGACCCCGATGTTGTTAGCGAAGAAGTATAAGAATAACGATGAAACCAGATAGGATAGATAGTCAGGGGGTTTCCAGGGGGTATATGGCTTAGCCTAGTATTAGCCCCACTCATCATTCTAGGTCCTCTTCGGTTCGTTTTGCGAGCTGTTTGTGTGGTCGGATCAGCAAGGCCGAATCGGGCGTCGAGGTTTAAGGAGACACAATAAAAGTTTAGGTTTAAGGTTTTTTGTCCTATTCTTAAAAGGAAAGGCGAGGTTTCGAGTTAGGGTGAGCATGCGATAAAGAGAATGGAACCGACAAAACAGCTAACCCATTTCACCTTGTAGGTATTGTGGATAAGGGATGAAGTAGAGAAAGATGGGAAGGGAACGAGTCCCCAGGCGAGTCGAAGTAAAACTTTTCGGTACTCGGTTTTGAAAGGGCGAGGTCGTTTTACGAAGGATCGGCGCCTCCGAGTCCGATACGTTTCCTCATGACAAAGGGGAATATTTCAGTCAAGATTTCAGTTGTCGCCGCAAACCGATACCACCAACAGAGCCCATTATCCTCCAATTGGCTAATGTGGCGACTAATTTCCCAATATTTGCGGCTCGCTCGTAAAGGCACAACATAACGATACTAAGGCTGGCGAGTAACAAATCGCCCAATTTTGATCCGAGACTGCTAACTACAGAAATAAATGCCTCCGAGAGTATTTTTGGTGAGCATATGAAAAATTAAGTTCAAATTTACTTTACGCAGTTTTGCTCAATAGAGTAATTTTTAACTTTTCAAGGTAAAAATTATTATTATTATTTTTTTTTTTGCGATTCAAAAGGTTTGTAGAATCAGTTGCAGCGTTATGGTTTATCATTCAAAAATAAACCATTGTAATCGCCCAAGAAATTTTTTTTCTAAACCTCCTCAAAATTTGATGTGTTACGTTTCAAGGCATGTAGAATCCGAATATCCAATTAAAAAAATTCTGTCTGTTCGCCTTACCCCGTCAACACTTTTCCGGCCAAACTACGTACTCTAGCTAGATTCTTGATATTTTCATCAAAAATCAATCTCGGTCCTACGACAGCCCAATTCTTGAACCACATTGCTAGCTTAATTTTAAGGGTATTTTTGGGGGCTTTGAGGGGGAGAAAATTAATATTTTCCAAGGTTTACCAGAAAAATGTGTATTTGGTATCAATTTCTATAGATTTTTGGACGCTGAATCGAATGAGGCCATTAAGGAGTTAATAGCTTCATTGGTTCTCGAGTTATCGAAGCTTTTGTGTCGAATTTGGGAGATTTCCAGAAATTTGACATGAGGGTATGACTCGAAAGTTCTTTGTAGCTATAAAAATCGTACTATATTCATTAAAATGCTAGTTGAAACTCTTCAACAGTACCGTAAGGCTAAAACTTTATCTTTTAATTTGGAAATCAAGAAAAATAAAAACGATTAAAATTAAATACCTAGTTGCTACTGAATTTTCCCCGATAGTTACCAATCTGTTTTTCGGTGGGAACGTTCACAAATGTTTGAAATAATTACTATCACAAAAGGATAGTCTTCTTAAATCAATATTGAGGCGAAGGAATAATTAACCACTGTACAATCATTTGTAGCGTTTTTTTTTTTTTTTTTTTTTTTTCAAGGAATAATGAAACAAAACTTTTTTTACGGAATAATAAAACAAAACTTGTTTTGTATGGTGGAAACCAAGATTTTTGCTCGAGGAATATAGCTTTTCCATGACATAGTTTCAGGTTAGGGGTTGCAATTTAACGCACTTCGGTACACCGAATCGAATGCTGATCACGAATGGCATTCGGCAGTTGTCCGAAGCCCTCGTAAAAATGATGAAAGAGGGCGAAAGTGAATATGAAGTTCATTCGAACATAGATAACTGGAGCTCCATGAGTGCCATGATTAACGTCGATTTGGCTGATGTGCATGAGCGACTTGTCGCACAAAATTCATATCGAACTCATTGGAATCACCATGAAAACTTCATTTTATCCGTGCAAGTCAGGAACGTGAACAAAATATGTGTCGTGGTGAACTTCAGCACCGTGCGTTCATTTTTCTGACCTTCATCGAGTTTAGACACATGGGCAGATTCGCATAGGAAGATTTACACAATTCGAACGCGTTTTATGTACAGCGATTTTGTAAATCGCCGTCTTCGGATGGCGGATGTCGTTTCTTTTTATAGCTCGGAGCGACGATCGTCGGTGTTTCTTCTGCTCCGCTTTTGCGGTTACTGTTGCCCTTGCTTTCATTTTCTCCCCACGCGGAATTTTCTATTGCGGCAAAGTCGACTGTAAAGTAACGTGACCTCGGGGTAGGAGCGTGTTTGGTGGCTGTGTGGTTGGCGGATCGTACGAAGTGAAAAAGACTTTAAATCGGGCCTTGACGGGGTGCCTCCACCGGCAGCTGGTCCTACGCACAACAACAATACAGAATCCGTTCAACTCTTATTATTAGGGGGTAAATAGAGGCAGTTTAGGCGTGTATGAGTGCGTTAGCGAGGGATGAGAGATGAGACCGTGTGATCGGATGGTAGATGACTGCGAGAAGTTGAATAGGGAGCGCCTTTGTATGGCGAACGCGGCGCGCACTATTGTACTACAACTTCATTACACCTTCATTTGGCCCTGAGGCGCCGCTCTGCCCTGTGAAATGTTGTTCTACATCTGATTGATATGCTCTTTCGTTAATTTCCCTTCATCAACCCGGCGTTACCTAAAAGACGATCGGGAATCGTTGTTGAGTAAACATAGGTAATATTTTGACAGCTTGAAGCCCTGTTACGTAAAAAATCAACTTTTAAGGTGAAAATTATTATTATTATTATTTTTTTTTTTTTTTGGCGATTCAAAAGGTTTTTTTAGGTGCTCAACGAAAATGAAAAGTAATTATCTCCATTTTCTTATTGCTCTCGAGCCTCTGCGGAGCAGAACGAAAGCGATGTTTTCGTCCTCGCATGCCAATAACTTGTCCAAAACATGATGTTTCTTATCTCGCACGTCGCGTCAGATTTACGAGTCGCTTAGCAAGATGTGGAAGGTGAGCATCCAAAATTCCCTCATCTACCCAGAGCTTCCCAAGAAGCAAGTGATTTTTTTTTTTTTCTATAACTCCATTCAAATTGGCGTCTGGTCATGAACCCTGTTTACTACTATTGTCTCAACTACCTTCAATCAGTTATATTTAACAGAAATTCAAGCGAGCAGGCCATTTGAAAATTAAGCATTACTGAGGCCCGAAAAACCGTTGCAGGATCGTATTAGGGATCCGGCACCGATCTTCATGCGACATGAGCTAATAATATAGCTTGAACAAACGCTGAAGCCCCTGAAATGTATCGCCCTGGAATAATATAAGCACCTCGATCGTCATTCAAAGCACGGTATACCGAAACGTGCTGCTCCAAATGAGATATTCGCTATCATGGTACGTACCTTTTTCCAAACTCTCGATTTGTTCGTTCGTGAACGAAGTGCGGTTTCTCTGCAGCTTCCTTTTCAGGCGCAGTCTCAGTTGTGAATCTTCGTCCGCCGACGAATTGTGCTCCGAATTCACGTCCGAACTCGTCCCTTGGCTCATATCGCCTGAAACAAAATGAACGGCGTACTCATCATCAAAATTATAAAGAAATTCTGCCTATGCATCATTCAGTTTTTTTAAAGGAAATTTAGCGTGTTTTTCTCAAATGCAATATTCACAATTCGAATGTGACTCCGGTTCATTTCTGATAAGATTGCTAATCCTCATTTTTTGATGAGATATTATTCAAGACAAAATTACGATAATCGCCCAAGCATCGACGAGCGCAAAGTGTTCTATTAGTTGAAAAATGGTCCAATATTTCTGGTTTTTGTTTTGAAACAATCAGATATTCTAATAAAATGGCCCTCAGATTTTGTTTCGGCGGATTTCGAACTGAGCTGATCGGAAGTGGTGCGTAAGCGAAATTGTAATTTACAAGCTCTATATAACACCGCAGGTTCATCGAAAAGATTCGAATCGAGTTCATCGTTAGACTGACAGGATCGGGTAGAATGCAAATGATGACTAAAGCTCCAGCGATATAGTGATCATCCAGAATTCCTGATTGAGTTTCAAAATAGAGAACTGCCAGGCTGGGGCATAGGAGGCGGCAGTAACGCTTATACTCTATTGACGCCATCGCAATTCCCGCTCGTCAGGTCGACACACGATAAATAGACAAGAGCATTGAGCAGGACCAATCGCCTGCTCGTGCGCTCGATTGATAGGGCGAGCTTTGTCTTCGCCAGCTCGATGTATATTTCCACGCTTGCCCAGATGTATATTTCGACTCTTAACATCACGGTCATCGAGCTCCGAATCATAATTTTGCTGTGCCCCATAAAATAGTGAAGTTTCTCATCTGAAAACCTATAAATATTTTTTCGGATACCTACGTCCATTGAAAGGGAGCCAAAATACCTACGATCAATGCCCCTCAATCACAGTAATATTCAACAGTTTGGTCAACAAGCGTAGCACCAATATCCACCAAGTAACGTGCGAGGATATAACGTGCGTGAGATTGTTAACGTAGAAAACACACAATAGAGAGAAATTATTGTTCGCTGCTCGTAATAATAAATCGCCTCTAAATTTTTTTTTTGCCATAGGGTATAGTTGAAGAGAGTGTTAGACGAGCATTACAACGAGTATAGAACGATTTTTATAGCTCCAAGAACTCTCGAGTAATACCCTCATGTCAAATTTCTAAAAATCTCCCAAATTCAACACAAAAGCTGCAATAACTCGTTAACCAAGAAAGCTATCGACCCCGCAACGGTCTCATTCGATTCAGGGTCCAAAAATCTATAGAAATTGATACCAAATACATCTTTTTTTGAATAACCTATGAAAATACGAATTTTCTCCCCCTCAAAACCCCTCCAAAACACGCTTAAAATTAAGCTAGCAATGTGGTTCAAGAATTGGGCCGTCGTAGGACCGAGATTGATTTTTGGTGAAAATTTCAAGAATGTAGCTATTACTTATAGTTTGGCCGGCGTTCGGCGGACGGACAGAAATTTATTATAATTATATAATAAATTATTTCATACTCGGATTCTACATGTCTTGAAACGTAGAACATCAAATTTTGAGGGGCGGTTAGGAAAAAAATTTTCTTGGGCGATTTCAATGGTTTATTATTGAATAATAAACCAAAATAATGGGGGATTTTCACATATTCCTACGGTTTTGACAAATAGGAATTCGATTATTATGTTCGGTATCAATGTTAATAGATTTGTCAACGCTAAATCGAATAAAACCATAGTCGATAGCGCCACTGGTTGAGGTGTTGTCGTAGGGTTCTTTGTGGCTTAAAAAGTAAACTAATTTAAATGTTTAGGGATTTGAAGAGTTTTTCTCTTGGGCAATTACAAAGGTTCATTATAGAATAAATTCGATTCTCGCAGTTTGGAAAAAATGTACAGCGCGGATGGAATGAAGTATCAAAGGCGCTTTTAGATTTTGACGGATTCAAAGTTAGAGGATCGTAAGGAATTAATGAGTTGGCGGGATTGGAAGATCGAAGAGACCGGTAGCACCACGGGAGCGATTCAGAGAGCGGCTGCTCAGCTCCCCGCTGTTCACAAAAGCAATTGAACGATAACAAGTCCAAATATGATGACAGTCGGTAAAAATAAACGGAGGAAAAAATCAAATTCTCCTGTTCTTCCGACGGGGGGAACTGAAAAGTTCCAAACGAGAAGAAGTAGCTGTCTAATCGGACAGGAGAAGGTTACTATTGGGAAGAGCCTCCAGACAGTAGAGCTGGAACGAGTATCTCATTAAAGCTGACGAAGAAGGTTTACTCGGTCCAGTCCGCAGCAGCAGCAGAGAGCGCCCACCATAGAGGAAAGGTCGCTTTTGATTTTCGACAGACGTAGAGCCTCCGAGTTGATCTCCTTGTCGGCACAGGCGGTCCGGCCCGATGTGATCTAATGTTATTCCCTCAACACAAGTGTACGTAATGCCCAAGTACGAGTTTCTCAACGTCTTCCGAGCCAGCCCCCGCACATTATCATTCGCTCTTCGTCAGCCGCGCGTATTCATCTACTTCTGCTAAGTCTCTCTCTAAAGTGAGCCTTTCAGCTAAAAAGTGAACAGGTAATCCCGCTCTTCTTTACCTACGTATATTCATGAAGCTTTCGGAGATTTCCAACGAGCCTACGACGAGGCTGTGTGCGTGGATTTTGTAAAAGAGCCGCGGCGAACGGTTTGAAGGATTAGTTTCAATAACAGGTAAAAGCGAAGAGAGGCAAAGTGCAACGTGGCCATAAAGCGACAAAGAAAAACACTATGCTTCTCGACCTTCTTTGGAAAGAGCGGGGAAAAAATTGTTTCCATACCAGCTGATCCGTTGCGACAGAGCGGGGAGACTACCGAAGCGGCAGATAACAATCCGGCTGTCGGTTTGAAATTAGTTATCTCAGTTAGATCGGGTGTCAAAAAACGAAAAAAGCTAGGGAGAGAAGTAGACGACGGAAAAGGACGGGAACGAGTCTTAGCTTTTTTGCCACCGACGGTTTGATCTCTTTTCCGTGGGACGCGTCTTCTGATCTGGCCGCAGTTCACAAAAAGAAAGGAAACATACTAAAACTGTATCTTCGGTGAAACCGCCTGAGCTAAGGTCTATCCCATCCTAAAGCCGCACAAATATACTCGAAAAAAATTTCATCTAGGCACGGAGAGCGGGGGGATTGAAGGGAAACCCGATGAACAAAAGCTGTTGTCGATACCGATCCGATATCTCACTCAGCCCATCGTCCTTAGATACGACTGCCCGCCTCAGGTAAGGCTGACGTCAGAAGTAAAACATCCTTCAAAAACACCGATGACGAAGGTTCGCGCGTCTAAAATTAAATCCTTCGAAAATCATCCTTCTAGCGCAAGATGCTCACTCAAAAAAAAAAAATTAAAAAAATAAATAAATAAAAATTATAATAATAATTAAAAAATATATATACATATAATAATCATAAATAAATAGGCTGTGGACCCTATATGGCTCCACGTACGTCGCTCCATCGCGAAAGTACTCGGCCAGAAAATGAACAATCGGAGAATGAGTCGCCTGGTTTCTCTCCCACTCACAATTCACGGACATCGAAAAATGAGACGACAAGAAAGGAATAAATAAATAAAAAAAACTTGCGAATGATTGTATGCAGTGGTTATTCCTACTACCCAAGCTTCATATATGATTTAGGATCGTCCACTGTGTAATAATAGTTTGAACTTTTCAACCTAACGACATATTGCTTGCTCCTTAGCAAATATCCTGGTTTTAACTGTTCCGTATTCAGGAGGAATAACTGATCGATTAATTCCCCATGTTTTCATTCTGGTGTGATCAAACAATTTGGAAAAAATTAATTAATTAATTACAATTCTGTCTATTCAATTTTCAATTTATTCAATTCATGTACGTACGTACAATGTGCAATACACTAAAATCCCATGGTGTGACGTTGAAGGGGAGATACTCGGTCATAAATTAAAAATTTTCCGCCCGTTCCGGTTTCTTCAGAGCGTTGTGGAACCCTATACCCCCATTAATGGAAGGTGTGGCAATAATATTTTATTAAATAAGCCCATGTCCATGGACACTCAAATGTTAGGGAACCGAATATATCGGAATAAAAATGCGTGGTTTATTATTCCTTCGCTTCAATAATGATTTAAGAAGACTATCCATTAGCTATAGTAATTATTCCGAAAATTAGTGAACGTCACAACCGAAAACAGATTGGTAACTATAGGGGAAAACTCCGCAGCAACTATTGTAATTTTAATTATTTTTATTTTTCTTAATTTCCAATTAAAATCGTTGAAGGGAAAATAAATTAAAATAAATAAAAATAAATAAAGAAAAATAAAATAAATAAATTAATTAATTAAAAGTCGTCAATTCCAATGTTTGAATATATCAAAAGATAGGTAATTTAATCGCACACATTTTCCTAATGTAATGTACATATCCATTTTTCAACCGTTTTTGCGTTATTCAACAAAAATAGTGGACTATACACGAAAAAATCACATTTTTCATCTTCAAACGTTCTTTTCATCTATTTAGTGCGAAAGAAACAAAGAATGAACCATATATTATTGATATACACATCATCAACTATCATTATGCTGAATTTGAGCCAAATCTATTTCAAAAACGTTTTCGCGAAAAATCCAAGGGGGACCCCTGCGATTTTTTTCAACCGATCAGTTAACGAATTTTTACTCCTCTCTCAATACAGATAAAAATCTGAAATTTTTAGGGAAGTTGTGGCTTACCAAGATATATTTTTGTGATTTTTTTTTATTTCTCGGAAAAATCTGCAAGTGGTCCAAAAAAATCGGTTTTTGAAAGCTCAAAAATTGGACTTTAAACGTGATTTTCGGGGTCAAAATTAATGCGAATCAATTGTTTTATTATGCAGGAGTCTTCATTTGAACGCCTTACATACGTACATAGGAAAAAATTTGGTGAAAAAAATTTAAACAGAGCCAGAGAAATTATTTTCCGTAAATCGAGTTTTTCGCCGGCCGACATTTCGAAAGTGAAAAATTAAATTTTCGTTTTTGAGCGATTTTGAAAGCTATTCTTACAGGAAATTTAACGCTGAATCCGAATATGACGTCAAAATAGCGGAAATTTGACGACAACTATCAGTTTTTCCCCCTTTTATTGTTTCGCCACTTTTATGTATCTCCACCCTGAAAATCTGTTGCTAATACTAACACAGTACTGATCAACATCAATTTATACCTCAGCCTTATAGAAACTTCAAGAAGAAAGAAATCAAGGGACAAGTTTTGTGACGTGGGATTATTTTTATTGCAAGGAGACCCAAAAATGAGAATAGAACGCTCAAATAGAATACGAATATGCGAATCACATGGAAGTATGGTGTGAGACAGCGACGATTAAAAATCAAGCGTGATTTACCTGCCATGAAAAATATTTGAGACACTGAACGTTCAATATGTTGATTTTCTCGGTCTGTAAAAATCATAATAAAATTTTTTTGAACAAACATATCTCGGAAGTACTGCGGGTTATTAAAAATCCAATAACGGCTAATTTCGCTCATCGACTGACGGAATAATTTTTTGGAAATTTCAACGAATACTTTGGATTTTTGCGGAGACGACTTTTGTCATTTTTAACCGACTTCATTAGACCACAGACACAACAATAGGATTAGAGGGACATTTAGGTATTTGAAAACGGACTTCGACATTCGGCGATCCGCGTGGATCGAAATAAAAAATAAACATTCGCCATTACGATTGAAGAAGATGCTCATCTTCACCAAAGTAATAGTTTCTTAGCCGAACAGCGAATTCCCATTGTTCACCCGATCTGGCCATAGAGATAACAATAATCATCCCATAACTGAAATCTACTCATGCCATCATAATATGCTCATCGTAAAAAATCCGACCACGTTTGATATTTCATGTTCACAGTTGAACATTACGGGAGTATAGTAAGATTAAATCAGTTTTTGGTGGAGATACGTTGTGTTATAGTTTTGTATTTTTTTTTTTACAACAGACGGAGGCGCAGAAACACGAACACTCGCACAGAAACCGTTCCTGAGTATGAATGAATGAAATCGACTTTAAGGACGATATCAACGCTTCTATTCACTACGTACTCTTGGAACTAAAAACGGATAAGATCCGTTCCATGTCTCAGTGCCTTCATAGAAACGCTGCTAGCAATGGAGGTGCAGAGACAGGTCTTCGCAGTGAAATCTTCGCTTGCAGTGACAAAGTGGAAGTGAAGGAAGTCAAATCGATTATTCGTCAAGAGGAGAAAGAGACTCCTGGGCTGCTCCTTGCGCTGCGCCATACCATGTACCGGGTGAGCTTCTTAAAGGAGGGGGATGATCGTCTACAGGAGGGATGGGGAGAATTAAAGAGAGATAGCAGACGGATCGCGAGCAGCGAGTGCGACAGAGATGGAACGAACAAGGGATCGATCATGGCGAAGAAGCGAGGGATGCAGCCAACGACGTTCAGAGGTGATGTAAAGCACCGGGAAATGCCAAGTGAGTTTGCCGTTGAGACGAAGAAGAAGCGAGCAAAGCCGCTTCGGCTATAATCCGGTTGAGCTGCGACTCCTTCACTCCCGTCACTGCCCTCCTTCTCATTCCTTCCATAACTTTCCCATTTCTCACACCTTTATTCCTCGTGATTTTTTCCTCCGCCGCCCGACGTTGTTCCGATGTTGAAGAAACAGGATGAAGACAGAAAATAACCAAACCAAATGGCGTGTTTTAATTTCTCACGATTCGAATAGAAGAGGCTATTTCATACTGTACTTTAATATTGATAAAAGCATTTATGTAAACTGCTACTTAAGAATTTCCAGCCGACAATGCTTAGTATAGCTACTAAGCTGACTAGCGAATTCCATGGCAAACATCCCAACTGCTTATTGTTCTTCTACGCGCTTATTGTGCTTGTTCTTCTATATCGCGCACGAGTGAAAAACGAGAGGAAAGCGAGACAACTCTTTGAGGCCCTATGCTTCCAAACCGCCCGGAGGATGCCTAAACAGGTGAAAGTGCTAGGAGAGCGATTAATACTTTGAAAATGAGCTTTCGCCACCAAATCAAGCATTCTAATGTCTATACTGAACCTTGTAGAGTAGTTGTATAGTCTTCTCTCACTTGCCATTTGGGACGAAAAAAGATTAATGTAGACGACACTCTCATTGTATTATTCTCAGAAGCATTTTCTGAAAAATTCAAATCATTTCTAAAAATTCGTCGTAAAAAGTGACAGGAGCTCCGTGAAAAATCGATAAAATGACATTTCTGAAAATGTTCCCACAGTGAATGTAAAAACCAAACGTTATTGGATATTGATAACATATAGTACTTCCGTGACAAAAGCCATCGATGTTTGTAATCCCGAGTATTTCAACTAGGACGATCCCTGCTATGCTTATTTTTGGAGCTATAAAAATTGTTCTATACTCGTCGAAATGGTCGTCAAACACTCTCTTCAGCTGTACCTTTAGGCAAATGATTTAGTATTTAATTAGAAAATTAAGAAAGATAAGAAGGAATAAAATACGGATTTTCCTCTTATAAGTTACCAATCTGTTGTTAGGTGGTCTTCTTACTTCATTATTGTTAATATTATTTTATATTATGTTATTTATTTATTTATTATTATTTTTTATTTTTAATTATTATTATTATTATTTTATTTATTTTTATTTTTTTTTTTGAGAGCTCCTGGACATTCTTAAAGGGACAAGCTTTCTCGCCTGAGAATACTGGGGGGATAGTACAATGGACCTCAAGGTCTTAGTACAGGCGGTGGGATGATAAGCTCGGTCTACCATCGCCTCCTCCCCCAAATCGCAAAAAAAAAAAACCACTTCATTAGAGAAGCAGAGGAATAATAAACCTATTTACAATCATGGGCAGCGTTTTTGATTCGATATTCGGATTCTACATGGCTTGATATGTAAAAATTCAAATTTTGAAGGTGAATAAAATGTTTTTCTTTGGAAATTACATTGGTTTATCGTTGAATAATAAAACAAAATCCACGAACTGTTCAGGTTAAGTTCCTGATAAGCAGAAGGCAAACTAGTCCGATAATATCTCGATTATTTCTATTTTAACGTCCGTCCGCATAAGAGTCGAAGTCTTTTTGTGTTCTATTTCTCTCCACCTTACGTTCTCCTTTCCCCATTCACGTCGAACAGCTTCCGTGAAGTCTGTGCAGCAGCAGCCGTAGTCGTCCTGAGGCGGCGGAGTTTCAATTTTCCTTTTCCTCGGTACAACGAGGGCGCAGAGCTCGGCTTCACGGCCGAGCGAATTCGAACGGGATGAGAAGGAAAAGAGCTCGAACTGCTCAGGGGTGTACTCCGTTGCGGAGCGTAGGAAAAGATGAAGATGAAAAGGGAGGCTGCGTAGAGCAAGGCTGCCTGCTCGGGAAATAAGGTGTCGCTATGGAACGATGGTTAGAGATGAGGTCGGACCAGGCTAGTGTTGGAGCAGCGGTGGTACTCTCAGCCAGTTCATCCCCCTCTTCGCCACCAGCCCACCATCTCTTCCACCTCTCCTCCACTCGCCCGAGGCCCCACAGACCACGATACCAACTCGCAACCGGTAGCGTTATTATTTCCGTTGTTCTTTTGTTCCAAACCCTAATTCAGAAGATCTCACCCTTTCTTTCCATCTTCCAAATTCCATCCCGTTTTCATCCCGACCGCCTTCACTTACACGGACTTGGCGAGCGTAGAAAATACAGAAGGACACACGTAGATAAACTTGAGCTCGGCTCGCACACATAACAATCCTCCGTTTTCCACAGTCTGCGCCCTTTACGGCCGAAGTCATCTTCCGTTTTGTCTTCCCCCTTTTTTCCATTTCCATTCCGCAATTTTTTCTTTTCTTCTTCTTCTTTTTCTTTTTTTTTTTCTTTCTTGTCTCTCTATTCTTTCCACCGCAGCGGTGGAGCAATTACTGTCGCCAAGGCTTCGAACGACGGTGCAAGTGTGGAAGAACTGTCGTGCCGGAGGGGGAGCAGTCATTTCCCCGGCCGTAATATCTCTTTACCTTCAATAGTGGGCGGACTACGGAAAAAAGAAGATTCCGTCAAGCGGAAAAACTTGGGGGTGAATCACAGAAAAAGGAGGCTGGATCTGGGTTTGGAAAAAGAAGGAAAATAAAACAAAGATGCTTAGCAACCGTGAGTTCTGCTACAGTAATCGTACTTGGTGGTCATTCGGCGACAGGAGCGTACTTTTCCATCGATACTGAGGAAGAAACGCGAATAATTCCTAAAAAAAAACCAACATGATAATACTTGCAAGTATACCAACAAGTTAGTTCTCGAATTTTCTTTCGGTTTATTATTCAATAATCAACCATAGTAATCGCGCAAGGAAAAAATGCCTAACCCCTCAAAATTTGATGTTTTACGTTTCAAGCCAAATAAAATCCAAATAAATTCTAATAAATAATAATTTTAACAAGATAAATTCTGCCGGTCGTTCTGACGAAACTATGAGAGCTAAATTCTTGACACTTTCGCCAAAAATCAATCTTGGCCTGACAATGACTCAATTCTTTAAATTTCAAGGGCGTTCTTGAGAAAAGAAGGTGTATTAGGTATCAAATTGTATAGATTTTTGGACGCTGAATCGAATGAGACCATCGCGGGGTCGATAGCTTTATTGGTTCTCGAGTTATCGCAGCTTTTGTGTAGAATTTGGGACATTTTCAGAAATTTGACATGAGGGTAACTCGAGAGTTCTTCGAGCTATAAAAATCGTTATATACTCATTGGAATGGGCGTCAAATAATCTCTCCAGCTGTACGGTAGGGCAAAAAAATCAGCTTCTAATTAGGAAATTAAGGAAAATAAAAATAAATAAAATTACAGTAGTCGCTACGGAGTTTTCCCTTATAGTTACCAATCTGTTTTTCGGTTGGATCGTTCACACATGGTCGAATAATTCCTATCAGAAATGGATAGTCTTCTTAAACATTATTGAAGTGGTGGAATAATAAACCACTGTACAATCATTTGCAGCGTTTTAAAAATATTATTGGACCGAATATGTACATTTCAACTAATAAGCAATATATTTATGTTAACATTGATATAACTGTAATTTAAAAATTAAGATACCTACTTCACTTAGTTTTTTTACTGTTCTGGTACTAATAGGTTTCACATTAACCGTACAAGTTCAAAAAAACTGCGTACCAAACAGAGTGCTAGTTGTTAGCAAATTCGACGTAACAAAGACGCGTGCACACCTGATTTTTCGTATCTGATCTCACGCGTTGCGCACAAGTCCTTACGATTTTCCCACTTGACCCTACATATGCACACGATCTGTAACAGTCCACATATAAATACCCATTACCTCGTGTAGAGGCAATAAAACGATGATATTTATTTTTTCGCTCGCCTGGCGATAAATCATCCGCCCGATAACGACCGAGTTGGTCATGGGAAGACGACGACGGAAACGTAGGGAGGAACGGAAAAGTTGCCAACATCGGGTGCAGTGATTGAGCCGTTACGACGGTGCACACATCGCATCTGCCATGATATTTCTTTGCTTAGAGGCCGAGCGTCCGGAGAGCGTAGTTAAAGAGCCGGATCGTATTAATTAACAATGGCCAGCGCCACGGCCACGCTCGAGTCGGAGATTGCAGCCACGCGACTTCGTCGGCAAAAAATAAAAGAATAACTCGAAGAAAACGCCGACCTAGGCAATGGGAGCCCTCGGAGCGAACTGTCACGTGGCCGAACGTTTCACGCGAATCCGCCGCCGCGTTACAATTCGTCGGACGATTAATCGGCGCGGGCGATTGTGCTCCGTGCGTCCCTCAGACCCGGTCTCGTTGTAATCCAAGGCGAGGGCGTCACGAATTACCCGACAGGTCCTATTGAACGAGCTGTTTCATAATATTTCCATCGAGAGGCCTGTTCGACGGCAGTGACGATTACGAGGGCCGCCCTTTGGTTGAATAGGCGAGCAACAATGTTGTTATGACGCCGATCAATAATTGTTGTTTGCCGACCCTTTCACTCAATAGATGACATCTAAATCCGTCGTTGCTCGAAGCCCGATAGTGTGCGAAATATTGCTCGTACAAACTGAGAACTTGATTAGTCATTCAATATGCTGGTGAATAATTGAAACGAAAAAATTTCCTCATAGTTAGCAATATAGGAAAACTGCAGTAACAGGTGATATATATTGGTTTATCATTCCATAATAAACAATTGTAATGGCACGCGAAAACAAATTCCATCGCAAACGAAATGCGAGACTAAGAACGTTAAAATGTAGTACAACAGGGCTTAACATACAAAAACGCTGCAAATGATGTACAGTGGTTACAGGGTTATGAGGTACAGTATTATTATTATTTATAGAGCTCTTTTTACAATTTTCACTCACGTGGAACCATGAGGTCCACAGCCAAGTCGGTACAGTTTTATGATATTTAAAGGTTATCACATTGTCTGCCTGGCTCCCCTTGTGTCCTGGAATGGTAGGTTGAACGTTTAAAAATCCAAGCCTAATAATTTGAATAACATTAAAGGTAATTGGCTTCTACTTACATTTTTTGAACAACTATTGTTAATGAACGATATGTCATGAATGTCGTACCTCCATGCTAACAACACTGACATGTACATGGGTCGCCCTGAAGATGCCCGAATGGGCGAAAGTGCTCGGCCACCCATTAAAGATCTGGCGAATAAGTCGCCCGGTTTTTCTCCCCCTCACAACCCCTCTACTACAACAAATGAGACGACAACCGAACGAAAATTTTATTTTTATTTTTTTCGACTAACCTGTTTTATGCGAATCCTCGTGGGAAAGGTGAAGCGGAGGTGCGTTGTGCGGTAGGGTGATGTGCGGGGCGGGAGGTGTACCCGGGTACCAGGCCCATCCGGCAGCAGCCGCAGCGGCCGCTTGCCCGTTGAACATCCGTAACTTGTCGTAGACGGATTCACTCTGAGCCTGCGCGCTCGCCTGTTGCTCCTTTTGAGCCGCTAAGTTTCTGAGTACTCGGTTAATTGAAGACACCTATTAACAAAAAGCAAACAAAACTAAAAATTAACGGAGCGAAAGCGACGACAAGGGCGTCACTAGTTCAGAAGAGATTGATTGATTATAGATTTATTTACAAAATCTGGCAAGTTTTGGCTACAAGCCACTCTTACAACTAACCAGAAATTGTAAGAATAATAGAAATGAACATATCTTGGTCAGGCTAACAATCGATTAACTGAACTTAGCAGTGGGTTCTCAACAGCGCTTAGTATTGGTCGTGTAAAGAAACATAGATTGATCCTTCGTTGGTCATATTGAGGATTTAGCAAACAGAGCTATGCGGGCCCTGGGCTTCGTGAGGCGGTGTACCAGGGAATTCACTAGTGTCGCGGCTATCTCGACGGTGTACAGGGCTCTGGTCCTCCCGATATTGGAGTATGCATCGACTGTCTGGTCGCCGATGTACTCCGTTCATTAGTATCGGCTCGAGAGGGTGCAAAATAAGTTTTTGCGATACATCGCTTTCAAGATAGTCACTCCTTCAGGTGCGTTTTGCTAGAAGCGACTGTCGCGATCATCGCGGCGCGATTATCGCCGAGCGATGATCGCGGAGCACTATTTCAATGTGTTTTAGATTTGCCGTTTTGCTACGAGCGATCGCCGCACGGGCCGCTCGCGATTATCGCGCCCCCCTCACAGTCGCTGGGGGAGGGGTAGTCGGAGTCGCGCGGCTCTGCGATTATTCCTCAGGTTCAGTGTGGTTCCCTATGAGGAGTCTTCGTGCCCGAGCTCAGAGTCCTCATCGATCATGCACGTTCAATGATTATGAACCTACATATTGATTTTTTTGTCGTCTCCAATTCTTGAATAAATTTTTTTTTAATACATTGTCTTTCTTCACTGTCACTGTCTTTTGCTTTTAATATTACTATCAGCGTTACAACATTTATTCAACCTAAAAGAATTAAATTAAAAATAATACTGATTCAAGTAAAATTATACCAACATAGTTTGTTAACTCAACGTAACAGCAAGTTTCTCCTCTGGTGTTATGGGGTACAAATTTCTGTTGCACGATTCTTTGGTGATGCAGTTTTTTATCAGTCCCAGGACGTGATCGAACTGATCCACGGAGAGACGAAAAAATTCCATGAACTTGACGCTGTCTTCTCGCAGATGGTTCATGACCGATTGTTTATAAATCCCTTCTGCATCTTTGAGTGCGAACATGGGATGAATTTCGGCCCGTTTGGTCCCGCACATCACTAAAAGTGTTTCGTCTTCTTCTTGTTCATCCAACAATAGCCATTGAAGAATCGCTTTTTTTCGCGCACTCAACTTTGAAAAATTCATCTCCATCTCCTCGGACGGTCAGAGAGCGTCTGAGATTCGTTCCAATAGTCGCCCCTAGCAAAATGGTACCCTGCGATGATCGCGACAGTCGCTCCTAGCAAAACGCACCTTTCGGCAGACGTCGATTACCAGCCGCTACTTCGGAGGTGTCACTTGGGCACGCTTGAGAGTCGACGATGCTTGGCTGATCTTGCCATGCTGTACAAGCTCCTCAACGGCGACGTCGATTGTCCTGCCCTCCTCTCAGAGATTGGCATCCTTGTTCCGCGTCGGTCGTCTCGCGCGCCGCAACTTTTTTCCGTGCTTTTCTGCCCTACAAATTATCAGAGGAACCGCCCGCTTTGTAGACTTCCCCGAAGCGCGAATCTGTTTTTGGCGTTGAATCCCGAGTTCGACTTCTTCCACTCAACCTTGTCGTCACTTAAAAGGACTACTAAACGTTCTCCACTTATTTATTATTGAAAATTGTGTCAAAATGAGTTATATTATTTTCATTTATTTATTATTATTATTATTATTTTTATTGTTTTTTTAATATTTTCAAATGTAATTGGGCTTGCCCGTAAATAAACAAATAAATAAACAAATAAAGTGTGCTAATGTGCTTAATATGACGTACAAAGAATAGAAGAGAAAAAAAAGGAGAAAAATTAAACTGACCGACAAAAATAATATATTACTGGGTCTTAAAAGGGGAAAATTCATATTTTTCACAATGTAATTAAAACGCGGTCATGTCTACTACAAAACAAGATTTGTAGGTTAGTACGTTTCTCAACCCTGAATCCAATGACACCGCATTACTGGTGATAGCTTTTGTGAGCCATTTTTCGAGAACTAGAGAAATGCAGAACGTTGATTAGCGTGTTGACTCGAGGATTCATAAAGCTACGAAAAATTGTTCTACACTCGTTTGCACTTAGTTACTCACTTCAGCTATACTTAGCCGAAATTAATTTTATTTAAAACAGCTAGCTATTTATGAAAATAAAAAATCATTTAAATTTTGATGGTCGTTTATTAACCTTTAGCTATCAATAGTTGTTAAGAAGAACGATCACTTCTATTCGAGTTACCAACAATTAAATAGTTGATTATCTTCCGATTGCTATTGAAGCTGAAGAAGTTAAAAATAACAAATTGCGGCTTTTTCGATCACTCGGGCGCTTGTCTGAGATTTGTTTCAGAGCAAGGACGTCGAGATTTTTCCCGAATTCGAGTTCAAGGACTTCACGGCGATCCTAGGTTTCCAAATAACGATATACAGTCGATAAAACCGACCGAATTCTCTCCAACAATTTTCCTAATATTCGCTATTCACAAATTGCCGTCCCCGCGACAGCGAACAGACTTCTTTCCTGTTGATTCTTCTCGGCTGTCGAATTCCTGCGGCCCAACGTCAGTGACGCAAAATGAATGCGTTCCCAGCAACATATTTGACCAAGGGTTGAACCCTCGAGTCGCATTCTTGTTGGTCCGCGAAGCTCGGTCGGTTGTGCGGAACAAAAACTGAGTAAATCTCTTGATTAAGTTCAATTAGTGAAGTTGAAAAGATCTAGGGACAATGGAGAGTAGGCTGGGGTCGGCCGGTTTGAGTGCCATTAGGCGAAACGAAAGGGACTTGGCACTTGACTGTGCTTGCCTCAGTTATGAATAGATAAGGGCGTTCTCTCCGCCCAAGAAAAAAGATCGATTATACTTCAGTGTTTGTTTGCTAACGCCCCTTCCATTCTTTTTCCATCTTGTTCTTGTACTCGTCATCATATCCTCACTGTACGACGTGCTCTCAACTCTACCACTTGGAGTCCTTCTTTGCTGTTCTTTGCGAATGCGTGCGTGTTTTACTTTTACTCCCCCTTCACTCGGCTTCTCTACTGCGCTACGGCTTCCGTATCAACAACTGAGTTTCAGCTTCAAGTGGTGGCCTGGAGCAGTTAAGGTGCACGCGTCTGAATGAACAGTCTTGTCCGTCCGTTTGATTGAACCGATTCACTTCGTGTACGTCAGCCGACGAGTGCAAACGCATATTGTTTGTAGAACGATCTGTTCTTCCTCCGCAACACCCCGATTTCCGTCGGCGCATCGAAGGCTAGATGTTGATGCTAAGATAATTCTTTCAGACATTTTTCACAGATGGTGGGTTAATTGACGCGTCTGACTATGAAATGAAATAATTCCCTATTGCATCGAGAATATTGGCTCGCAGCAATAGAATCGAACCAGCTACTCAAGGACATGACAGATCCAACGTCGTACCCTCGTTCAGCTTGTAAAAAGAATTTTCTCTTGGCTGATTGCGAGGGGCCAAAAAGACATTCTCCAATCCTGCTACGTCGTATAAGATTTCTGCACCTATCTCGAAATAAATTTTTTAAAACGCTGCAAATTATTCCACAGTGGTTTATTATTCCTTTGCTTCAATAATGATTTAAGAAGAACATCCATTTGTAATAGTAATTATTCCGAACATTTGTAAATGTTCCCATCAAACAACAGGTTGGTAAGTATAAAAGAAAACCTCGTCCATGTTGGTAATCGATTAGTCGGCCGCTCAGATGATTCTTCAATGCGATAGTCGGAATTCGGCCAAAATATATCACTCACTACGTCATATATAATTTAGCCCGAAGCGTCGAATAAATCAAATTATATACGACGTTGTGGGTGATATATTTTGGCCGATCCCGACCATCGCATTCAACAAATCCGTGCACGTTTTCATGCTGAATCGAACGAGACTATAATAGCGTCGGTAGATTTATCGGTTCTCGAGTAATCGCAGCTTTTGTGGCGGATTTTCAAGTTTTGGAAAAATAAAATACGTACGTAAGTATTTATTAGGCTGTAATAATTGTACTATATTCGCTATAATATTCATCAAACGGTCTTCTCTACTATACTGTTCGAAAATTCGCTGGAAAAGTCATGCTGCATGACTGAAGTTTTCCTCTTTTGTTCATGCTGGCCAGAACGGACTAGGCATGCTCTTCGATACTCTTTTCATCATGGGAACGGTCTTACATGAGTTCGAAAAATAGGAAACATCCCTCTATGAACACACCGTTACTATATTACCATCACTGAAGAAAAGGTAAACACCTCGCATCTCTCACGTTCCGAAATCGATTTTTTACGTCCCCTACTACATTTTTCCAACGCTAATGTTAGCAATATTTTTCAAATGTATACCGCTACGGTCTGAAACTTTCGTTAATGTCGCCACTTTTGCCTTGTAGCAGGGGCCTTTCATTGAATTTTCCGATATTTTGGGCTTGATCCCGTTTAAATAAAATACTTTTTTATCAGTACAGTGAAAAATATTGAAGAACAATTCGCTTTTAGGACGTTTTGGGACTTGACCGTGCTCGTGGATCGATGGCAATCAACGTTTCCTTTTGGTGAAAAAGAGGCGATAATGAGCAATCCAGCAGAGGATGTGTCCCTGTGTGATTTAAATACCGAAAGGCCGAGCGAAAGGGGTCGGTCGGAGAAAGAGGAGTCGTTAGGGTTAAGGATCATTATGCAAATTGCGCGGGCGCGCGGGACTCGAGAACGTGCGCCGCTTGGACGGACGACAGTCGACACGATTAGAAGCGCTAATAAAAGCGATAATCTGATTGGCCCTTTTCCCAAAGGGAAACAGGCGACCGGCGGTGACCGTCGTCAGCTGCTGCTGCTGATACCTCCTCGCACATGGAATAACTCCCTGAAACGCGTGTTCGTCAGAAAGAAGGTGACAAAGTGAACGCTTTCATGTTGCGTGTTCGTGTCTGAAATTTATGAAAAGAAATCTCATTCTCAGACTACTGCGTTTGTAAAAAGGAAGTTTTTTTTTCAGCGAACTTTTCCAAAATTACCAGATTAAATGATCATGGGCTGTGCGGTCTATATTTTTTCACCCCCGTATAAGAATTATATGTTTATTCCGATGAAAAACGCTGCAAATGACTGTACAATTTTTTGTTATTCCTTCGCTTCAATAATGATTTAAGTAGAACATCCATTTGTAATAGTAATTATTCCGAATATTTGTAAATGTTCCCATCAAACAACACATTGGTAAAGTATAAGGGAAAACTCTCTTCCGCGTGTTTCTTAACATTTTGTATTTATATCAATTGTACTGAGGTATTTCGTATAGCAGAGCCTTCATTAAATCAGTTTCGGATTCGAAAGACGAATTGGTTTCCAACTCCCGCACATTCGATTGAAAACGTAGAAAATAGAATTAGTTCGAGAAGAATGTAGCAAGTATAGCCGAGATGCTCTGTATCTCTATTTGAAGTGGCATTTTCTATGAGTAATTGCTCTAGGTCGATTAATTGATGTCAAGTTCAATTGGAATGGAGTTAATTGAAGCTGGAAACACATTTCGTCGCCTGAGTCATTAGCAGATGCTTCCTTTTCGATTCATCAATCCGAACATGTACTTAGAAGTCTCCCCGTTTTTCTAAAAAACGCTTTCCTCGTCATTTTCAATGAAGTTCCTTTATTTAAAGAGTTACAATGCATTTCGTGAGGGATTAAAAAAATACATGAGAGCACCATCATCGATGAGCTGATTAATTGGCTCGATTTTGAAATATAGGTTATCCCTAAATTAGTGTTTGTTATGACATCGTTCCAAATAACATCCAGGTCGACATAACGATTAAGCTATGCTGTGGACCCTGTGGCTTTAAGTCGCCCTAAGGATGCCCGAACGGGCGAAAGTGCTCGGGCAGTAAATAAAGATTCGGCTATTGAGTCGCCGGGGTTTTCTCCTCCTCACAATCCCTGGACATAAAAAAATGCGTCGACATAGAAACGAAAAAATAAGGCATTCGTTTATATTTTATATATACGTGATTTGATTCGAAGCAGGGCACTTACTAATGGGGAACTACTTGAAATCGATGACAGGGTAATTCGCGTATTATCAAATTTGTGGGCTTTGCGACGGTTCATAAGTATGGTTGTAAAAGTCTAACTTGAACTCTACTTTTTTCATTGCGAATTTATCCAGAAAATATAATTTATGTAGAAAGCGCAAGGGATGACCGATGGACAAAAGATCTCGTCAGAATAGTGAAGAATTGGAAAACAAGGAGCTACAGTTTTCTACTCCTCGACCTAACTAATATTGTGGGTTAGTTGATATGAAAAATGAACTTATTTACACTAACTCAAATAGTAAAATGGAGAGTTAAAAAACCTGTTCCAGCGATGAATTAAAAATGCTGCACTTCCAGAGCACTCGCATGTGCCATGTGAATTAGTTAGCCAAAATCTTGCGGGGTATATTCATTGCTAAGTTCAAACTCAACTGGAA
This sequence comes from Tupiocoris notatus, assembly GCA_037159825.1. Classification (NCBI taxonomy): domain Eukaryota; kingdom Metazoa; phylum Arthropoda; class Insecta; order Hemiptera; family Miridae; genus Tupiocoris; species Tupiocoris notatus. Next base: position 783,110 of record JASJUZ010000053.1, read on the forward strand.
CCAACTTTGGTTTATTAATTTATCTGATTCATTTCAATCAAAACCATTGCGAATTCGACAGTTTTTCAGCCAATAGTTCCAAAAGTGGAAAACGGACTGGAAAAATAACGTGAAATGCGAATAACGCGAATAACCCCATAAGGATTATTTGAATACGTTGAATATATTGTTTGAATATATTTGATAAATAAGTTTCAACAGTGCTTAATTCATAGAAGCACTGTGTGCAACCCAATATTCTACAACCTCTGATTCGTCACATTCACTGAGCGAACACTTTATTTATTTATTTGGTACGAGCAATTAAGTGCTCAATTTACAAACTTAACACTTTGTGAAAATTTGATAACTATTTCTTGATTAATAGTGGAAATGACGACTTTTCCACTTTTTCATAACAAGCGAACACGCAGAAACTTGTTCAGACCATTCAAAATACGGTACACTCTGATTCTTCCCAAAATTACCATTTTTCAGACGATCACAATTCTATATTACGTGAACACGGGAGTAAAAAAAGAAATCGTAAGCGTCTCGAACGTAGGTAGTGATGTTATTTAAAACAAGAACGTTATAGGAAGCGTCACCCCAGCGCTGAAGCAATTCGCATCGTTCAAGGGACACATACTAACATTGGATATATGTGGTTAACATCAAAGGAGCACGCATGAGCGGATATCATCAAAAGCGGAAAAGGTTGTTAACTACAGATAGATGTCACGTGTCACGAGCAGGAAAGCTACCTATACGTATAGGTTCGGTGATGAGAGTATGAGAGCCGACGAAACGATGCGGGAGTGTATGTGAGAGATGCGCGTGATGGCGAGTGTCAGACTCGCATGTTTCGCGTAGGGTGAACTAGCAAAAAGTTTCCCAGGGTGATGTATACGGTCGGATCACGAGATTGGGGTGGAAATTGTAGGCGAGAGAGGGGGAGGGGGTTATGTTGAAGTGACACAGTCCCTGGCGGAGGAGCGGGATCAAGCGGCGGAACAAGAGGGCAGCCGAGTGGAGAACCGAGCGAAGAGAGTACATCTAACCACACATAGACGCATCGACGACAAATTCATGACAGACGAAAATGGAACGAGGACGTCGGCTCACGAACGCCGTGTTTCGTATCTGCCCTAATAATGCTCCGTCGGAGAGCACAATGGCCAAAAAGTGGAAGCGCAGTTCGACCGATGCCGAGTGCTTGTCAGAAAAGTCCTTTTCTCATCTACGTCTCCATCGTCGAAGAAAAAAAGTGAAGAATAGAAGGACGAGCGCCTGCACGGGGATTATCGCCGAGGAGAGACTCTTTCACTTTTGAGGTGAAAACTCCAGGTTCGAGAGTTAGCGAGGCTGGACGAGGAGCTTTATTTGTCAAAAGATGGCAGGGACTCCACTCGGAAGGTACATTAATCGTTTCCTTCTTAGTGCCCGGTTTTGAAGTGGGCCGTGGATCCTTGTCAACAAAGCCGAGCCTCGGTTTAGTTATGTGCTGCACATTCGGCGTTTTGAAGTGCATCGCTGCCGTGCCAATTGTTGAGCCAGGTAGATCTTCGTATATCCACCTGAAGTTTAAGTATGCGCATTGTATGGAGCTCAACTATCACCGTCGAATAAGAACCTCCCTAGCTTATGACTGAAATTAACTCGGAGCCAAAAACCTTGAAATGAAAACGCTCAAAAATTCCTGATCACTCTCAATTAGTACTTGTACGGATTGGCAGTTTAGCATTAAAAAATTAAAACTATAAGTAATCGGAAAAAACTGCGCAATACTATTAGTTTATTATTCAATAAAATGCCATAGTAATCGCCCAAGAAATAAATTTTCCGACCCCCCTCAAAATTTGATGTTTCACGTTTCAGGGTATGAAGAATCCGAATATCCAATAAAAAAAATTCTGTCCGTCCGCCGTACGCCGTCAACACTTTACTCACGAAACCATTAAAGCTAAATTCTTGCAAAATGCGCCAAAAATTGATCTTGTTTTGACAATGGCTCAATTCTTTAGCCCAATCGTAACTTCAATTATAAGGGTATTTTTGGGGGGTTTAAGGGGGAGAAAATTCATATTTATTTTCCAACGTTTTTAAGAAAAAGGTGTACCTATTTGTATCAATTTCCATAGATTCTTGGACGCTGAATCGAACGAGAATCGGTCGATAAGTTTATTGGTTCTCGAGTCACCGCAGCTTTTGTGTTGAACTTGAGAGCTTTTCACAAATCTGGCTTGAGCGTATAACTCAAGAGTTCTCGGAGCTATAAAAATCGTTCTATACTCGTTGGAATGCTCTTCGAACACTCTCTTCAGCTGTACCGTTGGGCGAAAAATTTCGCTTTTAATTTGGAAATTAAGAAAAATAAAAATGATTACAATTACAATGATTGCTACGGATTTACCTTTATAGTTACCATATGTTTATGTAACCTCTTAATTGTTAGTAAACGATTGTTTAGGATCTGCATTGATGATCTGTGGTGTGATGATAAAGTGTTAGTAAAATTAGTTATACCCATCAAGCCGAACAAAAAGAGCAATAGCATGGAGAGACATTTGAAGAAAAATCATACTATAATCGAGGAGTAGTTTTGAAATTGTAAAACTTTGGCTAGTAAATACTTGACAGAAACGTTCCTATAATCCATACTAGACTAGAAATTGATCACATAATATTATATTATTCCCTATAGGTTATAATTATTAGGTTAAAGTTATTACCTATAGGTTATAATATTATGTGATCAATTTCTAGTAATTTTCATGCCCTTTTAATGTTAAATTTTCCCCTTTCCAGTCACCCCTGCATTTGAATCTAGTCCTCCTATTTATTATTTTAATTTACTAGATTTATATTTGATTTATTATTTGGTTCAAAAAACGGACGTGTTTTAGAAATTTCCTATTCATGACAATCCCAGCCTTGGAGTTACCTACAGGACCTATTGAGGCCTTGAATGGCGAAAGCGCTCGGAGTATAGAAGTTCAAAATGAGATAACGTCGCAGCTTTCATCTCAACCTCATTCCCACGTCGAATCAAATAGATATGCGACGAATCACAACGAACTGAATTCCTTACAAAGTTTTAATTTGTAGGTAATGTACAAAGATTCGCACTTTCAATCGATTTTGACGCGAAGAGCTTTTTCCTAGTGTATAGAGCTCTAGTACTTCGTTCTCTATGAAGCTGTCAAACCAGCTTCTGATGCCTTTATAGGTTTTTTGGAAGACTAACTTGAAAGCATCGTGTGATATGATATATAGATGCAAAGCTTCACTTGGAGCCGAGTCGAAGGTGTTAATTTCGAGTTCAATCATCGTTAATAGATCGGTAGATAAATTAAGGGAAAAAAAGCCAATTTTATTTCTTTTAGAAGGCGAGCGTGCAAGTCAATTCATGAATATGCAACAAGGGCGGCGGCTTCGCCGCTTTGATGGAGCCGTCCCACTAGAAAGATTGTTCGACCGATGTCCGGCTTGCTCTGCGGGGCAGCTTGTCATCTTATCAAAGACCGGGTCTCCTCCTTTTTCCTTCGTCCTTGCATCCTCGAAACCGCTCAGATCCTTAAACCTCAACCTACCGCACGTAGCCTAGATGGGTCCACCTTTCTATTTAACGGTAGCGCCAAGCCAACCACAAATTTATCGAAGGTGCTCACATTATGATGAAATATTATTTCCATACAGAAAAACAATTATTACAATATATCGAAAAATCACAAGTTGCGACTCGATCGCAAGAACCGAAGCCTATTTATTACTCGTTCAGCGGAACAGCACAGCGATATAATACATCGCAACAATTTATGGCGGTTATGATAGTCACTTGTATACTTTAGAAGTAAATATATTAAGTGTAGTCTGCCAAATGTATGCATCCTCGTCACGCAGAAAAACCGTTTACCTGTTCATATTAAATTTGATGAGATCCAGTGACTATCTTTGGTGCAATCAATATTACACATGAAAATTATAACGGAGCTGGATACAAAATCATCGAAGCTAGTATGATTGTCTTATATTATGCTGAGGATAGTACCTAACGTTAAAACAGTCTTGGTGAAATTTAGATAGTTCAGATTGCATCAACTTAAAGCCGAACACCATCTAACTTCCAAATTTGAGCAGCCTTGATATAATCAAGGTTATAGAACTGCAGATTTGATCATACGCCGAACTGTCGTTACATAATAAGTCTCAAACCAGCGGAAATAATTTTCGAATTAACAATTAAGTACCTACTTAATTTTTCATTTTTTTTTTCAAGACTATCAGGAAAAATTTATTGTCCATTATTTTCAAAATATGGCCATGTTCGGGATTAATTGTAATAGACCAATGAGGGCCGAATCCGCTAGACCCGTAACGGAGTTTGAACGGAGTTGTAACGGTTCTTGTTTTTTTTTTTTTTAAGGTTTCTGTTAGCGTGTGTTTTGAGAATTTTAGAAACGGTGATATAATTTCATTTAAAGGGACAAAAATATTGTCTCTATAGTCGTCGGAATGCTCGTCAATCAGTCTATACCGCTATATAGATAGATACGTACTAGAACGAAACATGAAAAAAAAACGAAAAATCGGATCGAATTGCAATTGTGGTGAAATGGATCACACGAGAGAACTGTACCCCTTGAATAAGCGCGACGGAAATTAACGTTACGAGTAGCCTCGTTCGAGATCACCCTGAGGTAGAAGCTCGAACCAAAGCTCGACTCCCGCTAAAATTGCATTGCTGTAAGTTGATTTACGGCCCGGCAAAGAGAGGAAAGGGAGGTGGTGTTGTTTGAATCAACCAGGATTGCCAACTTTGTGACGAACGTCCCTCCTTAGAAAGGAAATTGAAGGTTTCCACAGAACGCAAACGGCGTTAAATGTGGTGAAAGTTGTGTCCGAAAAATCACCCAGATGACGAATATATTAGAACGCGAAAAAAGAAAAGGATGATGAAATATCGCAAGCCGTACGCCAAATAATTTTCATCGTTTCAAAACATCGCTCAGGATTTATTCAGCCTACTCATTCGATTTGAAAATGGAAGAGGAATAGTAGAGTAATAACCACAGTACAGTCGTCAATCACTTGTGTTTAACATATATTTCTCTTATTTGAGGTCAAACATCATCGAATTCATATTATGATAATTGACCAAGGCTTGTTCTATTCGATACTATAAGAAACCGTTTCCCTATATAGCTCGGAAAATAAGATTTACGTTCAAGGCCATGAGCTGATGCTCTATGCACGTATTCAATTGACACAAATGTTTATAACTTTTGCATAGGAACATTTACATTTTTGGCCATTAATTTTGGATTATTATAAAACGTTGTAATCGCTCACGAAAAAAATGTGTAGAGGCTCTCCACTTATTCTCAGCAACGTAGCAACAGCAACGGCAACCAGGAAACTAGCTGACGACAACAATAATATACGGGATATTACATTTTTGGGATAGATTTAGAGCTGGTGTAGAGAATGCTATGCCTTATTAGTAAGCAAGGACAACGTTTTTCGCATAAATATCGAGGGAAAGCCAAAATCTATTACAATTCACCATTTGAAACCATATTGACTGTAAATTTCTGTATACTGGTTAACTGTTTTCCTACATGGAAGAACTGTATGACCTATGTAGATGCCCATTATTACCCGCCTTCAAAAGGAAGAGGTTACTATGGTTGACTTGCGGCTTTTTTCTTATTAGATTTTGAGGGGCTTGAAAATTTATTTTCGAAGTACTACTTAGGTTAATAATAGGCAAATCGAAATCATCGTACGCTGTTAAATTAAATGCGGATAAATCTTTTCCAAGTAACAGCGAATGAATAGATTTTAAAAAGAAGGAATTGCTCGCTGCTGCCCTGTCGTCATGCTAAGGATATTGAGGTTGAGGGTCGGCGAAGTTGGGGGTCCCAGTAATGCAGTTACTCTTCATAGGATAAGTCACGCCGAGTAAACACGGTACAGGCCGCAGGGCACGCGCGATAGACGCTCACGACGCAAGACTGAGCTCAACGAGCTATGACATCAACTCGTTCATTATAAATATATTTATGTACATATGCACTTAACGTCGTCTCACTGTACGCCGGTTTCCCCACGACTATAAGACAGATAATGTGATAACCCATCGTCAAAGGACCGGAGATATTCTCATTGTAGCCCCAATCAGCAGGCATTCAACTTCTCATCCTTTTAAGGAGTGCACCACCCTCAACCCACCGTTCGTTTCATGTAAACCTATTTGTAACGCAATCGCAAACAATCGTTTTCTGAATTCCTCGGGCCGGAAACATTTCACGAGCCGCCGCTTCCCCCATGGAACGAATCACACAACTGTCATCCTGAAAGCTACCGCTGATAACTTGTTATATGACGAATAGTATCGCTACTAGACGGAAGACAAAACTATCGGTGTTCGAGGTCGAGGCCACTGACGTGAGAAATGACCTCGAATCAGTATTTAGCGATGCAATGGAATATTGACAGGGTTTTTAATACTAATCGAAATCAATTACCGGAGAAAATGTCTTTTTCTTCAGCAGCTATGTAAAAGCATTTACCATTACAGTAATTATGATGTATGAATTGTACTATATAACTCTAATGAATATTTTTTTTTTGGAACATTTCATTCTATTACAAGCCATACCAAAAATCTAAAAGAAAATCGAGCGCTAGATACCAGATTGCTAAACTATTAACAATATGACAACTACAAGAATCTAATCGCTCGCAAACTCAGAATTTCAATTTTATCGAGTGCATTTCGAGTTTTTTTTAAACGAAATTTTTAAATTTCCGACTTAGAACGGCTCTAGCACCGCGGAGGTGAAAGAAAAATTTGCAATTGCAATTACAAAAATGTTCAAAATTTAACTCGCTACAACTTTGCAATTTACTTAGTATATGTAAAACCGAATATTTTCAATTCAACCGAATTTTTTCACAATGTTCAGGGTGTTTAAAAAAAAAAAGTTCAAAAAATAACTATAATAGCTACATTCTTGAAATTTTCACCAACAACTCAAGTTCTCGGTCTCACAACAGGCCGATTATTACACCTCATTGCTAGCTCAATTTTAATGGTATTTTTGGTGGGCTTTGAGGGAGAATGAATTCGTATTTTCGAATTTTTTGGTAATTTTGGTATTAATTTCTATAGATTTTGGACGCTGAATCGAATGAGACCATCGTGGGATCGATAGCTTTAATGGTTCTCAAGTTATCGCAGCTTTATTGTCGAATTTTTTAGGTTTTTAGAAATTGGCATGAAGGTATCAACTCAATAGTTCTTGGAGCTGTAAAAATCGTTTTATACTCGTTGGAATGTTCATGAAGCACTCACTTCAACTGTACCGGTAGAAGAAAAATATAGCTTCTAATTTGAAAATGAACAAATATGAAAGTCATTATAATTACAATATTTGCTTTGTAGTTTTCCAATGTGCTTTTCGATGAGAACCTTCACAGATGTTCAGAATAATTACTATAACCAATAGATAGTCTTCTTAAATCATTATTGATGCGAATTAATAAAAAAATCATAGTACAATTATTTGCAGCGTATTTTTTAAAGCGGGTTTTAATTGGGTATTTTAATATGCTGGATATTTTGATATATTTCGATATTTTGTATTGGATATTTAATTGGGCGCATCAAATTTCGAGGGGGTTCGAAACTTTGTTTTTTGGGCGATTGCAATGGTTTAAAACCGAATAATAAACCAAAATCGATGCCAATTCTCCATTGATGGTTATTTTGGAATACATAAGATACCACTGTACGTTTGCGGAGTTCGTCTCACTAAACTACACGTAATATGCCTGGTCTTGGCCGAATATAGGGTGCGCTATTTGGGAAAGGCACAGCTGAGCTGATCGAGGTGTTGGATGGTAAGGGCTGGGAAGATCTGAATAGGTACATCAGGGATGCTAGCAGGTATAGAAAGAAATTAATTAAAGGAGTTTAATTATTGTTAGAAGAGAAGAAACTGTGATGTGCTGGTCGTGAGAAATTGTTTTGTTTATTACACTTTATAATAGCACAGTTGAGCTTTGTTTTCCAATGCTCATTTTTCGAAAACAAAATTGTACCACTGGCAGACGGTATGAACCATGCCAGATGAAGTGTTTTGTTTGTGGAATATGCATGAATTTTTTGCTAAATAAACATCGTTTTCATTCATTCATTCATACTACACATAATATGTGGTCACATGGTAATATATGGTACGTTGAAAACATTCATTCATGCTGGGTCGTAAGTGTTCCGTGTTGGTCCCCTATAACTGCAGTTCCTTCTCCGAAATAGGTGGCGGTCACTCGTTCGTGTAAGTGGGACCGGAAACGGTTCCTCCGAGGGTAAACTCGGTCGAAGTTCGTCCCTTCAGACCGAGATAGCCTCCATCGCAGCAGTATCCTACAAGTAGACGCGTCACAAGTGGACGCGGATACAAGAGTATCAGCGTCGAGAGGAGCCTTCCGAAACGCACGCACACGCGCGTCGATAGTGATTCACATTCGTAACAACGACGACGCAGACGGAGCGAAAGACGGACGGGAAATCGCAATGGCTATTACTCGAGGTAAACTCCCTCTCGATTGATAAGTTAATCCCCGGGCCAAGAGGGAAAAAGGACTGACAGATGCAGCAGACTTCGGAGTCAGCTGATCTCATTGTCCGCCCGTCGGATATTCTTCAGGCCACATCAACCGTGAACGTTCTTCCCCGCGCTTCGCGTAGCCGTTGCGCGATACACCGCCGCCCCCCTTCGCACAGCATGATGTACACTATACACTACTTCCACGACCCTCTTCCGTCCCGATCTCTCCCTCTATTAAGGCTAGTTTTAAACAAAATCTCACATGTTGTGTCCTCTTCGGCCACATCCTCCTATTACTTTGTTCTCTAATACTCCGCCGTTCAACGTTACGTTCGCCGTAGTCGCGAACAAAAACTTTGTATCGGTTCCGCTAATAGGATTTTCATTTGTCGATTCCCCGAATTCGTCCGCCCGTCCGCGGACCGAGTTCATCGTGCGACAAAGGTGACTGTGGTGGAAGTGGTGAGCCTTTAAAATCCGCCGATTGTCATTCTATTCTCTTTTATAATATGACCGAAATCCCGCGGTTGAGCCGTCAGATGACATTTAAAAAACCCCATGTGGGTTCGTGGAAGTTCCGCTCGGCTGCGTCGATCGTACACCTTTTAATAGGTACACATCTGCATGAGACATTTGCCGAGCACCGGCCGAATTTCAAAGCGAAGGATTGTCGTTTTAGATTTTTCCAGGAACTTTACTCGCTTAAAATAACGGGGAGGAGGGGGAATAAGAAAAAAATACGAACTAACGCGAAAGAGATTGGAATCGTGAAATTATTCAAGACCGATTTTTGCTACGAGTTTGCGTTCCGCCCGTTAAAAAAATATATATAATAAATAATAATAAAATATAATAAAAGTTAAATTGATTAATAAAATAAAATAATGAAAAATAAAAATAATAAAGATAATAAACATCAATTTTTTTTAACGCTGCAAATGATTGTACAGTAGTTTATTTATTCCTATGTTTGAATAATGATGGAGAAGACCATCCAATCGCGATGGTACCTATTCCGAACATTTGCAAATGTACCCACCAAAAAAACAGATTCGTAACTATAAAGGAAAATTCCGTAGCAACTATTGAAATTTTAATCTATTTTATTTTTCTTCACTTTCAAATTGAAAGCTTAATTTTTCGCCTAAAGGTACAGCTGAAGGGGATGTTTGATGTTCCGACGAGTATAGAACGATTTTAATAGCTCCGAAAATTCTAGAGCTATACCCTCAGGTTAAATTTGTGAAAATCTCCTACATTCTACGCTAAAGCTTCGACGACTCTAAAACCGTTACAGTTATTGACCCCACGATGGTCTCATTCAGCGTCCAAAAATCTTTAGAAATTGACACCGAACTCAGCTTTTTCTGAAAAACGTAGGAAAGTGCGAATTTTTCCCCTCTCAAAACCCCCGAAAAATACCGTTAAAATTGATGTAGCGGTTTGGTCAAATAACTGAGACGCTTTCAGGCCAAGATTGATTTTTTATAGTTTCGTCGGAAATGTTTTGACGGCGTATGACGGACGGACAGAATTTTTTATTAAATATTCGGATTCTACATACCTTGGCACGCAAAACATCAAAATTTGAGAGGGGTTAGAAATTTTTTTTCGGCGATCACAATCGATAATAAACCGAATGTAGTAAAACTCGTCATAACTCCGTTAAAACGTGTAATAAGTGTTTGGACGCTTGAATTGTCGGAAAGAAAAAACACCGAATTTCGATCCAAAGCTGACTTGATGCTTTCAATGATATTTTTATCGAAGACTAAACTAATTAGCGAATTAACCAACCGGCTTAGAACGAACGGTATTCATTCGGACAGTATGTTTAGCTAAAATGCATTAAGGTTGAGCACAACAGTTTTCCAAGACCGACCCGCACATTCAGGCGATTCACACTCGAGTGGACGGCAATGGCATTCTCATTTACGGACTTTTTTCACACGTACACTTATCCGAGCACTTATTCCCCTCGTCGCGCGCACTTGAATTTTTTTCTCCTCTTTTATTCCATAGCTACTACGCGTAACGCGACTAACGAGACGAGCCTAAAACTTCTAATTAAAGTCTCAGATGAACCGCATGCTGAGAGTGACAGCGGACGAGCAGGTCTGAGGATGGCGGCGCGATGGCGGTTTCAAGTGAACCAGTCAACCGCGAACTACCTCATCCACGACTGCTCGCCACCGCTTGAGTTATGCGTATTGATTTTAAGCAATCCTTTTTCATGCTTACGGATGGATAAATGAAGAACTGCCGTTCGGCGGATGATGGAGACTGCGGTGAAATATAACTTAATAAAGGGATGATGTGATGTCAGGCGGAACACGCTGCAGGTGGAAAGACGCGATGATATATTCTTAATGCCACCAACGTTCAGAGAAACTATGAATGAAAAGCGCGCCAAAATCTTTCGACACGACGGATGGAACACGATTTTGGTGCATTATTTATTTATTTATTTCGTAAAACGGGCATAACGCCCAAATATTTACAGAGAAATTAAACAATATATGCGATCGCAGCGCCAAAAAGTTGAAAACATAAAAGTTGACTATTGATTAACGAATAAGGAAAAATAAACATGGGCTCATAATCAGTACGTGGCAGAGAAAAAGAGAAACAGATTTGATTGTACGTAATGGTATAGTGAAAAAGTCTATTTCTGGGGGGGGGGGACTATTCAACTTTTTTACGGCACGGAGTACTTCCGAAATATGCAAGGTCAAAAATTTATTTTCATTTTTACAGGCCATGAAAATAAATAATTTCATGGTCTTAAGGTGGAGTTCCGCATGGAGACGCCGCGGCTGCGTCTGCTTCTCACAGACCCCGCGGCTGGAGAAGCGCGACTCCTTCAGGGTATTTCAAGGGAACCAGTTCGAGAGGGGCAGCAGCGGCTGCGTCCAATTATTTGAGACGCTGAGCGTCTGCGTCTCGACTGCTCGAGGGACCAGTCGAGACGCGCCCCTTCGCGTCCAGGATATGCAAACCCACATCACAAAGCGAACTGATGCGCGTCAGCAATGAAGGCTGTGAAGCACACTCGTTATCAGTTGACTTCTAGCTCGCGATGTGTGCACTTTGATTTCATTCTCCCTCACATCCTTTCTTGCAAGTTTATTTTTTTGCAAAAAATGTCGCGGTTTAGTTCAGAAGATGATGAAAAACTCGTTCATCATGTGGAAGAGCATCCAATACTGTATGATATGGAGAGGAGTGACTACAAGGATGTTGTACAGAAGGAAAAGGTTTGGAAGGAAATCGGACGAGTCCTAGAGATTTCTGTTCTCCATATTGTTGCGGACACGGATTGACGACGACTGGGGTTCAGAATTCTCGGCTGGGGTTCAAAAGGCTGCGTCTGGCCGCTTGATGCGGAACTACCCTCTCCCCGCGTCTGCACGCAGCGTCGAGACGTGGACGCGAGACGCAGCCGCGGCGTCTCCATGCGGAACTCCACCTTTAACGCGTGCTTTATGGCAAGCTAGTGCGTACTTTGCATTTTGATTTTTACAGATCGCGACAATCTACTATAATTGTAGCAAGATTTATTATCAATATCCATGAAGGGCCTCATCGACAAAAATGTCACTTCTTATGAATAAACATCTACGAAAAACACGCCCATCATCACAATTATAAACAGCTCCCTAATTGACTTACCAAGACCATCAAATATCTCATTTTGATGAAATTTTGGCTGAATAACAGGTATATGTTTAATAACACATTCAGGTCAAGTTTTGAAATGCTGGCAACAGCGAGTGAATGATAATAACTTTATTTGACGTATATGCCATTCTACAATACACAAAATTACAACAATATACAAAATTTCGTCAACAATAATAATTTTTAAAAAAATATTTTGGAAACAAATAGTAGAAACATGTCAAATCACGGATATGCATAAAATATAATTTAGAAAAGCAATATTGACCAGAGCAATATTGACCTATTCGTATTGATTTTATAAGTAATAATTTTTAGTAATGTAGGTAGACTGTGATATTTATGTGATATCACTATTCTACAAACATAAGAATCTCATGTGACGTGGATGGACCTGATGATGGCCTGAGACGGGTCGAAATCGATAGTTGGAGAAAAATATAAGCATAGAACTGAAGTCGGTGGTATTTATGTCCTAAAATGGAGTTCAATGAAGTGACAACAGCGACTTGTTTTATTTGTAGATAAGTAGTTTTTCATTTTTTTCCATAATCTATATTTTTTTAATTTAATTGGTGTTAGTTTTCATTCGCGGCGAGACGATTTTTCTTTAATTTTCAACTAAATACGCTAACTCGTTCTCCCTAGCGCGGGCTTTGCCCATTAGGGAAAACTGATTTTTCAATATTTCTCTTTTTTTTTCTTTTTTTTCTGTAATATTCCGTTTTTGCGCCTTGTAGTGAAATAAAGTTTCATTCATTCATAGTTCTGCTGTCGGGCGGGGAAAGAGCACCGATCGATTTCGACGAGCCTGCGGTGTTCAAATCGTTGAATACCAGAACAAAAAACTATTCCACGAGAGCGATTTGAGCGTGCGGAACGGCTCATTTAACGGTCCGATGCTTCAGATGAGCCATCGTAGAGCGCAAGATAGTAAAAAAAGAGCGCGCTCACGTTGATCGCTCTGCTCGCGCTGAATTGGCCGACGAAGGATTGTCAACGGGGTTCGAGACAGAGGGGGCCATCCTTGTGCACCAGTGACGTATTATAATGATCTGCGTAGACGAACTAGGTAGGGCGACATGCAAGGCGAGGAATTAAGTATTAAGGGGTGAATCGAGCCAAGTTGGGCCGCTGCACGCAGCGGGAATGAGCCGCTTCGTTGTAGAGTTGACGGATGCGGTTGATTGGTACGGCCCCGGATTGTCCGAACTCGTTGACGTGGCAACCTGCCGTATCTGCGGGGGGCCAACTATCCGGACAGACCCCCGGCTCCTCGGTATTCGTCTTCTCGCTCACTCGTGCCCACATTTCGACCAACATAACGCATCGGTAAAGGGGAAACAAAAAATAACGAGCACATGCCTCCTCGTCATCGTTCACGGATGTAACCGATCATTTGATCGAAATTAAATTAATAGCGTAATGCAATGAGACAAAATCGTGAAGGTAAGGGCAAAATATTCGTGGAGATTTTATCGAAATCGGGTCCAAATTGAAGAAGCTGTGTGACTGCGAGGAATGTTGTAGAGAATTTTTCAGTCGTGTATGTGCTGAGGATACGGTTTTTATGAAATCTATAAGATATCATTTTAAGGTTGCGTTTCAACGAGTCCGTTAACAATATAGACTTTGAAAACACTGCAAACGATTGTACAGTGGTTTATTATTCCTTCGCTTCAATAATGATTTGAGAAGACCATCCATTTGTGATAATAATTATTCCGAGCATTTGTGAACTTTCCCACCGAAAATCCGATTGGGAACTATAAGGAAAACTCCGTAGCAACAATTATTGTAATTTTAATTTTAATATATTTTTCATTTCCAAATTTTTTTTTTCTAAGCTGAATTTTTTGCCTAACGGTACAGCTGGAGAGTGTTTGACAACCATTCCAACGAGTATAGAACGATTTTTATAGCTTCAAGAACTTTTAAATTATACCCTCACGCCAAACTTCTGAAAATCTCCCAAATTCGACACAAAAGCTAAGATAACTCAAGAACCCAAAAAGCTATCTACCCCGCGATGGTCTTATTCGATTCAGCGTAAAAAACCTATAGAAAATTATACCAAATACACTTTTTTCTGGAAAACTTTGGAAAATACGAATTTTCTCCCCTCAAACCCCTCAAAAATACCCTGAAAATTGAGGTAGCGATTCGGCTAAAGAATTGAGCTATTGTCAGATCAAGATTGATTTTTGGTGAAAATTACAAGAATTTAGCTCTTATAGTTTCGTCAGAAAAGTGTTGACGGCGTACGGCGGACGGACAGAATTTTTTTTTATTGTTGGATATTCGGATTCTACATGCCTTGAAACGTAAAACGTCAAATTTTGAGGGGGGGGGGGTTAGAAATGTTTTTTTTCTTGGGCGATTACAATGGTTTATTGTTGTATAATAAGCCAAAAGTGGTTTGAATACATCACAAAGTAGTCCCATGTTTGAGCCGGCAAACAGGTATCACGAATTATAAACACAAGAAATTTATTCAAACGTATCTTATTGTAAAATATTGAAAAACTATTGTTTGAAGCGATCTCATCTACTTGTCAAGGTATAAACTAAGTGCAATGTAATTTTTTAAAATTCGGAATATGGTTGTCATAAAAAACCCCCGGTAACAAGTTGATAACACGTTCTAGAAATGGGATCAACAATTATTCGATATTTCATTCTTGAGTCGATAAATAATCTTTACATGAGATTGACTATGTTTAATAAGAAGGATTAGGGAGCTACTAATATGATTAAATTCGATTCGATGTGCTCAATTTGGAGAACATTTTGGGACTGCAGATTCTAATTTTACAGAAAAGCACTAAATTTTTGGCTCATTTCAAATTCGACAAAAATCAAAATTGTTATTCTTGAAAATTTGATCATTTTACGAGTACCAGCCAAGGTACCGAAAAATAGAAAAACGGTCGCCAATATTGAAAAACGTGAGTATTGCGAAATGCAGCGTGTTCACCATACTTTTATGAGCTAATTTTATATATTACAGGGATACCGTTTAAATTCGATATAATGAACACTGATTGTCGATCAATCTGATTAATGACAGTGTTCTTAACCGAGTCGATCCAGATCACGTTATATTATTGACGAATTTGGTGGTCAATTGTGTCAGAAGAGAATAGATCCGCACGAGACCCGAAGGGTATTTTCATCCCCGTAATACATCCTGTCCTCTCGGGTATCGAAAAATTTATTACGAACATCAAGGCGCACGATATGAGTTATACCATGCAATGATATATGAATTATATGAATAGTAAAATTTTCCGACACCATTATAATAATAAAAACGATCGATCAGGAGAGGGCATCCCTAAAATAAACTGGCGCTTTGATTGCTGACCGCAAAACCTCCTAGTTTTTTCAACGGTTGCTCCCTCCTCTTATATTGTACGAGCCTAAAGCCTTCGCATGTGTGAGTATTATAGCTTCGTGTGGGTTCGTGGCTATGACTGTGGAGAGAGTAGATACGGGCAGGCCGAGTTCTTATTTTCCTCAGGCGCTGAATGGAGTCAGTAACCCGTACGACGGCTCTCATTCAAATCCGCTCACATGTGAAATAGTCTCATGGGGGACTCCTCCAACCTCTCAACAATTTCAGCCCCTTGTACGTCTTTTTTACTACTCCTTTCCCCTTTTTTAACAAAACGACAGAGGGAGAGAGACGAGACTCAATTTTAAATTTTAATCCGAAGGAAATTCATCAAAAGGGGAACTCTTGATGATAATACACTGATGGTCTTTTCGTTAATGCTCCAATAGCAGCGAGGGGTGCGGATGAACATGCGATTTGCACCCCATTGAAAGTAAACTCGAAGAAAAAATTCTTCGTTAAATAAACAACAGCTGCTGCTCAACTCTATGCGACGGATAGACGTCATCGGACGCGATCAGGAGTAACTAGCTCGCTGGAGCGCGAGTCAACTCGTTAGCCCATCCAATTATTTAGTTTCATTTCATAATAAATATTCAGCATGACGAATGATGAATTATCTAACAAAGCATTATTGCGGCCAACTAACGCGAGGGATAGAGAATACCGAACGAGATCAGTCAATTATAGAATGATTATTTCATTCCGATACCGACGGCTTTTGACATTTTTATGTCTTTGCTATGGCACACAAACTCAAAAAGCGTTATAAAAATCGTTATAAAAAAGCTGCAAATGATGGCACAGTGGTTTATTAATCCTTCGCTTCAACAATGATTTAAAAAGATTATCCATTTGTGATATTAATTATTCCGAACATTTGTGAACGTTCCCACCGATAAACAGATTATTAACCATAGTGGAAAACTCAGTAGCAACTATTGTAATTTTGATCATTTTAATTTTTCTTAATTTCCAAATTAAAATCTGAATTTTTCGCCTTACGATATAGTTGAAGAGTGTTCGACGAGCGTTTCAACAAGGCAATGTGGTTGAAGAATTGGGCCGTTGTGAGATCGAGATTTATTTTTGATGAAAATTTTAAGAATGTAGGTAGCTATTATAGTTCTGCTGGAAAATTGTTGACGGCTTTCAGCGTACAGAATTTTTTTATTGGATATTCGGATTCTATACGTGAAACATCAAATTTTGAGGGGGTTAGAAAAAATTCTTCTTGGGCGATTACAACGGTTGATTATTGAATAATAAACCAAAAAGCGTAAGAAAAAATTTCTGATGATTTCCGCTTACAACCGGTCGTTGCTAAGGAAAAGTAACTTCCTCATTTTCCATGCCACGAAAATCGTTCACCATTCGTTAGAAAGCCCTGAATTAACTACAAATTTTTATCTATTCAACTCAGCAGTAACTATCCCGATAACTGAGATTTAAGGTTATTCATAAATGTATGTAATCAATTTAGTGACCAACTTCGCATTCGTGTTGCTATAAAGTTTAAACAATCGTTGTAAAAAACGGTAGATGTAATTCAAAACATTCAATTTAAATTATTAAGGAGTTTAATCTTGTAGCAACATCCAGTTGATCATAAACTGACATATGGTAGAACCAAGTTACCTCAAGTTTGACGACGAAAGGAGAAATATGATCCAATATAATTTCAGACTTCTCGGAATTGAAAGTGAGAATAATAAAAAGCATTATTCAAACTTAAAATGTATTCTTTTATTTACATTTTAACGATTTTCACAAAATTGTACATTACAAAATAAATACTAATATTAGCTATTCTTTTATTAAAATGTAAACATTTTAATTTTTTTCTATTTCGACTTCGCTCAAACTCAGCATGATTATTGTTGATGTTTAAATCGATAAGATAATAAGATAAATGGTGAACCTAGTTTACATTAGAAAACCCAGTAAGAGGTGAATTTTCGGTTTGTTCGGTTAGTACTTATCACTTCCATTATTTTATTTTAACGCTCCCCATCTAAATTTGTATCAAATCTGAGCATATTGTTTTGTACGACGTAAATACAATAAAACGAGGTGAAAGAGACAATAAGTTACAAAAACATTCCTAAGCCGCTCAAAATGGGTTTTTGCGAGACAATAAAAACCAATACATATCAACTTACAACATCTGCACTTTTTGAATGAGGTTAGATGATTTTTAATCGATTCGGATATTTTATGTAAATATTTTATATTTAATGGTAAGTATAGTCAATCAATCAATCAATTTGAAACAACTCAAAACACCGTTCAGGATCTTATTGTGAAATCCACCCGGAATTTCGGTGAAAGATGAAAAACTCGAGAATTTCTCTACTTCAGTTCCAGTAAACATATAATCGTGGAAAAATGGGTATATCTTGAAAACCTATAAATAACTGGAAAAAACCTATTGGGGCAATATGAATAAATTACAATGCAGCGCTGCTACACGCCGCGATTTATTAAAGTAATGAATTAATCGTAATAGTTTATAATATATTAGTAAATATGAATGTAATGTACCGCTGTAAATGTTTTTTTTCATGAGTTTTTTCTTGCAGAATCGAAGCAGGCTTTAAAAAAGTAGATAATAGTTAGAACCGACCGGACGCTTGATATTAATAATATTATTATATTATCCAATAGATAGTACGAAAAGACAATGTGACGAGTCTGTTCCGAAGGGTGGGAAGATCATTGGCTGGAGAGATGAGGGATTTTCGGGGGTTGAAAAGAAGATTCGAGAGGTCGCCGGTGGAACATTGTGGACCAGAAAATGTAAGAGGGAGGGTTTATCACGGTGATGACGATAGAGGTTGGGGGAAGTGCAATGGGGGAAGGTGAGAGCTGCCATCTTGCCATCGCAGGCAGACCACCTCTGCCATACTCGCACCCCACCGCCTCGGGCTCCCCCAGATCCAATCTAACTCACCCTCTCTCTATCTAGCTCACCCCTCGCATCAGCAGCAGACGCAAGTTGCTCAAATTATATTTCTCACCCTTCAACAGAAAGATTCTTCGACGAATTTTCGTAAAATGTAGCCACCTCAATGAGTCCGGGCAGTGCGCAGTAAATTGTACATAGGAAAATTAGACATCGAAACTATAATAGGTCCTGGACTGTCCGATCGTAATAATATTTTCCGTGCGTCTGCAATGTCACTAAGATGGATAACAATTTAAATTTTCAACACTCGGGACTTGGTTTTCGTTGCTATTTGTTGTTATTTTTTCTCTTGCCTAAAAATTACTTTTTGCACATTTTTGCCAATCAACTTTTTATTAATTGCTAAGCCAAAACGTTGAGAATGTTCTCATCGGACAACGTAACAACGAGCGAGCTAATTCGGCAACATAAAAAATCGGGTTTACGATCCAATAATGAACCATCGTAATCGCGAATGAAAAAAATTCTATCCCTCCCTCAAAAGTTGATGTTTTACGTTTCAAGGCATGCAGAATCCGAATATTCAATTTTTAAACATCTGGCCGTCCGTCGTACGCCGTCAACACTCCTCTGGCGAGACTATAAAAGCTAAATTCTTGAATGTATCACCAAAATTCAATCATGGCCTGACAACGGCTCAATTCTTTAATCAAATCGCTACTTCAATTTCTACGGTATTTTGAGGGGGGTTTTGAGGGGGAGAGCATTCGTATTTTCCAACGTTTTTCAGAAAAAAGGAGTGTTAGGTATCAATTATATAGATTTTTGAAGGCTGAATCGATTGACACCATAAAGGAGTCAATAGCCAAAATGTTACTCCAGTTATCGAAGGTTTAGTGAGATCTTAGTGAGATTTAGTAAGAATTTGGGAGATTTTCACTACTCTGGCACGATTCGAGAATACGTGCAGTTGTAAAAATCGTTCTATACTCGTTGGAATGCTCGTCGAACACTCTCTCCAACAGTACCGTAAGGCGAAAAATTTGGCATTTAATATGAAAATTAATAACAATAAAAATGTACAATCATTTGCAGCATTTTTATTGGGTTAGGCACCTAACTCGATTTTGGTTATTATTCAATGATAAACCATTGTGATCGCCCAAGAAAAAAAATTTCTGACCCCCTCAAAATTTGATTTCAAGGCATGTAGAATCCGAAAATCCAACATAAACAAATCACCTTATTAATTTCTATAGATTTTTGAACGTTGAATAACGAGGGGGGTCGATAGCTTTATTGGTTCTCGAGTTATCACAGCTTTTGTGTTAAATTTGGGAGCTTTTCAGAAGTTTGGCATGAGGTTATAACTCGAGAGTTCTCGGAGCTATAAAAATCGTTCTATACTCGTTGGAATGCTCGTCGAACGGCTTACAATGCGGGCAAACTTATTTTCATTCGATAATCGCAAAAACGATTTTAAAGTGAAGGGTTAAATTTAAAATATAGCATTTGTTCGAGCAATTTGAATCGTTCAACAATAAACAAACAAAAAATTATCTACCCTTGAAATTCGGAATTTTCGATAGTTGAGGAAACTTCGAGTTTGAGAATGGGTATTGGCAACATGAGCCACTGAAAATTCGTTGGCCGTGATTCAATAAAATGTTTGGAGTTTTCATCATGCACCAAACAATTTCCCCAGACCGAACACAAACCATCAATTTTCTATGAAAGGACGAAAAGACAAGGGAAGCGGCTATGGGTTTTTATATTCAGGTTTTTTATCGTATGATTATCAAGTCCCCAATAGAACTCGCAGTAAATGTGTACCCATTTTTTCTTCTTGTTTACGCAGTAAATGGATGTATGATGATCGTCCTAAAAGTCGGAACAGGGGTTGAATCAGAAAAACGGCCTTTCAGAGCGATGATAAGAAACGCACTTCACAAGAGTGTTTCATGAAATCTATCTCCGTAGTAAACCAATAACTTCGAATGTATTTCTTAAAATTGTTAATCTGGGAAGCAGAGTACTTAGATGCTATCAACCTTCAAATTAGTTCATTTTAAATTATACAGGCTGAAAAAACTATATTTAAACGCAAGTAAGGTGTAGAAATATTTCTTATGGCACGTATAGGAGACGCCTGACTATAATTTTCGTGCCAGACATCATACTGCCGTGTTTTCGAATATTTAAATATCTTTAATATAAACACTTTTTCGAACAAACTATAATAGACACATTATTGAAATTTTCACCAAAAACTAATATCGGTCTCACAACGGCCCAATGTTCGAACCACATTGACAGCTCTATTTCAAGGGTATTTTCGGGGGAGAAAATTCGTCTTTTCCAATGTTTTTCGGACAAAGGTGTGTTTGGTATCAATTCGTATAGATTTTTGGACGCTGAATCGAATGCGATCATCGTGGGATGATCGAATTAAGAAAAATAAAAATGATTACAATTACAGTCGTTGCTACGGAAGTTTCTCCCGTAGTTTGTTTTTCGGTGGAAAACGTTTGGAATAATTACCGTCACGAATGGATAGTCTTCTTAAACATGGTAGGTATATCGTTATTGAAGCGAAGGAATAATAAACCACTGTACAATCATTTGCAGCGTTTTTGGAATTGTACGCCAATCATTTGCGGCTCTTTAATTTTGTGGACTGCCGGTGTGACATTGGCGTGCGGAAACGTTTGAAGGGAAAATCGGCAATAGTGAGCATTTCATATTGAAGCCTGGTCGTCCTGCTTGTCTGGGACGAAGACGTTGATTGAAGTAATAAAGAATACTTCCAAGGCGAGGAAAGGTGAGCAAGAGGCGCGTGTTCACAGTAGGTGGATCTGAATTCCTCAACTTGAACGGGGAACGGTTGGAAACAAGTATACATGTATGCGTTGTAAGATTGGTATGTACGTACAGAGCGTGAAGGAGTGAGCGTGCGTGAGTGAGACGGAGTGGCAACTCGCTCCACGGAAGGGAATACCGTGGGACGGAAGGAATCAGTGGAGCGCATGCGCTTAACTCTCTTCGATATTCCGAGGGAGATAGTGCGAGCGGGAACGAGAGGTTGAGCGGAGATCAACGGGAGGGAAGAGTGAAACGAAGGGGATTCGGCTTTTCTCCCTTTCTCTATTCCTCTCTATTCCATTCTCATTTGGCGCCATCGACTCTGTCTCTGTCTGTCTGTCCTGGGGCTTTCTCTCCCTGCTATCCTGAGATTAAAATCTGCGAAATTGTACTGCGCCAGAATGAGGAAAAGTCGGGAGGAGAGGAAAAATGAAATGGAACGAGGGCGTGGCGCATGAAGGGAGAGATGTATATTTTCATATAGAAAGCCAGCAGGAGTAGCAGGCGGTGTTCTGAATGTAAACGGTGGCGCCTCAACTTGGAAAGGGGTCAGGGAAGTGGTGCTGGCTGGTGTGTAGAGAGGGATCTCTCCCTCCGGCTGTTGATAGAACGAGGGGAGAGCATTGGGCGGAGGGTGAATCTCAAAAGAGGCGAGGGGTGAGAGATATGACTGCGGGCCGTTGGGGGAGGGGGCAAACGCAATGCATTATGGACCGTAAGGGAAGTGAGCAGGCACCGCAGAAAATGGCGGGCGCTCAACCACATCGCTTTCTCTAGCTTTTTACTCCTCCCATTTCTTCATCATTATTATCATCATCATCAGCTCGTTTTATGCACTGCTACCTCTACTTCTGTTGTAACTTTCCCTCAATCGATTGCGTAGGTAACGCCAGCGACGCTTTATTATTTTTATTTCAAAAAGAAGGATCGGAAATAAATAATATTTATGACCATAATTTTCATAACCGAACGATTGGAGTCATTCGAAAAAGATAGCTGTTTTCTTTTTCGTAATTTTTATCAACGCTTTGGATGGAACACTGTTAGTAGTTACTGAAAGAATTATAGACACTGTTGCGATGCCTTGTTCCGGTAACGGGATACGCGGTTCATCACACAGTTAACTATTCTCTTAAGATATTGATCTTCAACAACGGTATTTCACGATAAACTAGCATTTTCCCACCCTTTCGAAAAAAATGTTTAATGGTTGAAAAAATGATTAATCAAGTTCCTGCCAACTTCTAATCCTAAATTACTCCAACAAAACGTCCTCTGTTCCTTGGACGAAATTTATCAACATATAGCAGTTCACAGAGTAATTTGAATTTCATGTGCAAATGAGGATATTGCGCGGTAAAATATCAAAAAAATTTGCACTGTCGACATTTCTCAATTCAGTGGTTTCAATGTGGAAATCGTCTGAAAATTGAATGTAGTATCATTCATTCAATGTCAAAACATGTGGAACTTTTTTGAGAAAAAAATTAAATTATTCCAGAATCACCTTCTATAAGCGACAGAATAGATTTTTTTGAAACCCCGAATTTTGTCTCAAAATATCTCGATCCAAACGTGGAAAAAGTGTTTTCATATTTCTCGAACCGCCCCAAATTTCCGCATCGACAGAGATTAGGATCTTTGTTAGTCTAATATGCGCTGAAAGATGTCATTTTTAGTAGCTTCAACAGTTTTTCCATCCATAAAATGCGTCGGCGTCGAAGAAGACGCAGGTTATAATATAACTCTTTCCATGATATATTATATGCTTGGAATAAACTTCACCAACTGTCACTACACCATATTTGTGGTATCATGCATAGGCGTAACGAGGGGGGGTTACTGGGGACGTAACCCCCCCCATTGCTTAGAAATATTTTTTAAAAAAGGACAAGGATATGATGGGGCCTCAGCAATGAGTGGAAAATTCATCGGAGCACAGGCCTATGTAACGGAAGAGCATCCTACTGCAATATATGTCCATTGTGCATCCCATAGCTTAAACCATGCTATAAGTGCATCATGTTCAGTTTTTGAAATCAACCCCCCCCCCCATGAGGGGGTAAACCCCCCCATGAGTCAACTCTAGTTACGCCACTGGTATCATGTGGTATGGTGTATCATAAGTTTAGTATCAAAAACTGTCAAAAATCGGTTCAAAAATGATTTCAAAAATGCCGACCTATTTGAATTTTTCCTCCGCATTAATTTCGATTCTTTCAAATTTTTATTTTCGAGAAACCACCTCGGGTACGTACTCAGAGATTTTTCCAAGTTCCACAGCGAACGGATGAACGGTTCAGGAGTTAATCGGTAGCATACGCATATGTATTCAATTTTACAATGAGTATGTGTTGAAACATAATGTGAAGCCGGATTTTCATTTCTCCCAAAGTTGTTCATTTTCTAGTTTACGCGAAAAACCGCGAACTCTTAGCACTGTTTCAAACTAAATAAAAAAATTAAAAAAAGAGACAACCAAATAGGCATAATTGAGCATCATGACTCGAAGCTAACAAGCACCAATAATTCCACAAATTACTATTCTAAATAAACTATTCAAGTAGACAAATAAAGTAATAAAATCGACCTCAAAAATTAATAAATTTAAAGGGATTAAATGTATAAAGAATACAGAAAATTCAATATATACCCCAGGGTTAAGTGTTTGGTTTCAACATTAAGTTGATCACTCCAAATTTAAGAGGGAAGTGAAGATTGGCTGTTAGAACGGATTTTGTACTTCAAGCAGTAATTAGTTGTAATCATTCGAACATGGATTGAAACCTGGTACGTCAGACCATTTTCTTCCAGTTTGCTTATAAACAGTTCTTCAACTATCTTGTTTAAACGGGTAAAATACACCTGGCCCTTACTGGACATTTCAAGCACACAACAAGAGAATCGATTTTATTTCGTGTTCAATGACGAGAAAACCTACAGCGTGCACCAAGAGCATTTCACCCTATTTCATGAATCGACAATTCGTCCAAGGAGACGTCGAAAATTAATCGGTTCCAAGAATGCCAATGATCGAACCGCTCATGAACCGATAGCATTCGCTGGCAGCAACACCCGAGCGTTTTATCGACGCGATGAACAAGCGCACTTGATATGCAAATTCAAAGAAGAACACGACTAAATGAGCGATGGAATTAGAAATAGTTGTTTGGATTTGACGCGAGGCCGTAGCAATTAGTAACGGAATGGGTGATCATCGGAGTGTGGCATAGTATCTGAGTACAGAGGGCGAAGAGGAACAAATCGAAACGAGGGTACATTACTTCCCTCGTCTTCCTCCACACTACGTTTCTGACGTCTATATTTTTACGTACTACCCGCGCAACAACAGCAGCAGCGACGGCGTTCGCTTTTCTTCTCCTCTCTTATCGAATTATATTAGCTACACGCGATCCATCATTTTTGCCGCTGACAGTTCCACCCTCTGTTGCTATTGTTCGAATTAAAACAACACTTATAGGCTCTTCGCAAGGCGAAGCGAGCCGGAGCTATCAGGACTGCAAGCGATGAAGGCGGTGAAGGATGAGACGTTGGATGAGGCATCCACCGACAGACCGACCGACGTGCCGTTTTGTTGGCTGTAGGCCAGGAAAGAGGAGAGAGCTCAGATCGTTTCCATTAGATACTTACTCGGCAGGAAAACGGTTGAAAACAAACAGGGTCCCCTGTTAGTCGATGCAACAAATCATCTTTTATTCTTTGCCGTCGTCCATTACGTAGCGTTTGCTCGCCCCCTCTCAATCCGCTCGTTTTCTGAGTGAATTTCTCACCGTAACTCACCTACGTACGGCGGGCGAAGTCGAGGGGGATAATTTCACGTCGTTTACCTTCTATTCGGCGATTTTTTCCAAAAATAATTCAACTGCGCCGTTACGAAAAAAGAGCTTTGTTTAAAAATGCCCTAACAGGAAACTCGGGAGCCTTATGAAAATGAAATCTCAACCGTTTTACCGCGAGGAGGATATATAAAGGCGGTCCATCGATTATTTGCGATAAGAAATGAATTTTTGAAAAACACAGAGCATTTGTATGAACTGGTAGATTGATAGAGAATGTTTAGGAACACTAGAAAAAACGCTGCAAATGATTGTGGTTTATTATTACTTCGCTTCAATAATGATTTAAGAAGATTATCCATTAGTGATAGAAATTATTCCGATCATTTCTGAACGTTCCCACCGAAAAACAGATGGTAACTACAGGGGAAAACTCCGTAGTAACTATTGTAATTTTAATCATTTTTATTTTTCTTAATTTCCAAATTAAAATCTGAAATTTTTGCCTTACGTTATAGTTGAATAGATTGTTCGACAAGCATTCTAACGAATATAGAACGATTTTTATAGCTCCACAGTCGACTTCCGGATTGACTTTCATCCTGACTGGAAGTCGCCAGATTTTGGAGTAAATGGTGTTTACTTCGGAAGATTTCTCAACTATGGAAGTAAACACGGTCGGTGCACGCCGCCCTATATGTTTCGAGAAAGTTCAACGTCATTTCGTCAGGTATGTCAATCGTAAGTGTTTCCGCCAGAATGACTTATCAGAGGACATGGCGCGGAGTAGGCTGGGTTTGAATTTATTGGAGGACAGGCGTATGTGATGTGACCTTTCTGGCCAAGATCGTCAAAGGGCTTATTGATGCATTGCTGGACCGTGTTGGCTTTCGTGTTTCGGGGTATCAAACTAGGTCGAGCGACCTTTTTCTTTCCGGGTTTTCACCGAACGAATTATTGAATTAATAGTCCGACCACGAGGATGATGAGGTCCTATAATTCTTCCCCTATCGAATGTGACTTCTTCCTTGAGAGCTGTAGGAGGATTTGAGTCACTACAGTAAGCAGAATTGAAATCGAGCTTTGACGTGGGCTTCATCTTTTGTCTTGATTTCCCTGGGCTGCTGTGGTTCTCCAATGAGTGATCAATGTGCGTTTCTCTGTGTGTACAATTGTTTATTTTCTTTGTACGATAAGTTACTAATGTAAGCAATATTGCATGTTAAATTATTTTTGTATATTTAGCATCGAATTCGCTCTGTTTGCGCTCTGTATACTATGAACATTTGTCGGTTCAACGGGCGATTAATCTATTATCTAATGGTATTTGTATCCTGTACGCATGTAAATAAATAAATAACTGAAAAAATATAGATATAACAATATACCGTTAATTATTCAACTCTTTAAGTACTTACAGAGGGTATATTGTCGTTGGTACAGATCCCTTCGGACAATAACCGGTCGCGGATTTCCCACGCGAATATCGATGGGCACTCCCGCTTGTAGTCGGCGATTTTGGTCACGACTCCATTCGTAGCGACGCGAGGTTTTGAGCCACCGATGGCTCGCGGTTTTATGGACCCCGTCTCGTAGTACCTGCCAACATTGAATATCGAAATACGTCTTCAAAGCATCCCTGGTTTTTGAAACGCTCTTGAATGAAATTGATAGGCATTATTGATAATATCACAAAGCAGTTCTGAAAAATATGTAAATATTGGTTTACTGAAAAAAATGATGGCTTTTACTTGTCTATATAAAAATGTTCGGAATGAAAGCCGATTCCAAAGACTGTGATTTTCTTATTGTAGTTAGTTTGACAGTCGAATGATTTCAATGTGCTATTCATATTAGGTTTAGTTTAGGCTGTGATGTTACATCGATATAAATCGCATAGTATTTTATTATTAAAGAGCTTTTAAATAATTAATAACAGTGACTCGAACGTGACCAGTGTAGAGCCGAAATTCATCGTACTCAAGTGAAGAAGAGACAGATGAAAAGACAATATTTGTGAAAATGAAGTCCGCTTCTTGTTAGTTCATCTTTAAATATTTATTCGTTAATTACATTCCAAATTATGCAAATAAGGTGCAGCAATGGCTCGATCAGCAGAAAACCAGTTGGAAATTGTAATAAGAACGTGTAATAATTTTCAGTGAAAATGAAAACCTAAACCGAATAAGTAGAGGGGTTACCTGCCGAGGATCTTGGAGACACAGCCGTTAGAGACTTGAAGAATACGAGAAATGTCGCAGGGTCGTGCTCCCGAATGAGCAAGTTCGACGATTTTTTGTCTCGTCGAGTCAGGAAGTGGCCTCCCGTTCACGTAAACACCTCCGAGTTGATTGATTCCAGAGTGTCCGGCAGTCGAACAGCCGAACAGAGAGCTCTGGGCCATCTCCTCCTCTACAACAGTCAAATTGAGCCGTATAAAGGGAATTGGTTTTACGAGTCAAATAACGAGTTAAATAAGGTTTGACAATTAATTTTAATTCATGTTTTCAATCGATACAGCTCGAATTTGAAGATGATTGTGAAAACCGCATCTCACTATTTTCTTTCACTAGGTTTATAGTTTCCATGGCGTAACGGAAGGAGAGAGCGATTTAATTCCCTTCATACATTTGTGCATACCTTAGTTTCATGATGTAGGGATGACACGTGACTCGCTATCATTCTCATCGTGAAGTGTAATATCGTAGAAGCACACATTGGTATGAAGGATTAACCTCAAAACTAAAGCCAAACCTGGACCGGACATGAGTGATGGCAAGATCGCTCGAGTTCTTCACGTACACCGTCTAGTAAAGGCTGAAGTGCCAATGCCTGAGGATAGGCTCTAAGAGGGAATATGCCCCCTTATGCAGGAATACACGATGGTTGGCATGAAAGTGAATCCCCGATAGTTCAGACCCTTTTGTTGCTGTATTTTATTATGTCATGAATATAATTCAGTCTTCGGAAAAACGTCCAACAATACGAAACATTATTCCCCCTAGCAAAAGTTGATCGAGAAGAAGGCAATAAACGAACCTGCTGCCTGTAGGATATTGAACCATACACATTGATCAACTAAATAAAAAATGGTACCTGAAGAGATAGATAAAGTGCTCAAATTTTGATGAGAGTGAGTGGCGTATTGTTTTTTTTTCACCAAATAAAAACGCTGTAAATGATTATAGAGTGGTTTAGTATTCCTTCGCTTCAATGATGATTTAATAAGACTATCCATTTGTGATCGAAATATTCCGAACATTAGTGAACGTTCCCACCGGAAAACAGATGGGTCACTTTAGGGAAAAACTCCGTAGCAACTATAGTTATTTTAATAATTTTTATTTTTCTATATTTTCTAATTAAATGCTAAATTGTTCGCCTTACGGAATGGTTGAAGAGAGTGTTTGACGAGCACCGAATGATTTATATAGCTCCAAAAAGTCTCAAGTTATTCACTCATGCCAAATTTCTGAAAAGCTCCCAAATTCAACACAAAAGTTGCGGTTGCTCGAGAACCGATCAAGCTATTCACCACGCAATGGTTCATTCGATTCAGTGTCCAAAAATTTATAGAAATTCTACACCTTTCTCTGAAAAACGGTGGAAAATACGAATTTCCCCCCATCAAAATTCCCAAAATACCATTAAAATTGAGGTAGCGATTTGGTTAAAGAATTGAGCCATTGACAGGCCAAGATTGACTTTTTGGAGAAAATTTCAAGAATGTATTATATAGTTTGGCCGGAAAAGTGTCGACCGGCGTACGGCGTCGACTGAAAAATATTCTTGGGCGATTACAATTGTTTGCTACTGAATAATAAACCAAAATGGATACATATAGCGGCAAAACTCGAAGCTTCATACATTATTAATTTGGTGAATATAAATACCTAAACCTAATAGGAGTATCAAGATAATTATAATTTGGACGCATATTTTTATGCCTTCCATCAACATTTTGGACTCTCAGAAGGGTAAACGAATAGCCGTAGAGGTTCTATCAAAAATATAAATTGAGTTCCCTGTGGCAATTGTTTATTCAGAGAAGGTAAACAAAGATTAACCAGGATGAGAGGTTTTCTAAAAATCGGGTCGGTCAATGGGTTTTAATGGGTGCTGATCGTAAGTAGAAAACGCAATAAAGAGTAATCGATTCTATAGCAATAGATTATTATCAGGAGATATATTTTTTTTCTCGTTGAAAAATAAATACCAACACTAGGACAATTCATTTAAAATTAACCATTTAATGACCATAGAACATAATACCTAGCTTCACGAATTTTGCTAGCGACTAAAATTTATTCTCCCATACTACCAAACTGTCAAACGCCTAGTTGGGTAAATAGAATCAGTAGATATTCATCATTTTGATTTAACATCAACAGCTCTCTTTAGGCGAGGAGTGTCACAAAAATAATTTCACTCTACTCGCGCGAATTTTGAAACTGAATAATGGTTGGCTACTGTTTTGATTAATGAAACTGAATATACTATGTTTACGAGCGAGTCAATGAAGCGCCACTTAATAAGCGAGTTGGGTCAAATATCATTAAGTATCCCAAATCAGCTTCGAGAGTCGAGGTAGTAGAAATTGATCGAGTTTTTCAAGTAGGTGTACGGCAACTTCTATGTCCCGCTTTTTTCGATCGTATATACAAATGTTATCTATGTTATATACAAACATAGAAAAATAATTGATTATTTCAATTGATATTTGACTATCAAATTATAGAGTTAATCCAGATAAATGGCATCCAAAGTTGAGAATTTGGATTTTAGGGAAATATCATCTAGATTCTTCACTACGATTTGACTTGATCTTGATTGAATTATCGCATTATTATATTTTATTTATAGCTAATATGGAGTGATACCCTTTCAATTTGTGAAAAATTAAGATCATCACGAATAGCAGCACATACAGTAAAAGCAATGTCACTTTTAACGGAATATGACCTATTAATTAACTTATTTCGAATTTATTGTCTCAAGTTGACGTTCCAAACTAATTCACGGTCTTAACAATCAATGTAATGAAGCTGCCGCACGATCCATTTCAGAAGATCTGAAAATAAACGACAGATACGAAAATTGCTTCACAAAATGTGGCGACGTATGAACAAAAGCTCAAGAACAACGAGCAAAAAGCTATTCGCTCACCGTAACTATTTTTCTTTGATTTGGCGAACTATGTGTATTTCGATGAAGAGCAGCTCAGTCAGTCTACTACTTCATAGAAATTTGTCAGAAATTATTAAAACCATTCAATGATTCATTAATTTAAATATCATTCTGTGCCCAGTGAGGGTTCAAATATACAATGCGGAGTATCGGGTTCAATCGGAGGTTCTTCAGTGTTGACGGTTTCTAATTTCCTTAATCGCTGAGCAAAATGTTTCTTAGCGGCTGTGGTAAAGCATGAAATCCATATTGTGCTTGTTCCCGTATCCACTTCCTTTTGACGACTTTCTATTTGACACTGAGAAATGTATTATATTTCAATCGAGTGTGAAGGTCCGGTGTAAATAAATACGTAGAAATAAACGCAGCACATGATTGTACAGCGGTTTATTATTCCTAAAATAAAAAATTATTAAAATTACGATAGTTGCTTCGGTGTTTTCCTCTATAGTTACCAATCTGTTTTTCGGTATGAACACTCACAAATGCTCGGAATAATTACTACCTTATTTTTCGGGAAGGGGAAAGAAAACAAGCAAATAGTGCGTCGCAGGTCGGTTGCCTCCGACGGAAGGCAAAGGAGGCTTAAAGTTACGGGAAAATATAATTACTACGAAAGAAGGGCGGTTGGGCGTTGATGCGCAGGTGCTTCATTCGATTCTCCTCTCCATTATAGTTGCTCCATCTGTTGGAAGGGATAACTTGAAGTTAAACCAAGTTGTATACGTAGAGCTAATCTGTCGACTAAAGGATCCGGCGTAGCGCCAACAGCAGGAGGCCTACGAAGGCTGTTTGTCCGGAAAAGCGGATCCAATAACGCGAGCTCGATGCGGGAGGCGCAGCCGAGACGAAACGGTGCCAATAGCTTATCCATTTCATCTCTACGAACGCGTGGAATGGGAGGCACAATCTAACGTATCTAACGTTGGAAGGTGCTTATGGGGGTGGGTGGCTAGGTAGGGTGCACACGGTTAGCAGACACCGAGTGAGTCTCTCGGACTGCAAATATGGCGAGTCGAGGGAAGCACTAGATGAGCTGGGACGTTGCCAAAGCTTCTTAAACACAGCACTCACACGCATTCCCTTGGCCCTCGCTAGCTGAACAGACAGTAACTGTATCCGATTTCCTACACAGCGCTGATACAGAGCCTAGCCCGACCGTGTAGTCAATCACTGCCCATTCTATCCTCTTCGCAAGGGCTATTTATCCTCTTCCGCCCCAATGTGCCACTCAAGTTCTAAACTGTTATGTAAGAACCGTCGGCAATCATGATGCCCATGCGGCTTACCAATGTACGCTGAACCGGATTCACTGGAAAATTTACCACCTATTAGAAAATCTTTGTAAACTATAAAGACTAGAAAATGAAATTTCGCAACCAACTCGCTTCTTCATTATATTAATAAAATGCGTGAATTTAAAGAAAGGAAAACATTCACCGTATTTCATCATGTTAAACTACCATTGATAATATTACGCTCTGCTACCATTTTTAATTAGGCTCTGCTTAGTGTGGAAGGAGAGTGGAGCGATGGTGAAGTGGGGCGCACACTTGTTGAGCAGAGAGCAGTGGAGTGAAGTGGGTGAAGTAGAGTGGAGCAACGAGGAGTGGGGATGAAACTATGATGAGAAAAGAAAAAGTTCATCGCCTTCGTAAGCAGTCATATCTTGACATGGATATGTCAATGGGCTGGAGTTCATATTTTAAATGAATGGTGTACGACTGGATAATAGGTACAAATGACTTGCACACAAAAACCGTGCAAATTATTGTACAGTGGTTTATAATTACTTCGCTTCAATAATGATTTAAGAAGACTATCCATTTGTGTTAGTAGTTACTCCGAACATTAGTGAACGTTCCCACCGAAAAACAGATAGGTCACTGCAGAGAAATACTCCGTAATAACTATTTTCATTTTAATACTTTTTATTTATCTTAAAATTTCTAATTAAAAGTTAAATTTTTCGCCTTACCGTATGATTGAAGCGAGTATTTGACGAACATTCCAACGAGTCTAGAACGATTTTTATAGCTCCAAGAACTCTCGAGTTATACCCTCATGTCAAATTTCTAAAAAGCTCCCAATTTCAACACAAAAGCTGCGATAATTCGACAACTATTAAAGCTATCGAGCCCGCAATGGTCTCCTTCGCTTCTGCGTTCAAAAATCTATAGAAATTGATACCAAATACTTCTTCTTCTGAGAAACTTCGGAAAATACGAATTTTCCCCCCCTCAAAACCCCCCAAAAATACCGTTAAAATTGAGGTAGCGATTTGGTTAAATAACTTAGCCATGTCATGCCACGTTTGGTTTTTGGTGAAAATTTCAAGAATTCAGCTTTTATACATAGTTTTGTGAGAAAAGTGTTGACGACGTACGGCGGAAAGGCAGAATTTTTTTTAATGGATATTCGGATTTTACATGCCTTGAAACGTAAAACATCACATTTTGAGGGGGACTAGATTTTTTTTGGGCGATTTCAATGGTTTATTATTGAACAATATACCAAAATTGTATCGGACCCGTTGAGATCAGAGTGAATAATTCATCATTACGCTTGTGCTGCTTTGGACCAGAACCACGACAAAAATTTGTACTCGGATTTTTTTCGAACGCGGCAACCGTTGCTAAGGAAAGACGCCACTTCTATGATATACCATTTATTAGTTATACTTTCTAATATAAATTCATTATCTACATTTATGAATTCGATACGAGCTTGTTGCTCTTTCTTCCCGATTTCTTCCGGATGGATACAATCAGGCACGCTACACAGTTAGAATTCACTCAGTTTTCTACAAAATTTATCCTCGCCTCGACAATCTCATTTACACTTAAAGAATCACCTTGTTCTTTCCGTCGATCATAATATGAGCACCGTATGAGCCATGAGGGACAAAAGCGTATTTTGAAAAGCCGAAAATAACTCCAGATTGCTTCACTAAAATTGTGGACGTTTATCGCGTTAAATCGTATGAAGTTTTAAATTTGAAAATTATTTTTGAAGGCATATAAGGTCTGTAGGCAAATCCTACAACAGAAATCGCTTTTTCAACATGGGTGCAAAAAATGTGGTGACTTGTTATGAGAAAATGGATTAGTATCTAAGCTGAATCGATGAAGCAACGTTATTATTTTCTTTTTTTTTGCAAAGCAAAAGGATGAAATTTGGCCGGTCAACTTACCCCGCAATTCTAATCGGAGTAGCTACCTGGTCACCCCCCTTGGCAGACGATTTGTCGGACATATTTCTGCAACAAAATACGACAACACAATAGTGAGGTTTTCCGTTAGCTCACAAAGTGTTTCTGTTTAAAATTTTCGACGAAGAGGATTGTACTATTATTGGGACCATTATTGGGATAATATTAATAGGCAATTTTTTCTCTACGATTTTAGTGAAATATTTTTTTACTTGAAATATTACAGCAAAATATTTTTCCTAGGTAAAAACCTAGCGAACTATTCTTGGAACTATTATTCACTAACCGAGTGCTATTCCCTCTTCGGACAATCTGAGCAACCCTGAACGACTTGGTTTTTCAGGCGCACATTTCTTTCGCTTTTCTTTTCCGCACCACTCGACCGCAAGAAATTATTTTCCCTTTTTTGTAAATATTTCTGCAGGCGGCGACTGGCTGATAATTTTACCAAGAAAACGTCTGAGGAACCAGAATGTACTCTGGATAGTTTGGGGGTATTCGGGCTGGCAAGTTGAACGATTAAATGATTAGCGTTCAATGGTTTACGACTGAATGTTCTAAATCACTCGGGCTAAGATTACTCACTCAGATTCACTTAGCTGTTAGCCAATCGGAGAATGTTTCTTTTTTACTTTCATTTCACTGTTAGCAATTATGAGTCAAACTTCCTTTCGCCTAGACTAACTATTCAAGATGTGTCTTCACTGTAGAATGTTCATTCTTAAGATTGTTAGTGACGATGACCTAAACGCAGGAATCGATACAACAATATAACTCATTTGAAATTATTGAAATTCGTGACAATGTCTTCGTCCTCTATTCTTCAACTAAAAGTTGGAGACCGTTCAGTTGGAAAGTGAGCTAATTTTATTTTCCACCTTCGGGTTCAAATTACTAGCGGTGCTGCTCCGGCATTACATTCCTTACTCGCTTGTTTTCTCGGCTTGAAAATTTTAAGTTTTGATATTTACAGAGCTTAAATGACAAATCCAGTGCAGTAAAGTAAACAAGGAGTTTCACCTTGGATTTTCGTCCAACTGGGAATATTTTCCCAGTCGTGGACGTCGTCAGCTTTTTCCCATAGGGAAATCAGAAGATTATTCATCAATTTTGCACTTATTAATTCTGACGATTTCGCTCGTGGCTACTCATTGCCTCACCCCCCTGAGTGTGGAGGACGAAAGGGCGGGCCAAACTGAGTGTGACCCCAGCCGGATTCGAACCCGGCTCCACCGTGTAGAGAGCTAACGCTCCATACCACTACACCACGGGTGGCCTTCAAATCCAGTGCAGTATTGGAAGTGGAAGAGACCGAAATTATAGCTCCAAGGATTATTTTTAATTGAATATTGATTTATAAATCAACCATTTCGAACGTCTGTGCGCAATAATCAGCTAAAACTGCGTTACGTTTTTTTCGCATGCTGAAATCGATGCTGACGATCGTCAACTTATTTCATATTATTCGCTTTACATCGAAATCCACGCGATAACATTGGTTCGCTACTGCCACGGTTCACTCCCTCCCGCTAACGACGGGTCTGCGACCTATTATCGGCACTCCTGCGGGCGGTATAGCTCGGTCCAAGTACCTTTGAAGTAGACAATCGATCATGTAAACTAATAGGTGGTTTTACGCTTCAGAGCTTGTGAATGTTTAAAAACTACCGTTCACCTAAACGCTTAAGTAGAAAAATTGATATGCGGAAGTGTAATTGAACATTTCTTGCGGACAGCTGGCCTTAAAAAGTAGATATTTTTTATTTGGAATAGTGATAAACACAGGTTTTGCGCATATATATGGTAAGTCTATAAATATAACACTACTCCTCGTGCTGAACTAATAATAACCTCTTGAAGCAAATAATGCAAAAAAATGGTTGTACTGTGGTTTGTAATTCCTTTGATATACACTTGCGTCAGTAACTATCCCGTGCATTTGTTAACGTTCCCACAAACAACAGATTGGTAACTATAAGAGAAAAATCTATAGCAACTATTGTAGTTTTAATCGTTTTTCTTTTTCTTAATTATCTAATTAAAAGATTCATGTCCGGGAGTTTTGAGGTGGAGAAAAACCCCTGGACATCAAGAAATGCGACGAGAAGGAAAATAAAAGATTCATTATTTGCCAAACGATATAGCTTAAGAGAATGTTTGGCGAGTACAACGCTTTTTATAGCTCGACAGTCTCGAGTTATGCAATCTTGCCAATATCTCAAAACCTCGAACTTGCCACACAAAAGCTGCTATAATGCGAGAACCATTGAAGCTATTGACACTGTTAAGGGTCTCATTCGACTCAGCGTCCGAAAATCTATGAAATTTGATTACAACTACACCATTTGCTGGAAAACGTTGGAAAATACAAATTTTCTCCCCCTCAAAACCCTCAAAAATACCCTTAAAATTGAGGTAGCGCTTTGTTTAAAGAATTGAACCATTGTCAGGCCAAGATTGATTTTTTTTTACTATTCCATGAATTTAGCTTTTATGGTTTCGTCAAAAAAGTGTTGACGGCAGACGGACAGCTTTTCTCTCTTTTTTTTTAAATTATTGTTCAATAATAATTAACCATGGTTATCGCCCAAGAAAAAAAAAGAAAAGAATTTTTGAAGAACGATTCATTTAACTTCAAAGTTATATTATCTGAACGGAATTATTATTATTATTATTTTTTTTTTTTCTGTTATTCGGCCTCGAAACCTTAACACATCCAATTTTGAGGAGGGAAATTCAATCATTTATCTTCTTGGCGCATTACAATGGTTTACCTACTATTGAATGACGAACTATAATAAGCTTCCATGTAATTAAATATTGTCGAAAGTGACCAACTTTCACAACGAAGCGTATCTTCGAATTGAGTTCGTTCAACAGCAGTCGGATAACTTATGTGAGTATATAATATTGATTATTATATTGTCACTCACTGGAAAGGTGTTGGAAGGACAAGCCGCTGTAATGGCTTAACAACCGTTCCTCCGCCTGCATTAGATGTCTTCCGTTTCATCCATTGTCTAAAACACAGAAACACAATAATCATCATCGACAGTTCAATTAACAGAAAAATATTAATACAGAGAAATTTCACTAACAAAAAATAATCCATTCGCCGGTAATAGTCTCAGCTATATTCACTTTCAGTCGAATTTCACAAACAACTAATTGCTCTCATTTCTTCCGCGAACTGACTTCATCGCAGAGAAATAATTGGAAATGGATACGAAAATGAGAGAAATAGTTTTTCTGTCAACTACGAGTTACCTTACAAAGACCTCAGAAAAGTTTTCTCTAAAGCGTATAGAGGTTGTTGAATTGTTCACTCGAGTCGATATTAAACGAGACGTTAACCAGCTTTCAAAAAGTGAGCAGTTTCGACAGAGCGAAGTATACGTCTCAATATTCGGATCCTTTGTGCCATGAAATTAAGTTCGGATATGAAACGCCTATCGAAAATTTCTATGGCATCAAAAATTTCTATGGAAATCTATCCTTTGTTTAGAAACCATTTAGCTCGGATTAGAAATGTCTCCAGGGCGATTACAATAGTTTACTAGTTGTTCAATCAAATTTGAATGGGATCGGTAACGAAAATCGGTGGGTTTATTTTGGTATCGACACTTCGCAACATTCAAATACTACTTGCATTGTTTGCTTTGTCGTTATTTGCTAGCCTCTGTAACTGCAGATGCTGCTAGAGAATATGTCTGCGCCATGTTTGTTATGGCTGCGAAATGATACTAAAGAAAGGGAGTATAGCGTAAAAAGGAGGATGAATAACTGGATGGAAAAAAATGAGAAGGGCATGTGTGCTCCCGAAAGAGAACTAGGGCAATAAGGAAAGAAGTGCCAGGCGGAGGCCCTTCGAGGAGGCTTAGCCGTTCTACGAGGGTTCGGGGTTGGATTATGGCACCTGCTCCGAGCGCAGGGACGGCCAGGCTGACTACGCTGTAAGCGAGTGGCCATCGCCATCTCTGCCAAGAGGGTCGGGAAGAGGGTAGGAGAGAGCTGACTTACCCTGCAGAGTGGAGACCTGGGAGAACCCGAGAGGAGCCCAAGGTGTGCGCTCCCCGCAGAACCACCGCAATGTTGTCATACCAATACTAGCCTAATAATAGCCCGTCAATCGCCGCCCTTCCCGTATACCTTCGCACCAACACCACGCCCTATGAAACACGTACCTCTACAAACACAAGAACAAACGCACACTAGCACTGATACGCTAACGCGGGCATTGCCAACCGGAGGAAGCCCATCAGCGTGACCTCCTCGCTCTATACTAATACACAATGGTTGAATCCTCGTCATTACTAGTTCCTCATCAATCATCTCACCCAAGAACAACATTGTCCACCCCAATATTGCTATTTGAACAGGTAGATACAGGATTATTACAAGACTAATTGATTCCGTCCGTTGCTGCGCGCACTGATCGCCTATAATCCGACATTGAATTTCAACGGAACAATCAAACTTGAGCATTACGTCCAGCTATGAATGGTAAGCGATTAACGCCCGACTGAAGCTATGATGTTATTTATCATTATTTGACCATAACAATATTACTTTACCTTGTCTGCGCGCAAGATAAGGTATTCGCTGATTGAATTTAGCTCGTCGAATATCCGTGAATAATATGCTGATTCCGTCCTTCTGCAAAATTTGCTGATGCGCAAGAGTAGTTTAAATTAAGGCTGCGATGACGTGGTAACCGGAGAGCGCAAGTAGAAATATTCAAGTTACCCGTAACGGGTGTTATATCGGTGGTGTCATCAATTAGGTATCCATGTCCAAAGAGATTTTTCGAACTAGCAATATATTCGTGTCTACAGTGACCTAAGAGGCTACGAATATCTTTTACTAATTGACTGTACATCGGTGTCCTCGGAAAATTTAGCTTTCAAACTAGCGATATATTTGTGTCATCAGTTATCCATGTTCAAAGAGACGCCGGCTATCTTGGACACCGATAATTGAGGACACGAATATACGACAGTAGGGGTATTCATGGTCGGTGAAAGTCGAGATTGACATCTTCGATGAGCATACCAACGAGTATAGAACGATTTCTATAGCTCCAAGAACTATCGAGTTATACCCTCATGCCAAATTTCTGAAAATCTCCCAAATTCAACACAAAAGCTGCGAGAACTCGAGGGCCATTAAAGCTACCCAGCGATGGTCTTATTCGATTCAGCGTCAAAAACCTATAGAAAATGATACCAAATACACTTTTTTCTGGAAAAAGTTGGAAAAACCCTTCAAAAATACCCCTAAAATTGATGTACCGATTTGGCTAAAGAATTGAGCCGTTGTCTGACCAAGATTGATGTTTAGTGAAAATTGCTAGAATTTTGCTTTTATAGTAATTTAGTAATAGTAATAGTAATAGTAATTACTAATAGTAATTTAGTAATAGTAATTTTATAGTAATTTAGCTTTTATAGCTTTTTATAGTTTTTTATAGTTGTCCAGTTGTAAGTGTTGACGGCGGACGGACAGAATTCTTTTTTACTGGATTTTTGAATTCTACATGCCTTGAAACGAAAAACATCAAATTTTGAGGAAGTTAGAAAAAAAAATTTCTTGGGCGATTACAATGGTTTATTATTGA
This sequence comes from Tupiocoris notatus, assembly GCA_037159825.1. Lineage (NCBI taxonomy): Eukaryota > Metazoa > Arthropoda > Insecta > Hemiptera > Miridae > Tupiocoris > Tupiocoris notatus. The sequence continues at coordinate 822,367 of JASJUZ010000053.1, forward strand.
ATAATAAACGCGGTTACGCGAACATAATACCTGGTGTGTATTTTTGTCTGAAAATATTTTTGTTTGATGACGTAGGAGTGAGCTCTCATGCATATTGACTGCATACTGACTCCCCTCAGCTATCGATCGTGTGCACTCGAAAGGTAGTGGACGTCAAAATTATGGATGCTTGAATTAAGGAAAAATAGGCTGATAAGCAGATCACTTTCTCGTTTTCCATGTTTGGGTCGACAACAGGTATAACCTATTTATAAAACTGAGAAATTCATGTAAAGGATACATTGCAGTTGGTGGATAACTGTTATTGAAAAGTGTAATTCCTAATGCGATGTAATGTTGCCAAATAATGAAGAGGAGTGTCCCTAATCCTTCAACAATTTGATCCAGTATAGTTTCTATTGAAGTAAATATTATTTTCATTAGGCCGAGGATGTCTAAGGACACCGATAAAGTACATTATTATACGTGACTAAGTAATACAACGTCAAAACACTAATATTAATATCTCGGTCTCCAAGATGATTATTATGTGTCTTATATCAAGTGCTTGGCCAGGCCAATATAAAAAATATGGGGAGTCAGTCAATGAGGGAATAATCAGAAATGCGGCGATCTTGAGAAAAAATATTTTACTACAAATTATATGGAATTGAATTTTCAGGAGGCACATCAAATAAAATCTGCACAGTAAAAAAAAATTAAAAAAATATAAAAAAAACTGGAAAACGGGGGGGTTGGTTTTATTTGATTTAGGAATTTAAATTCTTCAACTGCAAAGGGCACGAATTGATTGTTAACTACCGACTAAATTCATCATTCGTTTACTTGAACAGCAATAATAACGACTTCCTCTTCAAATTAATGGAAAACAAAACAAACAACTGCCAAACGCGAGGCACGCACGGAAAAAAGTCAACAATGAGATTAAACAGCGAGTGAAAATTCCGTTTCTTCAACTTCACAGCTTTCGTTTTCTTGCATCTTATTGCGTCTTGGCAATAGACCTTGATTAAAATATGAATATTTCATAGGCGAGTGAAACGGACTCAGACTAGTGCCTTGCTCAGGAGGTATACGCGAGGGTTTTGTAACGTGTTGATTTTTCGTGCTCTCCACCAAATGAAAATTGCTCCCAGTATAATTGGGTGAGCCAGTTCATTCAAAATTTAACACAACAAGTACTCAGCCAATTGTACTTTGTAACGGTTCATTTTGTTGTTAAATTAATGATGCGTTGGGAACCTTACGATTACGTACATCACAACAAGGAATCGAAGTTCGATGAAATGAAGTTCGATCAGCATATAGAAAACTTCAAACGATTTTAAGTTGATGAGGTACGGAGAACGAAAATAACGATAACCGGGCAGGAGAGCCAAGAACAGAAAACCGCACGAAATATATTAATAAACGAAAGTACACTATCTTACCCTACTGATACAAGATACGGTTTGGGAAATGAGATCTTTTATTTAGCAAGGAGACCCGAAAATTAAAAAACGCTCGAATGAAACAAAAAAAAGGCGAATTCGGAGGAAGTACGGTGACAAGAACAACATCAGACAAAACGAATCAAGCATCGTTCACTCCCCATAATAAACTATTCAAGACCTTATGCGCTCGATTACATCAATTTTTCAGGAGTGTGAATATCGAAAAACTAAATGTATGCGTTACTAAATGCACGCGTTAGTAAAAAAGGGATAAAATTCAGAAGAAAAAAAAGTTGCGATAACGTTTCAAGACCTTGACCGTTCAAAAATATTAATTTGTAGGACCTGTAGAAATCAAAATAGATAAAACTTTCAACGTTCATCTTAACTAAGGTACCCGTTGAACCAACGTAGCCCTGAAGATGCCCGAATTGGCGAACGATCTATGCAATAAAAAAGAACAATAGAGAAAGAGCCGCTAAGTTTGTTTCCCACTCGCCCCAATAATTATTGGAACGTCTTATCTCGGAAATACTGCGCATTATACAAAATTCTATGACGGATAGCTTTGCACTTTTACTGGGAGAATATTTCCAGACCATTTTATCGAAATCATTCATTATTTCCAGGGATATGATGGAGAGATATGCTATTACTATGGATTATTATTGAATAATAAACCAAAATCCTTAAAAGTCCTCAAAAGTTAAAAAAATAATTATCTGTAAAATTCAATACAGAAAAAAACTTTAAACTGTCTTATTCAGTTTTCACGGAGATGTGACTATTTTTGTCACTTTTTGACCAAGAGAGACGCGTGCTCAAATACGCCAACATCGTTCTGAGAATAGTACTATGAAAATTCCTTCCGGATTTACCTCCGTTTCGAATTCAACTTTTCTGTCGCGTATTTACTACGTAACTTGCTATTACGTATTTGTAACTTGCAATTACGTTATTTACTATTCGCGTATTAACTACGTATTTACTACGTTAATTAATAACAATTATATTATAATTTGGAGATACGAGGTATTTGTCAGGCAACCTGTTACAACCTATTACTGTTTCAATCAAGGCTCTTCCATTTTAAAGGCTAGAAAACCGTATAAAACCTCTCACTCAATTCTTTGCCCAATAATAGTTGTAGTGTACACTTTTTATCGTGCCCTTAACAATAATTTGTTAAGTTTATATCTGTTATACCTGTTTGCCGACCCGAACACGGTACTGTATGATCTATACGTACCAATTGTTTTCAACTGCAGCGCAAGTCGGCCATACTCAGATTACCAACATGCAATATCTAGATTATCGATATTTACGCGAGATGTTCGAATCGTTCCAAGTGCATCGACGATCTCTCGGACACAGTTGGGTGGCCTCTCGTATGGGACACCTCTCGGAGAAGGAGCTGTCCAACGCCTCATGTACCACCGCGGTCAGGCGGTCTGCTTCACCTCTTTCGTTATCCATTCTCCGTCTTATCGCTCCGTCTCTGTCTATCTGTCGGACGTCGGTTTATCTCTTGTCTTAAAGCCGTAATTAATACAATATAACCAGAGTCAAGAACTTGGATCGTGGCAGCTACCTCCTCACACAACCAAACTTTATACTGTTCATATCGTCCAGCCGCCGAGCCAGTCTCCAGTTCCCAGTCTCCGTATACTCGTAATTCTCTTTCGATCCTCCCTCATCATCGTTCTCACATATCAGGTTCATCTAGTTTTCGAAAACCTTTCATCTCAGCCGGCCGTTCCCAACGACAACCCACTTATTATACAAACGTTTCTTTTACGAGTCCGTTCGGGTGACACTTCTAATCTGTCATTCGGATTGAAACTGCGGCACTTTTGATAACAAACCTCAGTCCCGCGCTCTCCACAAATAAAATATCAATACTTTTCCCCTCATATTATCGACTCCTGTGATCTGTGAGCGAAGTGAGCCAAGCTCAGAACATTCCTCAACCGAGCTCTTTCGATACGTCGAGCGTTATATTTCAACCGTCGTCCAAATTGCCTATTATGATTTATTAACTTGACAATTACTGTATCGGTTGGAAATTGGTTAATTGCTGACATTTTAACTTGTAAAAAAATCGCAAGTTCTTTCCCGCGGTATTTAATGACGTTATTTTAAGTAATGCTAGATCGTTTACAGGGAATCGAAACAGAAGTGGTGTGGATGCGGTTGAGTTACACTAGTGTTAACCCGATCTGTGATGTATTAGCAAAGAAAAATAATTTTGAAACCAATAGTGTGCTTAGATCACGCACTGCTTCCATTTTTGAGTCGGCAAACAGTAAAAACCAATCGACAATTGGGAAATTCATTAAAAAGTCACAATGTTAGTAAAAACCAGTGGTGTGCCTAGATCACACAGTACTTCCATGTTTGAGTCGGTAACTGGAATAACAAATTATAATATCAAGAAAGCTCCTACTAAGAGTGCAACTTTATTACTCTACTACAACTGTTCTTGAAAAACTAGCTAGGAGAACTCAAAAACGTTAATAATGCGGAAGTGCAGTATGCGAGCCGAACATAACGATTCAAGCCAAGTTTTTTAAATGGGATAATTTCGACCTCGAGCGTCAAAGATACTGATTTTTTCACGGCCTGTAAAAATCGAAATACTCAGTACACCGCAAAGGCGAATGTATGGTGTGTGATCCAATCGGTACATAACAAGTTGTGTGAAATGGAGTCATTTTTTAAAGCAAGTAGACCCAAATTTACAAAAGTGCAGTACTAAAATAACTGAAAATCCGAATTATGAGGAAGTACGGTGTGCGAAACCAATAATACAAATCAAACGACATTCAGCTGACATAAAGAGATATTTAAAGACCCCCAGCGTTCCCCCCATTACATTACCCCATTACCCCCCTATACATTTAGTTTTGCTGCCTGTAAAAATCAAAATACAAAATACGCACTTGCGAAATCGTGAAAAAGGCTCATAACGTGGAGGTACGGTGTGTGACCCAATATCTAAAAAATCAAGCGTCATCTGCTCGCCCTAACGAACATTTCAAGACCTCAAACGTAGAAAAATATTGACTCTTATAGCCTGTAAAAATCGCATCAGAAAAAACATTGAACGGTTATATGTCGGAAGTACTGTGTCTTGACCTATAATCCGGAAACGGCCAATTTTCCACACAATTGCTGGGAAAACATTCTCCGAAAAATTCATAGAGTTTCATTTATTTTTCAGTAGTTAGTAGTTCTTTCTTTGTGTATGGAGAGTGGGAATCTATAGTTGTTATTACTAGTAGTTAGTATAGTTGCTATAATTTGGTATGTAGTTGGTGGGGATTGTATCGTACTTAGTATCATAAAGTATTGGGTTTTTCATTTGGAACAAAGTTTCAACTTTTAAGTTTCCCAAGATTAGTAACTTGCACAGTGGATAGCTATAACAAAAAGTCGTCAATTCAGATGTTTGAATATACCAAAAGATAGGTCATTTAACTGTCCACATTTTCCCAATGTAATGTACCTATCCATTCTTCAACCGTTTTTGCGTTATTCAACAATATCAGTAGACTATACACGAAAAAATCACATTTTTCAACTTTAAACGTTCTTTTCATCTATTTAGTGCGAAAGAAACAAAGAATGAATCATATATTATTGATATACACAACATCAACTATCATTATGCTGAATTTGAGCGAAATCTATTTCAAACAATTTTTCGCTAAAATACCCCTGCGATTTTTTTCAACCGACCAGTTAACGATTTTTTACTCGTCACTCAATACAGATAAAAATCTGAAATTTTCAGGAAAGTTGTGTCTTACCAAGATGTATTTTTGTGATTTTTTTTATTTCTCGGAAAAATCTGCAAGTGGTCCAAAAAAATCGGTTTTTGAAAGCTCAAAAATTGGACTTTAACCGTGATTTTCGGGGTCAAAATAAATGCGAATCAATTGTTTTAATATGCAGGAGTCTTCATTTGAACGCCTTACATACGTACATAGCAAAAAATTTGGTGAAGAAAATTGAAACAGAGCCAGAGAAATTATTTTCCGTAAATCGACTTTTTCACCGGCCGAGATAAGGCATCGGTAAGGGTGAAATATTAAATCTTTGTTTTAAAGCGATTTTGAAAGCTATTCTTATAGGAAATTTAACGCTGAATCAGAATATGACGTCAAAACGGCGGAAATTTCACGACAACTATAAGTTTTTCCAGGTTTAATACAACGCCACTCCTACGTTTTTCAACTTTGAAAATTCGTTGCAAATACTTACAGTACTGTTAAATTTTAATTAGTAAATGATTCCTACAGGAAATTAGACGTAGAATTCGAATTTGAAGTGAAAATAATCGAAGTCGAACGATTAGTAATATTTTTTCGAATTTCTTTCGATTTTCATTCTTTTGAAGTTTCAACTTTGGAATTTTTTTTCGTCACGTTCGCGAAATGGGAATGATTAGGTGCTGTGGAAGAAAATGAAGGATATTTAATGTAGAATCGATTAAAAATAAGCAAATGGCTAGCCAATGTAATAGCTCTCGAGACAATGTCTGTCAATGTCAATATGTCATATTCCACTTCATGTCAAAAAACGTGTTTTGAGTTTTCTTTGATCGCGAATAGCTCCGCGGGGACATAACATAAAAATATAATTAAATACATCAAATTGTGGGATTTTGATAGCTCTTTCTTGCCTCTGAGTAATATACCTATGTAAAAGCGGTCGGTTCAAAAGTTATTTGCGAAAAACAGGCGAATAAACGCGAAAAACAGGGTCATAAAATTTCAAAGTGCAATAAAATTTGAACAGAGGCCTAATGAAAAAAAAGACTTTTCCAGCGGATGAAGTTCTCTCAATTGAACGGCACTATGACCAAAATTTGATTAACTAGTCCCAGTTTCTCAACCAATCGTAAACCCAAGGATTTTCAATTTTCTCTTTGGGCCGCTCTAGCTCCGGCTAAAATCGATCAACGAACGAATTCTTGTACTTTTTCGTTTAAAGAATTTGTCCATGAACAAAATGCGCTCATAAAATCTTATCGAGTTGTGAGAATTTTTCGAGAAAATCGCGATCAACTGCGGAAAACGTGGTTTCGAAAAAGGTCAAATTTTGACATTTACCTTCCTCACGAAAAATCAAGGTCGGAAATCAAAAAAGTAAGAATAAAGGGTTTTGAGGGGGAGAAATTCGTATTTTCCAACGTTTTTCAGAAAGAAAGAGTATTTGGTATCAATTTCTATTGATTTTTGACGCTGAATCGAACGAGACCATCGCGGGGTCGATAGCTTTATTGGTTCTCGAGTTATCGACAAATTTGGGAGATTTTCAGAAATTTGGAATGAGGGCATAACTCGAGAGTTCTTGGGGCTATAAAATCGTTCTATAATCGTTGGAATGCTCGTCGAACACTCTCTTCAACTAGACCGTTAGGCGAAAAATTCGATTTTAATATGAAAATAAAGACTGGAAATTTGGAAATAAAAATGAATGATTGAAATTACAATTGTTGCTACGGAATTTTCCCCTATATTTACCAATTAGTTGCTTGGCGGGAACATTTACAAATGTTCGGAATAATTACTATCAGAAATGGATGGTTTCTCACATCATTATTGAAGCGAAGGAATAATAAACCACAGTACAATCATTAGCAGCATTTTTTTTTCGGTGGGAGCATTTACGATAAATGGTCGGAATAATTACCATCACAAATGGATAATCTTCATAAATCATTTTTGAAACAAAAGAAAAATAAATCATTTGCAGCGTTTTTGAAAATTACTCAACCAAAGGTTTTTAAAGTTCTCCAAACAACACCCAAATACAATAGGAAATTATGATTTTCAAGTATTAAAAAACAGGTTAGTAAGGTTAAGTCATGATGATATTAGGTACTCCAGCCTTTGTGAGGCCATAAAAATCATTCTATATTTTAGTAAATATCCTGTCATCTCGATTATAAGGAACTACACCATCCGCACATTCGTGTTTTTCCTTTCTGCTATACTGGAACTTTTTTCATTTTATAGTTAGCCACCCGTTGACATCTAGATAAATATCTTCATTTACTTTCTTATCTAGATTTGTTTTTCAAATTTAGGTGGTTCTCAAGTTAAATTCTATTCCGCGACCTTGCGATACAATAATAGTAGATGGAACTGGAGAAAACTCGAACCGACGCGGAGCCGACGCGGAGCCGACGGAGAACGAAAAAATTGCACTGAACTCACATTCTCAATAAACGTTATAAAAATAACGATTTTTGAAGTTTGAACACACGAATTATCTTTTCCCGCGGATATTATTCCAGATAATAATAGTTCGAATTTCCGGTTTACAAAAATGAATTTGGTTTCAACGAAAGCAAAATCAAATCCTTTCACGTTTTAATACAGATTTATATTTGAAGAATATTGAATAAAATGTAAACATTCTGGAGAGTTAGAAATTTTTATTTGAACGTTATGATTTCTCATGATCGATTATACTGCCATTCGAACGACTCTCCAAAGCTTGTGTTGGCAAAAAATTTGAAATAGTTCTCAGTAGTAACTGGAAAAAAATGCAGAAAAAAATACGTAATTTTGGACTAGATGGGATAAGCGATAGAATTATTCGGAATTTTGTCACAATTTATTCTATTAAAAAAGAAGGTAAAATATGGAAGCCATTTTCACAAACGCACTAGGAAACGGCGTCGTCGGCGCGGCGTGAGGAGAGATTTGATTATGATATATTATTTTTCCCGTTAGGTAATTATTTTAATAAATTCAGTCAACATTTCGGAAACTTGAGCGCTGAGCCTAAATGAAATAAAATAAATAATTGGGATCGAAATTCTACTCAACTGCCAGATTTCTAATCATCTCCTCTTTTCAAAGCAAAATTTCATACTGCTTTGTTTTTAGATACTTATTCTTTCAATAAAAGCAAAAACGCCAACACAATATAGCAATGCTGAGGATCCACATTTATGGATAGAAAAGAGTTCAGCTCATTGGTTTTATTCGAACTCAAAAAATAAGCAAATATAAATGCACGCAATTACTAAAAAAGACGTACATGTAGAAATGAAATTTTACTGAAATTTCGAGCGCCGCGTAAAATGTTCCTATAGCATTTTGCTTCTGAATTTGATAATCCGGTTTAGCCAACGCGGAAATTCCTACTTTAGAGTAAATTGTAAAATTGAGTTCAGCCCATATTTTATTCGAACTCATATTTTAATAATGGAGAAGCTACCTAGATACTGGAAACTCCTTTTGTTGTTTCTACATTTTCAAGAGCGGACTAATACCTTAACTGAGTGCTCGTCCTGGAAGAATCTAGTTAAAAATGAATAAAACACCTATTTCTGATTAGGAAAAAATATCATTGAAACTGTGGAAATTAACCGATTAATTTTGCGATTCACAAACGGAAAATAATTTGAATTATTAATCATTTAAAAAATAATTCTAGTTTTAAATTGGCTGGTCGAAGGGATCTACCAGCGCCGATAGATTTTTCTGCAAAGGATCTGAGTCGATGAAAGTACCTACCTGCCTAACGTTATTTAAGAACAGCGTGGTTCGAAATTTTTTCTGTCGAGCGTTACACGCCAAGACGTTTGATAACAGTTTTCGCTGCTCTTAATTTTATTTTAATTCTTGTTTGGTATATAGTTTTTATTGTAAACTATGCCAGCTGCTAAACATTCGAACAGCTGGGACACCCGGCAAGTTGACGACCCAGCCGTTTTCAAAGCTCGCGACGAACATGAACGCGCATGCGGTCGGCGTCACTCGTATATGATAGGGACGAGTGATTATTTTCCCTATTATAAAAACGGGGGATGAAAACATTCGTCGGCTAATTTGACAGCGAAAAAAGTAAAACGCTGAATTTCGTGCATGACTTACTCGTAAAAATTCTAAATGACGTCTAGAGAATCGCGAACACCGGAGAAGCACAGATTAATTGGAGTCGGCGGAGGGGGTGAGGATGAACAGGAGGGGAAGCGGGGGTAGACCGGGGGTGGGCAACAATCAGTCAGCGCGCAGTACGGTCAACGGCGAAGACGAACCCGAAGTGAGAAGCGTGCGGTCGGCCAACTGGCAACTGAACTGAAGCTGCTGCTCCTCATCGGTCACCTCGGGGAACCGAAGCCGCGTCTCTCGCTTCGGCATACGACCACCGGCGGCAGAGACTCTTAGCAGGGGGTGGAGCCAGAGACAGAAGGGGCGGAGCCAGTGACAAGCTCCAAGAGGGGAGGGGAAGAGAACAACATTCCTCCACCATTTACATCTTCGAGCCATTTACTCGAAACGCACAGCCGAAAACGCCCACTCGGGCACCGTGAACTGGCAACAATGAGGTTACAGTCGAAGCCGAGAGGTGGGAGAGGCCCTTTGGAGGGGGAAAGTCGAGTTGAATCAGGGTTCCCCTCCATTTGCCTCTCATTCGTGCAATATTCCCAGTAGAATGCATTGCTGAAAAGATGACCCGCTGCGTACGGGAAAACAGGAAGCCGCTGTGGCAACGATACTAACCTGAAGGTTTACTGAAAGCAAGGTTTGGAAACGTGTTAAACGTTAGCGTTGGAGTAGATCTTTAGATATTGTTGCTGATCTCCGCTACAGAGTCAGTCTTCCACTACTCAACAAAGTCAGATATGAAGGAGTAGTTATACTTATAGATGTTAGAACAAACCCAGACGTGATCAGAAATAAATATTGGCGTGTATTCACCACACAGCTCTTACATGATTCAGTCGGCTAATTAGGTATCATTAATAATATAAAATCAAAACATTTTCATGTATGAAGGTCATAATCAAGTCGGCAGACTACAGCTGTTATTGAAAAATAAACTTTGAAAAAAAGGTATTCACGCCTTAAAATATATAACGGTCGTGATTGTAACTTGCTTCACTCATATCTCCGAGAAAAAAGGAACAGCCCAACTCGACAGTCGAGGCGAAGTTCAGAAGAATACGCCGAAAGAGGCATGTTGGTATCCAAACAAAACTGATTCGGTAGTAACCGTCGCCAAGTCATTTTAGGGAAGCGATTCGAATAAATATTAACGCCTGCCCAACCGCTATATACGCGGCTGACTTTCAATTTGGAATCTGAGACCGTAAGCATCATATTACGCCAGCAACAAGTTTAATGCAACAAGTTACATAAATCGAACTATTATTATTATTTTTTTTATTCATAATAAAATTTACAAAAAAAAAATTATCAAAGAAAGTACATTGAATATAACGCCTAGAAGCGACATTGAATGTCGCTCTTTTTCTGATATTGTCAGGATGAGGGGGAGATTGAGATTGCGACTTTTTCTCCATATTTTTATTCCTCGGCCGAGATCTTTCGGCCATTCGGGCATGCATAGGTCCATCTGGTGCCTATGACCCTGAAGGCCGAGCAGGAATAGGGGTAGTAAAAAATGAAACTGCTCTTGAGAGAGAAAAAAATAATTATAAGAACTGGCTCAAAAACCGATCGTGGTGGTAAAGAACACAGATTTTATTCGGCGCTGATCCAGAACTTGTGGAAGATAAAACTTTTAGGCTCCTTCTCGCTGAAAAATCCAACACGGGATGACGAAATTATGATCTCAATGGGTTGGGTACTGGAAAAATTATAACTTTTTTCGCTTATTTTTACTATTATTTTTTTCTATCTTCACGGCCCGAAATGTCCCTACTTTTCCAGGTCGAAAAAGCAACGAAAAGTAGGGAGTTTTGAAAAATTGTCGCTTATCAATTTGGATTCATCTATGTAGGGATAATAAAAGCAGACGTGTTCCCTTAGGAGAGTTCCCTTGAGTTTTTTTAAAAACAACTCCGAATTTCAAAGAATGGGAACTCCAAGTTGGGAAATCCCAACCTTCTCCTGGTTCTTTCCATTTTATTATCCCCATCCCCCTTTCTTTTCTCTAATTTTTATTTATTTATTTTTACTAGTATTTTTCTTATCTCCATGGTCCAAAATAACCCAAATTTTTTTAGTAAAAAAGCAGGGGGAGGCTACCCCAATCCCCCATGGCGACGGCCCTACTGTTCAAGATTATAAGGAAAAAATAGAAGCGGCAAGCTTCCACCCATATCCAGCCCCTAATGAGGAGATGGACAAAGTTGGTGTCTCGATCTCCCCCTTTTTTGAAATGCTCATAGCCGTTTTTCTAGCTTCATTTGCATTGTTTCCTCGTAAAAATCATCTCGGCTAAACCTTGAACTATCATTTATAGGAAAAATATCATAAGTAACTCGCTTCTATTCCAATGGGAGCAACCAAAATAACGATACCTTATCATTAAATAACAATACAACAGTACCTAATAGCAATAGCATGAGTGAATTCCAGATTTTTTATCTCTGGCATGTTGTGCCGTCCAAAATAATTGTCCACGCGACGCCTATGCTCCAGACTAGATTTTGAACCGGCGTTCATACAGTGCAAGGGATAGAAACATGGCAGAAGGAAGAGGAAGTCTCCTCGCTCGGCGTTGCAGTGTGATCAGAATTTTTTCCTCTTGCTAGCGTTTCCTCTCGAAAATCTTTTGAACTAATAGGTGAGAGTAGTTCCTTCACAGTCTGCTGAATGCCTCTATCGCAGATTGCCATTTTTTTGGTTCGCCCCTCCCCTGTCCTAATTAATTTTAGGGCTCGTTTATCAATCATAGTTAAATCCGAGATGAAAAAGATTTAGCTTTTATTTCGGCATTTTATAGACTTGATATAATATGGGAATAGAATAGATTTCTCCTAAAATGATTTAGGATAGTCATCTTCCCAATCTCGGTAATTGAGGATAATGACATAAATGAGAAGTAATAGAAAACTTTAATCGGTATAGAATCAAAAAGATTATACATGAGCAAAATACTTTGGTTATAAAAGGAAGGATACATATATACACACCCTTCGCATATATATAAGCCCTTCGCCTCAGGGCTCAGCATAGCAGTAACAATCTCAGTCGATGAAGATTTTATATCCCAACGACCCGGTCAGGACATTCCCCAGGCAGGCCACCCATGATGCCTGACATTCCACTAAAAAACCATCTCCAGGTCGATTCTCAACAGTATTAAACAAAATTCTTGTGTTAACTTTGATAATTTATCAATTTTGGGAGCGATGAAAAAAAAGATTTCAGATGATGCCCCTTGTTCATACCAAATTTGGAGATGTCCTAACCAATTCAGATTATTCTGAACCACATTATTCTATAGTAAAATTATAATCCTGAATTTAGATCGAACTAAGCGAATGAAATCAGAACTATGATAAAAACTGAAAAATCAAAATATTATGCTCTCACAGTTCTTATTATGCTCACACGGTAAATAAAAGTCTGCATCATTGTTGTGTACACAAAGCAGGCTACATTAATTTATGTCCACTCGACTATCAAGAGAAGTTGGGATACCCAAATTGCATACATGACAATTATCGCTCAATTTCGCTCTACATTTTTCAAGGAAAAAGCATAAACAAAAGAGATCGGGGGAGGATTTAGGGGCAGGAATTATTTTGTCTTGGTTTTGGGGTAGTTTTCCCCCAAAAGGAGGAATCCTGGCAACACTGGTTCAAGGAGGTCAATGCTGCAAGTCTGACTAAATAATAATAATTATATATAATTTATCACCAAAACCTTGTATAAAGGCAAGGTGGTATAAAGGTATAAGGTATAAAGGTAGGTGGACGGTAAGGTTGTAGGTAGGGTAGGCTGTGGACTCTATGGCTCCACGTTCCCTCAAGATGCCCAAACAGGCGAAAGTGCTCTGCAGCAAAAAAGAATCGGAGAATGAGTCGCCTGGTTTTTCTTCTCTGAACACCTATATTGTAATCCCTGTTATACTTAGCGACCCTGGCAGGAAATTAGCCACCATTTTATAAACGAATGCAGCGTTCCCAGCCTCGGCTTCCTGAGGCACTACTTTGATATCTCACTGGTGAGATTCACCTGCAATATGTAATCCGATTCAATTTCCCCTTATTTACCATTTTCGCTGGGTGATCGGAGATGAAAATCAATTTTTAGGAATACTGATGAGAATCGTTGCAATTTCGAACGTACGATTTTTTTTTTTTTTTTTTTTTGAAAAGGGAAAATTGAGGTTGAACCTGTTTCCGTGCGCAGAGCGAGTGTTTTACTTCAACACTGCTCATGTTCGCTTGTATCGCTGGTTGAAATTGCTTTGCAGGCTACGGCTTCGTCTTATCAGTAAAATTTAGTGTACATCATTTTGCTCCTTCTCTAAAATTATAGTTCAACAATCATGTTCAAGGCTAATGATCGTCATAGAAAGATAATAATCTACTGTGAATCGTAAGTTGATCTTGAACTATTCACCGCTTGTTTAACTATTGATGTTTCCTTATTTTCTGCGTCGCAATGTTTGAACCGAATTCACCCCGATAGCTTATTGATAACCGTGAGATTTCTCGGTTCGAATCCCACTTCTTTCTAGTTAGCGATTTCCCGTTTGTTTTCACTGTCAACTTCGTTCCGTTTTAGGTAGCGATAGCATCGCGTGCTTCATGTGCGAAATATCTGCGACTTCGAAGCTGTGTGAACGTTCTGCTCGTCTAAAATGAACAATCAAAGCTTTACACTAGCTGAGAGGCTTATTCCTTCCACTTATCTTCAGCAAGCCGCTTCTTCTAAAAGATCTCGTGAAAACCTCATTCGAGCCCTCATCGAACAGGTAAATGAACCGATCTTGCAATTTCTCGGGCCTTAAGTCCCATTAGAGATACATGAAATTGCCCCCAGTTCCGCCCGTACAGGTAAAAATGTAACTGCCTTAGCATAATAATTATTTATTTATTGTCGTCCGCTACCCGATGACATCGTCTGTTAAATATTACATATTAGTCTGTATAATGCCCAGTATTTTCTATTAGGTGTCAAGTTCCGCTAGCAGTTCATTTTGTAATCGCTGAGACCTTATCGTTGAAAAGTGTTGCTGTCCGACACCGCTGAACTAAATGTTATCGGGAAAAGTTGATCTCTTTTGAAGCTTCGGTGGCTTGGTGGAACATATTTTCCAAGTTAGCTCTTGTGTCGCGATACTCCTGCGAGTTTCTGATAAACATTCTATACGCTTTTGAAATCCTGAAATCGAGGACAATTATTATTAGCCTTCCGCTTGCACGAAGGCACCCATTATGGACTATGTGGACTCAGGGGTCTGGAGGGTCTATAGTGTGAATGAATCCTCTGTCTAGTTTTCACAGTATAAATATTAGGGGATAATTGGGTTTAAAGTTTTCCGGTATTCAATGCAGGTAGGCTGGAATTTTTCCCATTGGTGATCTGTGTCAAGCGAAAGTCAGGTTGAATCTAACTTATTCTGGTTTAGTAGTATATCTGTTGCAGATAGTTAAATTGCCATTCCCTTATCATTCTAGTTTTCCAGTGCTACATTAGTCTTGAATAGATATCGGTAGTTAATCTATAAATTAATATTAAAATAGAGGCACAGAGGTAGAGAGGTAGATGATTACAAAATGTTGACTAGATAAACAGTTTGAAAGGCAAGTTTCGATAGTATTCCTATCTCTTATGATGAAAGATAGTTTTGCCAACTTCTGTTATACTATGCGAGATTGGTTATAGGTACCACTTGAATCTGTGTAAGTAGAATCACACCCATAATATTTTCTTATTCCGAAATAGACTGCCCAAACAAGGTCAAAATGTAGTTGAGGAAATATGGAGGTACAGTCACCCAATACATCTCTCCCCCAACATATTGACTGTAAAAAAAAAAAATTAAAATTATCATGCCTGCATCTCTTCGACTTCTGCTGTTCTCTTAGAGATCCTTTCAATCCATTCATTTGTACGTAAAACTATATGTATGGCTACGCTATTAGATACTTGCAGTATAGCTTCTCAATCACTCAAAGAAAACAACATCTATAATGCTAAACCACCTGAATCCAGGATCAACCAATAGATATAGAATTTTTGTCTTGTAAAAAGTTGAGAACCATTCATCTCGTCATTGTCCAATCAATACTCTTCAGTGACACCAACTATATGATTATGTTGCCCTAGTAACTACTGGGTAGAGGAGTAGAATAATTTGACAACTTTTCCTCCATTTCTATCATTATATTCAGCTAATATCTTTTCCCAAGCACTGCGGGCCAATGGACCTGTGCTGCCCTGAGGATGCCCATTCAAGCAAAAGATCTTTGTCGATTATAAAGATATAAATGTCAAATTCTCCAGGTAACTATGAAAAAAATGCGCCACTCAAAAGAATAATGTATTTTTTTAAATGAATCTTGCAGAGGAAATGGCCAGAGGAAGGTTGGGACGATGCAACCATCGAACTCTTCATGGCGGATTTAGCTCAAATGGATAGCAATAATTTCCCTGGCAACAGCGGGGTTGGTGAGAGAGAAGCAAGATTTGCTTGTTGTAAGTCACACTTCTTTCAATCATTTTTAGCTTTGACTACCACTCGATTGTTGTTCACAGAATATTCAGTACTTCCATGAATTGAACTGATTTTATAACACATCTGATTTTATGAATACGCTGACTTAACTAAACCCAAGATTTTTATTCAGCCTGATTAAATATTCTGTACCTTTTTCATGCCAGGTCATCTACTAACTAGTGTTTTTGGTGTATGTTTCTGAATATAAACACTCTAACTGATATAGATTGGTTTGGAAAACAAATGTGTATCATTCGTTTTTATGAAATAACACAGTAAGCATAATTTTTTCATCTATCTGTCAATTGACTTTCAGCTCTGGTTGCTAGAAGGCACTACAGGTTAGGTCATGGTATTGGTCGTTTAGGAAACAGTACTGGATAGGAAACATTTTCTTTGAATTCATCTTCCTTCTAAAATCCAGCATCATTACGTTCACTATACATCCATTTTACTGTGGAATCATTGACTATCTTACTAAGGAATATTAATTTCTTCATTCTGGCCGTGCTGTTAGTTTCCAAAAATTTGATAATGATAGTACAATGCTGATGGTAACTTTTTTTTAAATTGTTATCTTTGTCTGTCAGTGCAAAGCTTTAAATTAGGTAGTGAGCTCAACCGAAAGTTGAAAGTTATGGCTAACTATAGTTTGCAAGAAAACATTTCTCCCATCATTATCCACCTTGAGTTCAGCTTACGAGAGGTGATGGAACTGACCCTTAACGTAATAATTTAGATCTGAACATACAATTATGATCTCTGTTAAAATCGTAGGTTTTATTAATGATTTATTTTATTTGACATAATATCGTTCGTTTTTTTGAAACAACACAGTAAGCATAATTTTTTCATCTATCTGTCAATTGATTTTCAGCTCTGGTTGCTAGAAGGCACTACAGGTTAGGTCATGGGATAGGTCGTTCGGGCGACATTGGAGAAGTTCAACCAAAAGCTGCTGGCTCCAGTCTTCTCACCAAGTTAGCAAATGCTTTGCTACTGGACACCATCCGTTTTATGGGTATGATGAAATTCATTATTATGAAATCAATTATTAATCAAATCAATAAATATTGCATTGTAACACTTGTACTACTTTCCTGTGAAGTTTTGATAACACTAATAACTTAATCAACATTACTATGGATATTTCTCTGAAGTGCTAGTGATGAGGTTGTTGGCATAAATGACCTACATCAGCTATTCAGTATTCAATAACTGCCCCATGACTTTTCATTGTTATACAGCCCAATGTGTCCTCTGAAAACGATTTCATTACTCTACTAGTTTCCAAATGCATATTTCTGTCTTCAGTGGTGTCTTATTTATTTGCAGGTGTTAATAATTCAGCAGGATGCTTTTTGGTGCCCATGGCTACTGGAATGAGTTTGGTTCTTTGCATGCTCACACTCAAACAAGATCGTCCTGCGGCAAAATTTGTGCTCTGGTCACGCATTGATCAAAAATCTTGTTTCAAATGCATCTTGACAGCTGGTACGTTTTGCAATGTCAGATCTTTGTGTGATGATTTTTGTTTGTGTAAACAGGTAGGTTACATCTATATTACCTTTAGTAATGTGTAATACTCACTGTTGTCAAGATTTGACGGTCTGTACAGTTACTTTTAGTGATGCCTTTGTTCCCAAGTCGACTTTTCCATGCCTCTCTAGTATCTTGGTTCAATTCTTGAGTGTCAGTAGTCTAATTGTGGGTATGGGTTTTTAGATGTTCTTTCTGAATGAAGATGATACCTAATCCAAAATCCCCCTGCACATTTTGTATTGAACATTTTAGGATTTGTGCATTAATCCTACAGATGAGGATTGTTTGAAATCTAAGCGTTATCAAATTATTTTATCCTCCAATCTTATCTAAATAAGAACCCCTTCATCCATCCAAAATTACAATTTTCTTCTTTTTTCCCTTGTACACAGGCCTGCAGCCAATCATCATTGAACCAATCATGAGTGGAGACGAGTTGCGAACGGACGTAAGCGCTTTTGAAACGCAGATGTCCACGTTGGGATCGAATAACATTGTTTGTGTTCTGTCAACGACAAGCTGCTTTGCTCCACGCGCTTCTGATTCTCTAGAACAAATAGCGGCCTTGTGTAGTCGTTACAACATTCCGCATCTAGTCAATAATGCCTATGGCCTTCAGAGTTCTCGACTAATGCACCTTATTCAAGAAGCAGCCAAGTTAGTTTTGTATTTCTTGTTATGTCGATTGTTCAAAAAGTCAACTCAGAAGTGTTCAGGAAACTCCTATTGCCAATAAACCTATTCGACTAACATTGAACAAGATGTCCCTTCACAAGTTACTCGAAGAATAAGCCAACATATACCTCTTGTTTAAGATAGCTGGTTATTCTATCAGACACTATTACAACCTCCTAAGAAAGCTTTCATACACTTCAGCTCTTCTTAATTATCCAAGGAAATCTAAAATCACAATTCTCTCTCATGCCAACATCTTCTTTTTTCAAGTTGGAGAGCCCCTTTTGGCTTATATTGAATACTCATTTTTTAATAATTATAGCAAACACCCAAAAAGAAGAAAATCATTCTCTAACTCCCTCAGAATTTTATGTTTTATATTACAAGGCTCATATAATCTGATCATCCAATAAAAAAAATCTGTCTTTTAGCCATCAACACTTTTCTGACAAAACTGTAAGAGAAGTTCTGTAAGTTCTTAAATTTTCACCAATAATCAACCTTGGTCTACAATGACTCAATTTTTTTAACCAAATCACTGCCTCAATTTCATGGGTATTTTTAAGGGAGAAAAATCTTATTTTCCTATGTTTTTCAGAAATCAGAGAATGAGTCGCCCGGTTTCTTTCCCCCTCACAATCCATGGATATTTTGTTTTTCTTCAAGTTCCTCTTTCTTTTCTGTGAAAGCAGAGCTCTGAATTCTATCATTCAGAAACTGGTGCTCCTCTTGTCTCAGGATTCTTATTAGAACTAAGGGAAATTTGGCCAATATTAGGAGTTCGCTTGGTCAATTGGCAGAAAGCCAATTGTCGTTTTATGCACACTTCTGTGATGTCGTGTTTGATGATGATTTTCATGTACTCACTCTTAGCGTTGTGTTCCAGAAAAGGAAGAGTTGATGCTTTTGTGCAAAGTACTGACAAAAATCTATTGGTTCCTGTGGGAGGAGCCATTATTTCTGGATTTGACAAGGGTCTTCTTGAACGAATTTCTCGAAACTATCCAGGTTTGTATGAGAAAAAAAACTACTCAATTTTCTTGAATGTATTTTCATTTCTGTGTATTTCTACGCTAGTTTTTTCCAAATTAGTAAATTTAATTTAAGTTACGATTTTCTTTCAACTTTACAGAGACGTATTCTGTTAATATCCTAGGGCTATTAAAATGATTTTTCAATCCCTAGCTCTCACATGGGCTCATTCATATGGGATTTGAAGGGGATTTAATTTTATTATTGGTAAATAAACCTAAAGCTAAATATAAAATAAAAATACATTCTAAATCCTTCAATCTTCATTCCTGTCAGAGTTGATAGCTTTAATAATATTCTGACAAATCACATTGCAGTTCTAGTTGATGAATTGCTCGCCTTCCTCCTTCATCGTATCTTTTTACGTTTTCCCGGACTTAATCTTTTCATAGGTCGAGCTTCCGCCAGTCCTGTCATTGATGTATTCATGACATTGCTATCGCTTGGTAGTAACGGATACAAGAACCTCATCTGTGAAAGGAAGGAGATGTTCAAATATCTAAAGGAGGAACTGGGAAAAATAGCTGCCAAACATGGAGAGCGGATCCTTGACACTCGGAACAATCCAATCTCAATGGGTGAGTATATTAAATATTCTGTTGTCAATTACTAGTCCTTGTATGAATGGTTTTGGTCCTCTTTCCAGTTTCGTCTCCTTCTCCGAATTTCTAATGGGTTGGCCCATCAATTTTCTGTAGGAAATTCTTCAATTCTCTCCGTTCGATATCTCTCTTTCCATCACTTCATGAATCAATTTCATGTGTTGAGACATTATTACTAATTATTGTCATGTTGGATAGAATAGAGGTATGCTACCAATAGATGAAACATACTCCTAATATTTGTTGCATCATATTTAGTTTATCCATCATTATTTACGTTTTTCTTCGTTTCGTTTCTTTCCTCCATAATTTTCCTTATTTTTTACGTTTTGAAAGTCTTTCTTATTTTCATTTAATTATTGTCATTTGCAAATTTTGTCATTTATAATTTTTTGTTGATAATTTTATTCAATTATTTTTCTCCCAGTTCGTTTCATCCACGGTAGCTCTTGGTACGGTATCCCATGATCTCTTTACACTCCCACTGGAATTCTCAATTCATGCTCTGGGCCACTCTAAAAAGTGAGAAGTCCATTCCAAGTGGACTTACTACCAATTATATGCAGAGCAGTGTGAGTTACTTTTTTCAGTTCTTTGTGTAACTTAGTTGTTCGTTTTGCTAATTTACTTCCCATTTGGTTCATCTACAACTGTGTGTCTAACCTGGGTATGAGTTTCCGCGATATTTTCTTCTATGTATTACTGTAAATATTCGTATTGCTGACTTGATTAATGGAGTGATGGTTTTGTTGTGAATACTCAAGTCTACACTATGATGAAAAAAAATTTACGGAACCGTTTAATTGGGAACAAAATTTAGAAAACAGTTGAGAAATTGTTTCATTGGTTTTAGTGCTTGAATAAACAGCTTCTTTTACCAAATGTTATTCACTTTGTAAACATGAAAAATGAATAAAAAATTGACTAGTTCTTGAGATATTCATACCTAGTAGTTATTAAGTAATGTGACAGTGCCTGTATTTTATTCAAACTCACACCTTAGTAGCACTCATTCAACGGCATTACTTTGTCATCAGGGGATGTGCTAAACCAGCCCAGTGGTAATTTTTTTATAAACCACACCGTAGGCGCTATCACTCTTATTTCAAGCCCATTAAGTTAGATAGTTGCTCAGAAAGGCAACATTTGTCATGGTAGACTACCTTGGTATTCACTGGGAACGTCATTTTGGCACCCAACTACACAAACACTTGTCGGACAAATATATGAGAAGTTGAACATGTGGGCAATATGTATCATCCGGTATTTATCCTATGTAGCATTTTGTGAACTAGTAAATCTTTCACTTCAATCCTTCAGCTAATGCTAATGTTGCGACTCTAAAAAATGTATCTATGTATTTTGTATTCTAGATGAGTGGTCCAAATCCACATTTTTCCCTTCATTGTTTTAACCCTTCATTGAATTCTGTTGTAAATTTAGTACGGAGCAAGTAGTACGACATTGACCAGAGAAAGGAGCAATTAAAAAAAAAATTACGAAGAGAATGGCTTGAACTTGTTTTCTACAGATAAAAGAAAACTTATCTAGTTATTTTCTTCATTTTAAATCCGATTGCTTCAGTTTAGGACACTCTGAATCCTCACAAAAATGCTGAATTTCAGACGCTATAGCAGACACTCAGAAGTCCAGAGTGCAGTGTACAGACCACAACATCCCCTAGTAGGAACCATAATAAACTCCCCACCCTTCAATCGATTTTCCATTCAAATTTAAAGTAATGACTTGCCAGTTCAAAACAATTTTAAGTTCGAAAAACAAGCAAAAAAACTAGTATCAGTAGCGGTTCTGAAATTTTCAAAAATAGGTATCTTGAAAAACTCAACATTGACTGAAAAATCCTGACTGTTCGTTTAATCAGTGTTTTAAATAATTGTTTATTTCAAAAACTCTGCCCCACCTGAATTCAAGTGCACAATAATGACCTTAACAAACATTATGTGTTTTTGTTTACGTACAAAGTTTGCAAGTGTACAGAGACAAAATGAGATCAGCATTGCGGTTCAGTTCTTCAGCTCGTAACCAATTCCATGGGGACAGTTCACATTCAGTTTTTAAGTATATACTCACGCATCGCTTGGATTTTATAGCCCTAAAGCCGTTTTTATATTTCTTTCTATGTTTTTCTGCAGCAATGACTCTCTCAACTCTCAATGCTGGTGGTGATAATAAACGAGTTCCTCTCCTTGGATCCATGCTGTTTCTTCGATACGTATCTGGAACTCGCTGCATAACAGGCACTGAGCACAAGGATGTTGCTACTTATCATTTTGAAGGTAAGTTACTTTGTATTTTTCATTCGTCCATCGGTTGCCTTATATCATCAGCATGCATTTGAATAATTTCCTTTTCCAAGGATTGGGAGGGGGAGAAAAACCAGGCGACTCATTCTCTGATTGTTTATTTTCTGGCCGTGGACCCTATGGCTCCATGACGCCCTGATGATGCCTGAACTGGGGAAAGTACTCGGACTAAGGGTTGGGCGCTCTATGCTTTGTATTTTTTTTACTCCAAATTTTTCATCTTACAGGTTGGGGAGCTCATCACAGCAGTGCCCCCTGTCCTTACATAACAGCAGCGGCAGGCATAGGCATGAAGAAGTCTGATGTCGATTTGTTCGTCCATCGACTCGACAAAGCTCTAGCTAAAGTCAAAGGTCGTTCAGCTCCACCAACTCCAACTTCAGTTGAAGAACTCGGCTCCAGTGGCCGACGATCCGGCAATCGCGTTGTCAACGGGGAATCCGGTGAGCAAGGAAGTAGCGCCGGAACGTCCCTTGCTAGTAGTAAGGACAGTTTACGAAAGTGATCTTATAAATAAAAAAAAAAGTGTTCTTTGCCCGTTAGTTTTCTTTTTTCTTTTGCGAATTTTCGATCGAAAATGTTGCTAATAGATTGGGTCTTAAATTTCAATGCGAATTTTCCTTATTTTCCGCCGAGAAACAATAAAAAAAAAGGAAGAAGAACACAAGTCTAGAACTGAACATGTTGTGCTTGTGTACATTTGCCCGTCATTGTACCTGGACCTAAGTTAACCAAATGTTTATAAGAGGGAGAGAGCGAGAAAACAATAATTGTTGATGCCGAACGTTCTCTCTGCTGAGTTATGGATGGTATAAAAAAATTATTGTAGCTAATAAACAAATTTGACGTTTCAATTGTCACTTCACATCAGGATAAAATAATTACAGTTGTACATTGTTTAAATTCATTACTCCAAGGAAAATTCGCTCACTGTTGATATTAGCCATGCTGTATGACTGAAATATAAATGGCTAAGACCCAAAAAAAAAGAAAAAAATTTAAAAAAAAAATGAAAGAATGGAGAATAAAAATTTCTAGTCCATAAACTGATGATATTAGTGTTGTCAAGGCAAGAAAGCAATCTACATTATGGAAATTTCATATCACTATAAACACCGGGAAAAAGAATAATTTTAGTATGTACATTATCAAAACTCCAGATACCCACGAGTTCGAATGGAGCGACGTCATTTCGATAATAGCGATGTATGATGATATGTATAATTATTCAACGTTTTGAAGAGTAGGTGTATTGAAAAGAGGTATGTATCGATAATCTTGAATGATTTGTGCCCCTACTATAGTAGAGGTGCACTTTGTCTTCGCTTGTGAACAGTTGGAACACATAATTGTTTGCAATTTCTTCCAACGTCGTTTAGCAAGTCTTTGGAATTCTGTAAAGCAATCGATAGAATTCGATTTGGTTCACAACTGGTTATTAAATTGTAAGGCCATCTAGAGCACCTTTGATGATTGATGGCACGCTTGAAAGAAGCAAGAAATTAACCTATGAAAAAGAGTAACTGTGCAGCTGTTTATGTTCGATTATCGTTCTCAAGTACGCAATCTTTGGTATAGGAAAAAATTTCGTGAAGAAACAAGTAAGTGCTTGTTGCCTTGATAGCATGGATAGTTACTATTTCTCGTTTACCAACATCACAATCACAACACTCTATGCTAGTGGTTGCGTTATTTGTAATTTTGTATATTAAATAGTATCATTTACGTTTATGTATAAATACAATTCGACGAAGTCTGTTAAAAAAAGTTTGCTGGTTATGGAGTTTTTTCTAATGCAATTAAATGTTATTGAACAGCTTACCTGTTATTGTTAATTAGCACCGGGTTGCTGCTCTGTGCTTCTCAACTAGTAGAACTGTTTGTTACTTCCATATTCTGAAGGGTATCGAGATATGGCTGATGAGATCTAGTGCCGTTTGTTTCCTCTCTTCCTATGTTTTTTAAATTTTTTTATTGTTAAGGTATCAGACCAACGACGGAACATTATGTACAATACAGTGTGGTGCAGTTTGAGGCGTAGGTGTCACTTTTGAACCGATGTGTATCTGTACCTGAAATTGTGTCGCCTGCGAGAATGTCAAACTGAACAAGAACCTATTATTAGAAGACCAGAACGATTTCAATTTGCTCCATGCCTGTTTCAATGAACAGCACTCGTGCATTCTTATCCAACTTGCACCAAGTTTTAATGGTTACTGCTTGAATAACCTTGTAGCAGTGTGATGAACAAATCTCTTCTACAATAAATTCAGTTCACCTGTTGATTTCATTTTTTCTTTTGAAAATAATGTAAAGGCCTACTTTAAGTGTTACAAAACATAGAGTAGTTCTTTGCTGAATTACGTAACAGCTCATTTTTGGGTTATTGGTGACCACATTCCACAAAGTTCTATTGTAGATTTATAGTTACTTCCTTTCCTATTATAAGGTTTGATACTTCTGAACCAGGCTTATTGATGCTTTAGTTTTCTTTGTCACGTTGTGGGACACCAGTAAGCTATAGGCAAATCTTTTTTACAAATTACAAATCTTTTAGATTACAACTCTTCTTGTTCTTATTCCTTTTCTCATCTACACAGCCATGGGGCCGACATATCTCAATTTTTCTATAGAACCATTTTTCAAAGTAAGTTACTATACAGTCCTTCAGGTGGTAATCCAGTCTGAAATGGATCTTTTTTTATAAATGTTCAGGATATTAATGAAAGTATTTTAACCTTTTCAAAAATGAATTTCGAAAATTATCTTTTCGCTCTGTAATTGTTCGTTGATGGACCAAAACGTATCCGAACAACTCGGGTGTCCATATTTCCTGTTGCTCCTCCACTTCGAAATCACCATTTCGTCCATTGTGGGGTAAGACACAGACCACAATTTGCAAGCATACGTGGACCTTGCTCTAGATAGAGCACGTCTGATGTACTTTTAAACTTGTAAAACCACATGCACATCATGCTCTCGTGTTATAGGTACGCAGCAAATAGAGAAGATCATTTTCCTTAAAACGCATCTTTATTTTGGTATTAACGTACAAAAATGTCTGATCCAAGGACAAAAAAGTAGAGAAACTCAACGGCATCGAGGCCAACATGACATCAATTATAGAAAAATTAAAATACTGTTCCTCTGGAGAAGTTAAAATTATCATTGAACGGACAAGAGAATGAGATTTGTTCCTACATAATAACTCAAGGGATTGAAAGAGATTCACATTGAAAGTAAATTAAGATAAAGCAACCCATACATAGAACTGACCGAAGAAGTTTACTCAATATTTTTTTTTCTGGAATTATTTGATTGTTCTACACAAGGAGTGGTTGAGTATAACATGAATTACCTTTATAAAAATTATCGTTGTTTACTTTTATGGACCTCACTGCTTTCCAAAGGAGTCAAGGGTAATTATAATTGGCCATCGATAGGTAACTAGTGTTATTTTACTTCAGTTCATTTTAGAAATAAAAAAACTGAAATCAGCGCTTGGAAACATTCAAGAGTGCACTTTCAGTATACAATGTAAAGTGGACAGTTATTGCTCACATGACACATGGAAAATATTCGCGTGTTCAACATCGGTCCACTAATTCTCAACTGCTCAGAAGCACTTGATGCCATCCAGTTGCCAGACGTAACCTTAAATTGATCACAGTTTGAAGTTTGCAAATAATTTCAATACTAGTCAAGTATTATTAGATCTTTCATTTCTGGTTAACCAATTTTTTGAGTGATACAGGGACTAAAAAAAATTTACAATGACGCAAAATTTAGAAGTTATAGCAGCTGGCGACTTAACACAAAGAACGCGGCAATACTTGTGCTCAGAAAGGATTATCTAAAATGCAACACTTAATATCTTTAAAAGTAGCAAAAATGGAACACTAACCTATAATGTGGTGAGATAGTTCGTTTTTCAACCCGAGAAAAAACCAATCAAGCGTATTAAATGACTGCAAAAAAATAAACTTCAGCAAAAGCTGAAAGAGATTCATAGTTTTTCAAGTAAAACACAATATCAAAAACAATTAGTTTTCTTATTAGTTTGAATAAACATTTTGATCAATCACAGTCTAAAATGAAGGAAGAATGTAGATATCAGGAATAGAGTGATCGATTGAAGCTCATATTGTTTCTGAACTAGTTTTCCGGATGGGTGAACGTATTCCAACACTTACTCACGCAACTCTGTAAGATTGAGAGGCAGATCAATCCAAACCTCCAGTACCGTCTGATATCTAATCTAGGTTGATTTTGATCTAAAACACAAATAATCTAAGCGTTTACACTATTCTGATCTAAACTTACTTTTTTATACATGTAATACTTAAGCAACTTTTTTTCAAATAGAATCTGACAGCAATATCAAACATGAATATCTTTTTTAACAAGCGACATTGATCATAAATTATGAGGCTACTACGGCTGACATGAGAGCATTAGCCAAAATGAGAACACATTAGATCAAAACGTTTTCAACAAAACTATAGAATTTGCATGAATGAAAACTACAATTTTGAACAATCAAGGCCGAAGACTGTGAAAGTTGCCACTAGGAATAATCGCTCGATCATGGAAAGTATTAATCCTAGCAGCTATTGAACAATGATCTTGTATAAATTTAAATGCTCGCATTATCACAATTTCCTGTTACGATGAACCTGCAAGAATATAATTTTTTTTCTGAGCTTAAGGCAAATACGAGGGGTGTTCAGAAAGCAAGATAGCGAACGAGAGAAGGAAATTTGGCTGGCCTGAGGTGGCACACATACACAAACGCTTTTTCAGCCAAACGATAGAGAATGCTTTTGGATGTTGAACTTCTAGTATTGTTCGGCTTGAGCTCTTTTCAAAATTGTATTGGCTTTGAACAAATTCCCTGGACACACATGCGTTCTTCTCGCTTTCTAGAACAACCTTCGTATGAATAAAATAACAATAGCGACAGATAAAGTAAGGCATAAATTATGAACACTTGAGTTATTGTGCATCAATAGTTTGTTGTACAAATTGGCATTAGTGCTGCAACATGGCACCTGCAACAGGAAAAAAATTTGGCTTGAGTTTCTAACAAAGAAATAAAATCTATTGGGAGATAACATAATTAACAAATAAGAATAATATTAACATCTCAAACGCGCTCACCATAAAATCAGTGGTTGACATTTGGGCGGTAGGTAGTGGTTGTATTTTCAAAATACTGAAAATATAAAACGACAAACAGCATTAGAAATAGAAACTAAGGTTAGACCGTTTTTCTTAAATACTTTAACATGGACTTGTTCTTGATAAACTAAATTCCATGATAGTGAAAAATGTTCAACAAGGTGTCAACAAACCTCGTCCGTTTCGTCGCTTGTAAACACAACAGAACGGGCAGAAGAAGCAGCAGATGCAGCTCAAGAGTAGTGACAGGACAATGCCAACGACGATAGCTGGTATCAAAAACCTGGAAACCCCAAACCAAACTTCAAGAGCGCCTCCACAAAGCCATTGAAATTTCTAAGCGAATTACAATTTGGAGGTGCATAATATGTGTATTAAATTATATTTTCCCTCACGTGATAACACATGAGAGTGTGTGGCAACAAGTGCGCACCAAAAATAAAAAAAACGTTTTTGTTCCATTTCAACGGTACGACGATCAGGTATTTGGTACCATTGTTTTTATTGCTTCACGGCAAATATATTACACTATACTAATCATACTTATTTCCCTCTATAGAGCATTACAATGGCACCACATGATAACTTGTATCCCAAATATTCAGCATCACTTTTTCTAGGACCTTTTCTTTAAAGCTATTCGATAAGAGGGAGAAATTTGAGTGACTGCAATTTGCACATCTGCCTCTGAATCGAATACTGATTCTTATCGCTCGGAACTCTCCAGTTTCATTTGGCTCAAGAGCCACTTACACCAGAGTGGTCTAGGTATAGGCCAACAAGAGCTTCAGCCTCACCTATCTTGAACAAGATTTCTGAATTATATGCTGACCATTTTCTCAGGACATTTTCATGTATCAACCCTGTTAAATCATGCAGCTTCAAGAAGTTGATTGTCGGGAAGAAAAAACAGCCAAAATAACAGAGCTCTCTGTGACCAGCACTTGGTTTACCAAGCTAAAAGTCAAATGTTTTCAATGCAGTTGACAAACACTGATTGAATTTTATGTTCAGTAATCTTACAAATTCAACAAAAACATATCATCAATTCATTAAAACTATAATTTCTTAATGTGAGGTTGAGGGGGAAAACAACGGTGACTCATTCTACACCTCTCTAAATTTCTGCAAAGATCTTTGACCAATACGGCGTCTTTAGAGCTTGGTAATGAGCTGTAGATACCTATGATTCTTTGAAGCCCTGAAGATTCTTGAAAGATCTTGGAAGAAATATAGAGAATTAGAAAATGATTTGCTGCAGTTTTCACCCCCTCAAGCTCACATCAAGCAATATCATTCGACTATCAAAACAAGAAAAATATTACTGAAACTTAGATAGTTCACGATCGACCTGTCCCTGAACAAAGCAAGGTTTTCAGGGCACACTAGATGGGAAAAAATTTCAAATCAGTATAGAAATTTGAAGATACTTACCCGAAGAAGAGGTAGTCAGTAAAATCGCAACATTCAACACCATTTGACGTGAAACAGCAATAAGCTTTGTCGTTCTTGTTGGACGTAAAGGCGGATGTAATTGTGCCTGCAAGGTCGGGGCAAGTGTTGGTGAGCGTGAGCACTTTCGTCCTCAAACTTTCTTCACTCGAGAACATACGGTGGATGTCGATGTAGAGGCTGCAGTCCATACCTTGAATAAAATCCACAAATAATAATAGATAGGTGATTATGAAATACTACAAATTTCTAAAATTATGGGAGAACCTAAGCTTCACCAGGCACATTTCGATGGCTACAGGACAACATGTGTTATAAAAATTTGGCTGGTTTTCAGGAGAGAGAAAAAACGTTTTAAAAATAATGGGACAATTAGTGTTATGAAGAGTGCAGAAGTGGGGCAACCTGTGATATCATGCTGCATCCTATGTAATTTAGATAGTAGCTCAATTCAGGAAAACACCTTGATAACACTTGTTGCCGACAAGAATGGTATAACTCATTCCCAGAGCTACCAACAAAAAAACTGAGGCGACCACAAGATTTGGCTTGAAATTCTGAATAAAAATCATCCAAAACCTCAAAACCCATTTTTTTCATATCAAATGTTGTCCTGTAGCCATAGATTAATCATTCAACTCTTGTTATTTATCTTTTGTGTTTTTTTTGCTTTTGGATTTACTAGCTATTTTTTCCTCTTATAAGCATGAGAGAACTCATCCAAGTTCAGGACATGTGAGTCTTGTTATTAATTACAATGTTTGGGGGCTGCAAAAATCAATATAATTATTTGAACGTTGAACGCTCAAGGTCTAGCAGATGATGTTTTAGCTTTATCTTTGGCTCACATACTGTACTTCCATGTGATGAGCTTTTATCGCGGGTATGTTCTTCTGGCTGCAAAAATCAATATATTTGAATGATTTGAGGTTTATAAAAATGAGGAATGACGCTTGACTCTTCTTCAAGGGCTGGTTATAAATTTTTGGGTGTCCTTGCTATAAAAATGATACCATTTTACATTCTTGATTTGCATAGTTAGTAACGCATACTGCACTTTACCTTTGTTAATTTGATTCGTGCGTTTTTCAATTTATGTGTCTCCAGGCAAGTTATTCAGTAACAGTTGTGATGTACTCTACCGTAGCGGCCTTTGTATGAGTTTCTTGATTATATAAATGGTTGTAACCGATTCAAACATGGAAGTACTGTGTGATCTATGCACACCACTGGTTTACTTCTACATCTACATACTAGGTGGAAGTATGATCTTCCGAAAAAGTCAAATTCGGAACAGAGGTAAATTTGGAAGGAATTTCCGTGGCACTAAACGCAGTAACTTTTCTGAACAAAAATCTGTGATCGAAAAGTGACAAAATCGTCTTCATATCTCGCTGAAAAAATGTTCAGACAAACGGGCGAAATTAGCTGTTATTGAAATTAGGATGGCACACAGTACTTCCGATATAGAACCGTCCATTAAGTTTTTTTTTTAGGCCATTTTTGAAAGTATTAGAAATGTTCGCTACGGTGAGGGAATGACGCCCAATTTTTGTCGCTCAGGTCATACCGTACATTCGCGTTATTAATCTATTTCGTGCGTTTTTTTTTTCGTTATTGGTCTTCTGACTCAAGAAATTTACCATTTTAATACGATTCAAAATTGAGATCATTCGGAGAAGGATTTTTACGACCGTTATAATTATTATGGCAAGAAGACAGCTCGAAATCCTTTTTATAATTCTCAACTCTTAGTTTGCCTATTACACAAATTTCTCGATAATATATACTGAGTTAGAATATCTTTTCGCTGACTCAAACATGGAAGTACTGTGAGACCTATGCACACTACTGTTTTTCAATTCCATATTTACGTAGTAAATGGAAATATTGTGACCGTCAAATTCACAACGGAGGTGAATTTGGAAGAAATTTTCTGTGTGTCGGTGGTCAAAAATTGGATAAATTGTCATATCTTCGTGAAAAATGAATGAAACACAACGAAATTTTCAGCGAATGTTGTCCGAATAAATGTGCAAAATTAACCACTTCCGGATTTTGGATAACACACAGTGCTTCCGAGATGTAATCGTTCAGTTTTTTTTTTTTTTCACCGTCAACACTTTTTTGGCCTAACTATAATAGCTAAATTCTTGAAATTTTCATCAAAAATCAATCTTAGCCCGAACAGCCCAATTCTTGAACCACATTGCTAGCTCAATTTTAAGGGTATTTTTGGGGGGTTTTGAGGGGGAGAAAATTCGTATTTTTTAAGGTTTTTCAGGAAAAGGTGTATTTAGTAACAATTTCTATAGACTTTTGGACGCTGAATCGAATGAGACCATCGCGGGGTCGATAGCTTTGATGATTCTCATGTTATCGCAGCTTTTGTACCGAATTTGGGAGATTTTCAGAAATTTGACATGAGGGTATAACTCGAGAGTTCTTCTAGCTATAAAAATCGTTCTATACTCATAGGAAAGGTCGTCACACACTCTCCAGCTGTATTGTTAGGCAATAAGTTTAGCTTTTAATTAAGAAATTAGGAAAAATAAAAATGATTAAAACAATAAGGTCTTACAATATCTCAATTCGTTAACCGAATCTACCTCAATTTTAAGAGAATTTTTGGGGGGTTTTTGAGGTTGGAGAAAATTCTTATTATCCAATACATTTCAGACAAAGGTGTATAATATTAATTTCTATAGCTTTGATCGTTCCCCAGTTATCGCAGCATCTCTGTAGAATTTTCGGGATTTTCAAAAATTTGTCATGAGGTCGAGAATTTTCAAAATTATTAACGTTGTACTATGCTTGTTATTATTTATTTTTTTTTTAGATTTTATTTCTTCCCCAAGTAAGTATCAAGGCAAACTTACTGAACAATAGGATAAAATAAAATTGAACACGCCTAGAATGTTTAAACATAAGAGCGTTTACAAACATTTACTAATGTTCGAAAATAATTACTGTCACGAATGGATTGTCTTCTTAACTCATTATTGAAGCGAAGGAATAATAAACCACTGTACAAACATTTGCAGCGTTGATTTTCTCATATTTATTTATTGATAACTCGTTTTCATAGCGAAACTTCACCAGGACACATCCAATACAAAATTTCAACGAGGCTGATTGCTTTTTATTCAAGCCCAGATATCAGTTCATTAGTCTATTTTATAGGAGTCAAGAACGCGAGGTTGGCATAATGATCGTAGCCGATCGGGATAGAACGCTTGAGTCATCCGACGGTTCACCTCGGCGACGCACGTCGAGATGGACGAGCAAGGCCGTTTTGATCAGGTCGTACCTATATTACAACCTACACGGACATAGCCCGCTAATCGGATCGGTCCAGCCGAAAGTCGAGGGCCAACACGTAACTCAGCGAAGGCCATAAAGAGCACGAGGGGATTAAAACATGCGAATATCGTAGCAACGAAACGAAGCGATATATCAGCTCGTTTCAATAGGAAAATGCGCAAAATAATAAATCGACGTTTTATGCTGCGGACGCGCTCTTATGATTATTCTGGGACAGATGTTTCCAGCTAGGTTAATCATGTTACGAAATTCATATTACGACGACAGGAAGTAGCAAGGTACGAGTTGACAACGGATGAAAACATACCGTAGGCGCCTTGGGCGAAGACGAACGCCATGGTGATCGCGAAAAGAGCAGCGGCAGATGACATGATTATCGTTGGAGTTCGAATCCGACCGTTGTTTATATCTTAATTCGGGTGTTTACTGCGGAAAGACGCAACGTGGAACAAGCAGCCGTTAACGCACGAACTCGTCACTTGTCCCTTCCAAACTCGTCGAACAACTGAATTGCAATAATTGCAACGCTCGTAGAAGAAGGAAGGGGAGGACAGAGAAGTGTGAGGTAAGCACGGGACAGGGCCTAGAAAGTCGAGCTTATAGAAGAGGGGACTTGAGAAGCTTAGAGAGGCGAACACTCGTAACGCCACCGTACTTCCACCGTGGATCGTACGCGTACGGCCCAGCGCACACGATCACGATGCGACTGCTTTGCAACTAGTTGCAAACCAGTTGCGCGCGCAACTGTTTTAAAACCGTGGCAACACAATCAAGTGGGGAGGCGCACACGACGCGACTGGTTTTTGACCAGTCTTAAATCAGTCGCACACAACCGTGGGCCACCGGTTTCAGTTGCGTTGCAGACGTGTTTTTTTTTAATACTTGACATGAATGATCAAAAACTGAACATAAAGCTGGAGGGAATTTGGATTAATGAAAATTATTAGGCGTCACAAACTAAGGCCATTGGGAGTCATTTTGAACTAAATTTTAATTTTAAAGCAGAGTTTTAGAAAGAA
This sequence comes from Tupiocoris notatus, assembly GCA_037159825.1. Classification (NCBI taxonomy): domain Eukaryota; kingdom Metazoa; phylum Arthropoda; class Insecta; order Hemiptera; family Miridae; genus Tupiocoris; species Tupiocoris notatus. Next base: position 855,402 of record JASJUZ010000053.1, read on the forward strand.
GTTTTTTTTTTTAGATTTTAGCTTATTTGTCGCTGTATGTAATTCCAGTTAGCAGATAAATTTAGAAGATTTTTGTAATTTCAATGGGTAGTAATAATCACACTAATGTCAAGCTTCTCATCTCTTCTCTTCTCGTCGTTTCTCAGTCATTGAAACCAAATATTGAGACAACGTCAAAGAAAATTGGGAAGTCATTTACTTAATTTTAGTAGAAAGGCAATTTCTTCTTTAGCGAATTTCACAGAAAATGGTGCTATTTGTTTGGAAAGAATAGATCATCGAATTTTGATCACAAAACACGAGCAAAATTTGTCTCATGCATCAGAGTATCGAATTCTAGAAGAAGAAAAAATGTACATAGTGTGTATATAAATATGACACTTTGCATAATAACTACCGTTGTAATTATTGTGATGAAAATCTGAATTTTTTTCTGAAACCCCCTTTTTGGTAGAAGTAATTATGATTTCGTTGGCCAGCCAGATCAGAGCAGGGGTTGTGTTCAAATTTGACCTTGAACTTGCCCAAAAATTGAGAAACCATCAATACCAGATGTGAAGGGGTATTTTGAGTATTAAAACTCGAAAATTCTTAATGGCTCTTGAGTTATTGCAGTTTTACGACATTTTTTAGTTTTGGAAAACTGCATATGTATGTAATAATTGACTACTCGAGCATTTTTGAGCCCATATAAAAATCTTTCTACATCTGTTACCATATTCTTCTAACAGTGTCTGGCCTTGTAAAGCCTTACTGCGTGACTGGAACTTTATAGGTTTAGTCATATTAATACGTAGGTATTTGCTATGTAAAGAAGGATGGACGGTATAAAAGATGATTGAACAAGTAGAATAATTCAGGTAAGTATTTAATATCAAAAGGAATTCGTTTATTCATACTAACGCAAAGGTAAATCGTTATTATTTACAGATGTAAATCATCTTCTTGGAAATAATCACATCAATATTTATACATGCTTCTATTCAAGTTTGCAACAATTAATTTGTATTTGTCTTGTTTACTTACATATCCCAAAAGTACAGTCTATCAAATTATCACCTAGTTTTAATCATTTAACCGAAAAAGTCTCCCCTTAACATACAACTTAATCACAGGCGAGTTAAAAACATTAACATCAAATATTCTCCTTGAGTAGCCTAGATACGGATGCATTTTTTAATTGTGCTACATGAAGAAATATTTTGTTATCACATTTTGTTTTTGTAAGTACATCACCAAGTGTGCGTCCAGCCGATTGCTTGATACAGGATTTACGATTTATAAGGCATGTCCAGTTGGACGACACAAAAATGATAGAAAAGAAACACTTCTGATACTGGCAAATAAATAAATATTTTATTACGCTATCAGGTAACCTTGAATAGAAATGACAAACTGAGAACTTGACGTATCATGATTATTTTTGCTTATGCAATTCTTCGTGTGAACAATACAGCCCCCACATCAGCATTTCACACTATTGATCATGTCATCTCGTTCATGATTCCCCGTTGACAATTACAAGAGCCTCAAATTTATTTAAGTCGTGTTGATTTTTTATGTACTTTTCAAAATAACCTCTTGCCTCATAACCTCCAATGAGCTTTTTGATTCACAAAGGCATGTTTATGTTTCTACAACATAATATCATCCTACAATGTAGGTGCTTTTCGCACAAGGAATATCAATTTTACTAACACTGTCAATGATTTAATGCAATGAACCAATTGTGTCACGTCGGTACCTACTAAATTAACAGTTGATAACTTCTTCACAATTTGTGCAAAATAATCGAAATTTTGAAGCAATAATTCCTATTATATTCACCCCATAGGAGGATCAAACACACCATGATAACGTTCTTCGTGAACTATGAGAGTGCTAAATGAACATGAGATACAGACACAAACAGCAGTTTTTTTTAAAGGGAGAAAAAAGACGAATTACGAGCAGCTACTTATCTTAAATTTTGCCATAATTTATACCACTGTTGCCACAAATCAACAGAATGTAAAGAAAACAAGTGGTCATCAACGTTTACTGATTAATTTAACTACTCGTGGTGAAAATTCAAGATAATTGACAGCACAGAGAAAATCTTTTGAGAGAAAGTTACAAAATCAAGAAATGGCAATGCTGCTGCATGTGACCAATTTGATGTTTTGCATTTTGTTTCGGCACAAAATGATTTTTCACAAGAAAAAAATTCAACTGTTCATTAAAATCATTAAACGGTACTTTTGTATTTTGAACCATTTTCTGAAAAGATGAGATGAGGCTAAAGCCGAAAAATTAGAAGCGCCCAAACTCAGACAGAGGTGTCAATCATTAATCAATTAGCTAGCTCAATATCTACATTCATTTCAAAATATGTACAGCACAACAACATAAATTGACATCATCAGAATAATAGCATACCTCCGACAAGTTAATTTCTTATGTCTTAAATCATCGGAGGCAATCATTTCCGCTAAGATTCAATCGGAGATTCAAGGCACAGAAGAAGGACGTTTTGGATATCTTGAATCAATCATGAAAAAGAGCTACGTACAAAAATGATATTAGGTTTCTGTTTGACCAGGAGGAGCACATTAGAAGGCGAATGCATGGTAATCCAATACAAGCGTAGAGAATAATAAAACTGTAGAAAGATAGAAAAAAATAAAATAAATACATCACCAAGGTCCTAGGACAAAGCCAAGGAATCAGGAGCTTAGGGCCCCTGGGACTAGGTCCATTCTATTTAATCCCAATTAACAAGCTTAGATCCCAACAAGGTGAAAAGGTATTTGTTGAGCCCAACTGTTATTCCAAAGGTTTGAGACTTATTTCAGCTCTTAAAACTGTAGAATAGCCAAAGGTGCGTGAAGACAAATAAAGTCCTTTTTCCATTACCTATCATGCCCCTCAAGGTAAGTGGTAGCAGAAGGGTAAAGGGTAAACTTTCAAGATGAAAGACAAAAATAAATTTAAAAAGAAATCTGCATTCAACACTTATCTCTCTTAAGAAAATAATATCAAAAAACCCAGGAACATAACAACCAATAAGATAGCCCATTGCAAGAACAGTTGGGCTAAGATAGCTGCATTATCTAAGACTAGGCATTCAAATTGATTTTCGATTCGATCCAAAAATCGATTTTCAACTACAATTTTTTTTGCGCCATGTAGTTTCTAGCATTAAATCAACTGTTACGTCATCAAAAACTAATTGTAAAAAAATCAAATCAAATAGTTCCATTTCCAAATTATCTCGAAGTAAACATCTGAGACTTTTCCATACATATTCCATATTAACTTTGGAAAGTTGAATAAGGGAACTTCTTGGGATTTCAGTTCTAAAGTTGCTTTTGATTCTATTTGTATTTTTTTTTTTTTTTAATCCAACTTTTTTTCATTTTTTACCTATTAGCTACACATTAACCTAACCAGAGCAAGCTCTGTTAACTGACCCTTCTTTCTCTATCATTCACCATGCAAAAGATTTAATAAAATCACAGTTACAATTGTTATTTTCGGGTTGAGGGGTGGGAGAAATTTAAGGTGACTTTTTTCTTCAACGATTCCATTTATTTTGCCAAATATTTCCATCGGTTCGGGCATCTTTAAGACCAGTACAGTGCTACGCAGTAGTGAGCCATGAATGGTGCAAGCACCAGGCAAAATAAATGGTAATTGATGACGAAAAAGCAGTTTAAGACCCCTCAGATTGGAAAACCTCTAGAAGAAGAAAGAATTACAGTTCTAGTACTTTCATAAAATATAATTTTATATGCATGCTTCAAATTTAGGAGACCGAGATTTCTAATAAATTTGTTGACAGAAAAAAATTATTTTTTTTAAGCCTGATCAATTAGTGCCATTGAGTTAGAGCTTTTGATTGGGAAACCACTGTCAAAATTCATTGGCTGGCCACCGATTTCATTCACTACATTGAGCTAATCAGCTAGTGAATTCATCACTAGCTTACACTCAACACACTCTCAGCTAACACTCAATGTAATTTTCTGGTCCAGAGAAAATCGTTGAAGAAAGGATCTTACCCGGAAATTATTTATAGAAACCCGGAAATGTTTTACCACCTTTTCTTGGCACTGATTACATGTAATAGAATAGAGGAACATTGTAGTTGGTGCGCTTAACTTTTGGGAGCCCAAAAAACACAAACATTTTGGACTTTTTTTTGTTCATAATTTCAAAACCGCAAACTATAGTGAAATTCCAGTCTAATTAAATTCTACGCCAAGAAATCTTGTGAAACTTACAACTCATTCATTTTACATCTGTTCAATTGGCGTTTAAAGATTGACAAGCCAACAAAATGACACTACCTGCCGGGCGTCTTGATGGCAGCCAAGAAAACAGAAGCTCAGGAGCGTCACCCTAATGAAAAAATTAAAATTTTCTGAGTTCATAATTCTCTATATGACTCATTTTGAGGATTTTTATTATTATTTTTGTTTAATTTCAACTGTTTTCAAGATGATCACATCCTAAAGACATCGTGTTCAATTATGAGCGATAGAAAAACTACAACTTCTCAATTTGCAACAATGTCAGAACTTTTTTAAATCTCGTCTATGGATTCTTGGTATATATTGGTTGACCATCAATGGTTAAAATGTCCACATTTTTTCCAAATCATGGAAAATTCGTACGATGAAATAGTAAGCTTATCGCTAGAATGCAAGGTTCTGAAATTGCAGACAAAACACTGAAAATAGACCAACACCTTGAGAAGATTCGGCTTCCAAACGTTTAGCACACCTGCAATGGTGCTCTCTCGATCACATGCACCAATAAAAGTTATCAAGATAATTTCCAGCTTCCTAGGAATCACTTCTGGGTCAGATTTGAATTTTACTGCACTATTCTGAACTCCTAAGAATGAACGTCTTATGTCCAATTTGCAAATTTTGAGATAACCACTTAAGTTTTGGCTGCTTTGCCGTGCAAACCTATGAAGCAAGATATTTCTTTTTTGTGCAATCACTTCTCAAATGTATTTTTTTGTTTTTCACCAACGCAAATAAATCTACATAAATCTACACAACAATTGGGCTTGCACACATCAGCTCATTTGTCATAAACAATTGGAAGTTCCAGCTCCAAATCCTCTTAATAGCTTTCAAAGCAAGGTGACCTGAAAATTCAATAATTTTAGACTCTTGTTCCAGGTAGGTTTTAACAAGGATAAAATGAGATAAATTTAAATAACAGGGAAGTTTTGAAACTTTTTGAACATACTAAATTTTAAAACTACATAGACTATTCAAAACTGAGTAAGGAAAAGTTGAGAAATACTAAATAGATTATTTCTTCATTCATCATTCGTTTGTTATAATCATTATTGTTGTTGGTAGTGAGAAATTCCCAGGTGGTGAGGCAATTTGTGTGAATTTTGAAATGAAAGTTTCCTTTATCCTTGATACCTCAACGGGGACCAACTTCATTTTTTGGTTTGGGCAGCAATATTTTTCTAAAGTCGCAGTTAGGATTGCTATCCTTGGAATTTGCTGTCTAATTTGTATGTAGAACATACTAGTGTAGGATGGGTATGCAAAATTTGAGAAATGGACACAGGGCATATCGATAAATGATGCCTCTTCTGTTGACATACAAGGTTCCTGCTTGGATCACTGGAGCGCCTGATTGAGAACTGTGTTGTTATCTCAAAAAGTTCAAAAATGGAGATAGGCCGTTCTCACTAAGGAAGGCATTATTAGTACCTATATGATCTGACTTGTTTCCAAGGTTACCTGAAACTTGAGCTAGCCTACAAAAGCTAAACGTTGCACAAGTTTTGTACTAAGATTTCAGAGGGGGTTCCAGCATTTCAATGAACAGTTTGTTCATTGCTGTTGTTCCGCGTCGGTGAATGTTCACCCAGAAAGATCTCAACATGTGATCGACTTGTCTCAAAACTGGCAGGCACAATAGAAGGCTCGTCGTTTCAGCACTGTTCCCCCTGAAAGCAAAACACACTAAGCCATGACACACTTGAATGCGGATATTTTTACCTTCTAATAAACATGACATTGCTTTCTAAGTAAATAGTGAATTCAATAGTGCTCAATGCAACTTGCAGATAAATAGACACACAACAGGTTTGCAGAGAGAATATGTCTCTTACAAAGAAAAACATTATAATTTTCATTATAATTATTATATTTAACAAAATGAAATTTTAAAGAAGGAGATGAAGAATAAGAAAAACAGAAGTTAAGAACGTGTTGGACCAATTAATTTCTGAATGTGGAATAGGTTCGAATCAATTCCAAAACAGAACCGAATGAAGATCTTGATGCAATTATGCCAGGTTCACTAGCTCAGAAAAAAAAAAAAAAAAAAAAACCAGTTTTTTCATGAACCATAACAATCTAAGTACCAAGCAAGAGCTCAATAATGATTTTTTTCCTACTATAAACAATATGATTGGAAAAGGATAATTGGAGAGTAGGATAATAAAAGGATTTCAATTATTTAAAAAAAATCCAAATAAAATTTTTAAAATAAAATTCCAAATAAAAATATTTTTCACTTTTTCAACAATGAATTGTCATATTGTTGTTTCTTCTCATTTAAATGTCCTATCAACATGTTGGAGAAAAAGTGTTGTCGGCGTAAACAAGAACACCTTCCAATTGTTGCTTGTCAAGTCTCCAAGTTCGAAATTAAACAAACATTGGTACACAACATTATTCTTTGTAGAACAGACGATAAATAGTGGCTAGGGGCATTTATTGAGCAACAGTAATACATTTAAAAAGTTGAAAAAATATAGAATCACTTGAAGCATTGGATACAGCTAAAAATACAGACACACCAGTCAATAAGTAATCATAGTATAGTTACCTTATTATGGCAACACAGTCCATTAGAGCGGAAGAGATTGACTCTCTGAACTGTTTCAAAGCTAGCGCTTCATCCAGCCTAACGTCTGAATTAGCTAGAACAAGTGCTTTCAACAGAATATACTCTTCTTTACGTATATCTGTTACATGAAGCCGATTCGTTATCACCAGTCCCTGAACAGTAAAGGAGGGGAAAATTATTGATTTCCGACAACTTGCCTATCAATCAATCTAAAACAAAAACTGAGTGAAGGACTTGATGCAATAATGTCTGAGTCTCAAGGAGTTTAGAAAGAAACATATTGGCTTCATAGAAAAAATAGTGCAAACAGAAAATTACATCAATGGCCTGTCAAAAGCCTCTAGATTTGAGGCAAAAACAACTGCTCAACCACTACCTACAAACAAGATGTTTACCAGCTGTTCGAGAATAAAAGATGCTTTGCAACTCGTTATCTAATATCTTAATAGAGTAAATATGTCAGGCAACAGTTATTGTCGTTGTACTACAGATGTAATATACAAGATCCTGCTGAAGCTAATTGCAAGACATTATAATACTGACCAATTGGTAAAGTTCCATGGCTCCACATTCAAGAGCAAGAGATTCATCAAAGATGAAGTCCACTGCAAACCGAAGCTTCCCACACGGTGGAAGTGAACGAAATGCCAATGATAGTGTCAAGATTTCTGTCCACGTACTCTGAAGTAATCGCATTTGATTTGTAAGAGATAAATCCGTGAATCCTGCAATGGAAATTACAAAAGAATTGAGTCATCATAAAGGGTTCTATTATACAGTTTAACAATAAACCAAGGCTATTTGGGAGAAGGGCGAAGCAAATAGTAGTACTCTCCTTCAGGTTCATATATTATGAGAACTTACAATAAGAACAGTAGAGACTGATAGAATACTCTGTGCTGTAACTAAGCATCATCTAGTTTTCATGTCATTGAGCTATTTCATGTACAAATTGAATAAGATCCAGAATGTTCAGCACTGTTGTTCAATATTGTTCCATATGTTAAGTGCAAAGCCCGAAATACGAGGGGGGACCCAAAAGTAACCTTAGTAGAGGGGTTGTGAGGGGGAGAAAAACCAGGCGACTTATTCTCCAGATTTTTAATGGCTGGCCGAGCACTTTCGCCCATTCAGGCATCTTCAGGGCGACGTGGAACCATGAGGTCGGCCAGCCATTAAAAATCTGGAGAATAAGTCGCCTGGTTTTTCTCCCCCTCACAACCCTTCTACAACAACCAAACGAAAAGTAACCTAGTAAAATTTTTATTATTCAATATTTTTTCAAATTGTGGCCACCTTCCAAGTAATTACCATTGACCACAATACAGTTGTGTCAACTTTTTTCCACTGTAGGAAACAATTTTTAAATTCACTTATTGGAACTGCGGCCTTCCTGCAATTTTCTTTTCAACTCCTCCACAGTGGCAAAACGCTTCCCTATCATGTCCCTTTTGAGCCCGGGGAACAAAAAGGAGTCACAGGGGGGCAGATCTGGTGAGTAGGGGAGTGAGCTTTTTTTTGTCAAAAACTGCCTCATGGAGAGCGCGGTGTGGCGATGAATTTGGCAGAAACCCTTCTCATGTGCAAATCATTGCTCAAAATTCTATGCACTGAGCTCCAGGACATTGCACTGATTTCATCGAGTTGGTTAATCGTTTGGCGACGATCATCACGGACGAGGGTGTCGATTTTCTTTACGTAGTCGTCCCTTCTTGACGAATGAGATTGGTCTTCAATTGTCATTTCTCCTTTTTGGAAACGGGAAAACGACTCGTAAACCTCTGTTTCCCCCAAAGTAGCATCTCCATTAACTGTAGTGAGCATTGCAAGACTTTCTGTGACCGTTTTTCCCAACAGGAAACAAAATTTTAGTGCAGCGCTTTGCTCCCGGTCATCAGAAAAATGAGGTTTACAAGACGAATTCTTTGCCAAACTTGCTGCAACTTTACTGATACTTTCATTAATATTTGTAGTTACCACAACAATACAGATCAATTACCTGGAATTTGTTTCGCCCACCCAATAATATTGACCAATTCTTTGTCATACAGGTCAGACAAAAGGCTTAACGGAGACATCGCAGTTCCATCTTTGGGCGTTATTGTGAGGATATCCGGCTCGCACCCAAGGAGGATCTCCAACATTTTATTATCTAGAAAAGTTAACATTAAGATAACTTCACAAGATAGACCAGTGCATGTGGAAAGGCAAAGAGGGAACAACTTGATTCTTTGGAGGATCTTCTCCAGTTATGGCAGCACTAGCTATGATTTTCTAATTATTTCAGCAAATACAATGCAAAGCAAACCGTTATACGAACAATGCTCCAAATTTTTGAAAGTGGTATATTGTTCTTAAGAGGGAATTTGCATCAAACCTTTTTATTTTAGAAGTACATGCGATGGGGATAGCCGAATGATAGCTGAGGGCTTGTGAGGTCAGCAGTTTTCTTCTGTTTGGCACTACTTTACTTTGAGCTGCTCTTCTCTCAACAATTCTACCAGAGATGTTTTTTTTTGTTTTTTTTTTTTTTTTAATTTTTTTTTACTTTAATCATTTTGATTTCACATGGGAATGGTGTCTTCAGGGGTGCATCATCATTATTGATGATCAGGTTTTTAATAAACAATCTGTGCAAATTCCCTATTGCAAGTGAATAATCGAGTAGCATTAGAGCAATAATAATTGACCATCAAATCATTTGATTCAACTCAAAAAATTATTGTAATTTAATCCCAACATCACTCAGTAGATGAAGTTTTGAAAAGGGGAAATTGTTCTCCCTTAAACCTCTAACAAAATATGCATGAGCTTTTTTAATAGTATTAATAAATATTAACCATAATTTTTTGCACATTTGCATTCAAGATTTTTGCACTCTCTTCAACTAAACCATTAGGTGAAAAATTTAGCTTTTAATTTGAAAACTAAGAAAATGAAAATAAAGAATATAACAATGACTAATGAATTTTGTACCCAATCTGTTTCTCGGAGAGAATGTTCACAAATGTTCGGAATAATTTTGATCACAAATGGATAGTCTTCTAAAATCATTAATTCACTTGGAAATAGTGGCTGTGGGGATGCATAATAATAATTGATGTTCACATATGGAATAAAAAATCAATGTAAATCCCCATTATGGGAATAAGCGTTTCTCTGGAATTCTACGGTACGCTATTTTAGCCAACTAATCACATGTTGAGTGTATAATTGTGGAATTATTACCTTCTAAGGTAGATTTAGTTTGGGAAACGAAGGATATGTTATAAGGCACTTCATGATTCCGTCTGTATTTCTGTCTGCCACCTCGAACACGGTCCAATCGGACTCCTTCCTTGAGCATCCCCTTTTCAAGGCATTTTTGAAATCGACATGCCTGACAGGCTTTTCTTCGTCTCTTGTTTATTTCACAGTCGTTATTTGATGGGCAATTGTATTCGATATTCCCTGGAATAATCAAAATGATGAACATGACAAAAATTATGAAAAATAGTTCACATATTGGGTACTGGCATTGAGAAACTCCAGTACTCCAAAGTTGAATCTTTGAACACATTTCTACTTACGGTTAAATTTTATATTCACATTTTCTTTTATTGCCGCATTACCAGCTACATAATTGATGATGTCTAGGTGGCAAAACTGCTCAGAATAAACTAATAATTATAGAAAATGAGTAATTTTTAGTTTCCCATCTGAAACACAACAGTAATTTTTTTTCCTGGGCAATTACAATGGTGTTGAACCAGAAATCAATTCTTCGTAGTTTTGTGAAAATTTGAGAACTAATATTACCATACATTAAGTACCCCCTAATGTATGGACATACTGCTTACAACCCAAAGAAATAACTGTTTACATACCGAGAATAGTTTATTTTCATTTGATTTGAATTTATTTTAAAAATGTAAGATTAAAATCACTACATACCTATGTATGAAACCATAAACCCAGTACGTATCCCGTGTGTCCATCATAGACAGGTTTCACTGTAATTACAAAACCATACTGCTGTACTCCAAGGTTTGAAGCAATAAAAGTAAATAGTAACAATTAATTATATTTTTTGCATTGTTTAATACTCATAAGCGGGAAAAAAGTTGTTTAACCGATCAACAAAGAATTGTCTTTTTTATTTCACATCGCTGAGCAACATCTAAAAATTTCAGTATACTCCCGTAATAAACCATTGTAATAGCCAAAGAAAAAAAATACTCTTCCACAAAATCTTCTCTAGGTTATTAAATTTCTACAATTACTACTGAGAGAAGGAAATCTAGACAGCAGTCTTACCATCTTCCTTCTTTCATTATACTGAGCTTTTACATGGACCTATGCATTGGAACATGTACATAATCATGATTATGTACATAATCATGGTTAAAAAAGTCATCAACATACAGACAGTTGAGAATCCAAAAACAAAAGACTATTAGAGCATCACGTCAACAGAAATTTCATTCGATGTCTGTAAAGGAACAAACTCATAGACCTAGTAACGACCAACTAACAGCCACAATAACTGAGTACTAGTGTGATTCTCAAACCGAGAACCATTCACTATGAGTTATAAATAACCTATGTCATTTAACTGACAAATTTTACAGTTAGAATAATAATCTCACTCATGAACAAATAACTAAGTAGACACCAACCACTCTGTTCCTCCAAAGACAAGAGACAAGCACAGATGTGTGGGCTGGAGAAATGACATCAGGCCCAAACTTTAGATACCCAAGATGAACAACATCACTCAGAGTATCGATTTTGAAATAGTTGAATTTCAAACATACAGATCCAGATCGAATAGTGTGTTGGAACAAGAATGGACATACCTTGGATTGTTCGTTTGAAGAAAGCTTTACAAGCTTCGCACGAAGCCACTCCATAGTGAAATCCTGAAGCTGTGTCACCACAAACCAAACAAAACCGCCTGGGACTCGATTCTTCTTTAACATCCTGAAAAAGACACAGACAGTTTAGAAAAACCAATCCAGGTGCCTGAAGGGGCATAAGTACTCGGTTAGTCCATAAAAGTTTGAAGGATGAGTCTCAAGATTTTTCTCCTCGCAACACGCGCAGCTCTCTAATTGAAATATCGAGTTTTGATTGCCCTGGTACTATGTTCAGTTATTCACGGAACAGAGAGAAAATTCACTTTGACTCACTCCAACAGAGGTGTGAGCTTCGAGGAGAACAGAGGTGGTGGAGGAGCAGAATTGCTGATCTGGACTCTCTGGAGAACCTTGAGGCAATTCGCCATAGCTACTACTCTCACTAAAATTTACCTGGAAGCAAAAATACGGAAGTTCAAATAATTTACAATCGTACACAAACAATCCCAACAGCAAGTGCCATTTACTGTGAACAGCACTAATCCATCGTTTCGATGAGTACAAATAAGGATTATTTCAAATGTTAGTGTATGAAGAGTGGTCACTAACCTCATTGTGAAAGTGAGAAGAAGTTGGTGAGTATATAGTAGATAAAGGCGTCATGGGAATCAGAAGATCAACTTCTTCTTCTTCCTTGATGACTTCCAGCATAACCGAGTCATTCATTCCCTGTTCATCTGACATCCTGAAAAAATACAGTATCATTAGAAAAATTTCCATCTTGACGAAGTATTTAATTACTGTCCACCTTTTAAATACATAGAGACAAACTGAGAGCAGACATAACCAGATGAAAACCATCATTCAGAGAGCAGTTGGTTTTTGTTCTTTGGCAAGGGTTCTGCCATTGTACCATTAAGAGGAAAGTTTTTTTTTATTTTTATTTTTTTTTTATGAATTACAACGGAATGAAATTCTTTCCAAAGGGTCTGAGAATAGAAATGCTTCAAAGCAAAAAATCTCTACTTTCACAATACAATCCATCCTGCTGTACTAGAATTCCAATCTTGGGTTAAGAACTCACCTAATGGGCTAAGAACTTACCTAACTATCCTGACAGCGCTCCAGATTTACAGAGACTACTACTCCCCAGCCTTCTCCCCCTGTAAAAAGGAAAAAAATATAAGGGGAACGTAGCTGTTTGCCGCCGATACAATTTTCCGTCAACGGATGGAACAGTTCTAACCAAATAGCCAGCCTGATGATAAGCAAGGCCTGTGCACATAACATTGAGAAAAAATTATGTTCTAGTAAAAAAAAAAAAATTGACCAAGTTCAAAAACTTGTTCACCGAAAGGGGAAAATAATCAACAGGTCAGCAACTCGCCATAAGGGATTTAGATCTGTAAGGACGTATGAACAGGGTGAGCAATCTAAAATAAATTCTGGATATTGATAATTATGGCATTTCTACTCTAGGGAACGTTTTTTTACTCTCCTAGACAACTTATACAGATAATAGCACATTACCACTACTTGCTAATCCCATGACTGTACAACTTCCCATTTCACCATTCACTTGCTTCCACAATGGTCACATTTTACTATTTGGGGGGTTTTGAGGGGGAGAAAATTCATATTTTTCAAGGTTTCTCAGAAAAAATAGGTGTATTTGGTATCAATTTCTATAGATTTTTGAACGCTGATTCGAATGAGACGATCACGGGGTCGAAAGTTTTATTGGTTCTCAAGTTCTCCAATGAAGTCCTAACTTTGAAGAAATTGTACTTTTCTTTAGAATTCTGATTAAACCTAGGGTCTTCTTCTTAAACGAGGGATTTCTGTCGACGACAAGTGAGAGTCGAAGTGTCATTTCTTGGTTTGATGTTATGCAACAATATTAATTATTTAAGAATTGGAAATTGTATACTTTCTTGCCTACCTATTATTTATATCAGTACTCATACCCTACTTCCACTTTATCAAAATAGACGATGGGGTTGTATTTAGGGTACCATTCATATAGTACTTCCGAGGATTAAAATATTCTCCCATTTTGTATATAACGATTTTTACAAGCTGTAAGAGTCAATATTTTCAATAGGTCAAAGTCTTGAAATGTTCATTATGGCAAGCAGATAACGTATGATTTTCATCTTTGGCTGACACACGGTACTTCCATGTTAGGAGTTTTTTGAAGGTCCCTTCAGCTTGCTCGAAAATGAATATACTTGAATGATTAAGTTTTAATTGAATGAATGAATGAATGAATGACGCTTGATTTCCCCTTCAGTACTGATTATTCATTTTAGGGCGTTCTAGCTAGAAACGCTGCAAATTATTGTACAGTAGTTTACTATGCAAACCCCCCCCCCCTTCAATAATGATTTAAAAAGACTATCCATTTGTGATAGTAGCTATTGAACTCAGAAGCAACTATTGAAATTTTCATCATTTTTATTTTTCCTAATTTCCAAATTAAAAGCTAAATTTTTTGCCTAAAGGTACCAACTGAAGAGAAAATTGACGAGCATTCCAACAAGTATAGAAAGATTTTTAGAGCTCCAAGAACGCCAAATTTCTGAAAATCTCCCAAATTCAACACAAAATAACCCAAGAATCATAAAACTATTGACCCCACGATGGTCTCTTTCGATTCAGCTTCCAAATCTATAGAAATTGGTAACAAATACATCTTTTTCCAAAAAACTTTGGAAAAGACCAATTTTCTCGCTCTCAAAAATACCCTCAAAAGTGAGGAAGCAATTTGGCTAAAGAATTGAGCCATTGTCAGACCAAGATTGATTTTGGTGAACATTTCAAGAATTTAGCTTTCATAGCTTTGCCAGGAAAGTGTTGAAGGGGGATTTTCGGATTTTACATGCCTTGAAGAGTGAAACATCAAATTTTGAGAGGGTTAGAACATTTTTTTCTTGGGAGATTACAATGGTTCATTTTTTTTTTAAATGATTGAAAAGTTGCTGAACTTTTGTTATTTTTTTCTCCGATTATACATTTTTATTTAGATATACTTATTGTAAATGTTATTATCTCTCGGTATGAGCATAATGTTATTTTCCTCTTCTTTGTTTTTATTGTGAATTATTTGTAAAAAGCTGCTAACCATTAACTCTGTAAAATCCTCGGATAATACCAATAAAAATGGAAAAAGGTTTATAATGAATTCATTTTACAAAATTTGGCTCATATTGTCAGGCTCAAATAGAGGAGTTTTACATTATTCATTCAACTCGTGCGTTTTTCTATGCTGGGGTCCCGTGGCTAGTTTTCCGATCACAGTTGTTGTCTGGTTATGTAAATCTGCTAGTCGTTATCTGACGAAGGGTCGTCACTGTACCTACTAGTGAAATAATAAAGCAAAAAGAAGGGTTTAACTAAGAGTTAGATCATCGCTGTAGCACTAGCTTAATGTCAATTGTCTTTAGGCCATTGCTAATGCTTTCGATTATACTTTTCGAACCGCGTTTTCAATCTTATAATTACGCATATATTGTTAAAATCAGCTGAGGGTAATTTTAGCCAAAAATGGAGAAGATGCTATATGAATATTAACCGGACAGCTCTAAGAACGAGTGAGCCCTCTCTAAATAAGTTTGGAAAAGTGAACGCAACTGTTTCACATTTTTCTATCGAATACTGATTATTCAATAAATTACTGCGAAGAATGCAGCGGCGTCGACATCGAACGGGTGGAAATTTTTTCAATTCGGCGAGTGAAAGTTCATACGGGCTAATTCCTCGGCTAGCTTCGGAAAATTTATTCGGACGGAACACACAGCTGATCCAATGGTAATCAGTAAATAGATGTATTTTAAGACCGGGGGGGTTTTATCTGACGGAGACATAACGGCTGACAAACAGCGGAAGAAACAGAGCGAGATGTCAGTTAAATTATCCTTTTCCTCGAATTTTAACTGACCTGACCGGGAGTTGGCATTTGGATGCCAATTGATAAAGCCGACGTCCAAATTACTGCTAGGTTAAAGATAGTCAAGTGAATACAGTTTACCATCGTCAGAATCGCTATTCGACGGCGAATGACAGCTGCAGCCTCGACTTCAATCCGTACCGTACGATGAAAATACATCTATATTAATTTTAAAATTGCTATTTTAGCCAGCATTCAATAGAAATTACCGTTCGTCAACAGAAGAGAAGCAGGGCCCAAACGGCGACACTCATTACAATCATATCGCAGGTTACCTCACTCTCGACTCTCTCTCTCTCGCGCCCTCTCGCTCTCTTGTGCATGCGTGTTGTTGTGAACCTGTGTGCGAGTGTCAGTTCGAATTGTCAGTGAACGTATCACCACCTTACGCATTTGACTTTCCTGCTGACGATGGTAGACATAATGCCATTTTTAATCACTGATGTAAAGCGGGACATAATCGGTGAAAATTATTGTACAGCGGTTTTGTAGCAACTTGAAATGTTGCGTTGAAGACTTGTCTGATTGAGATCAAGACCAGGAATGAAAATTTATTCAATATAAACAAGGTTTAACCACGAAACTCATATCACTTGGAGTGACTGTAGTGGTGTAACATCTCCCCCTCCACTGAAGTCAGCATTCCTCATTTGATCAGCGTGAACTCTTCTTTCAATGCCGTTTTCGTCCACAACATAAGAAAGAGGACCATTTTTTTCTATTACCACAGCCTGTGAGAACCTTTTATCTTCTTTGCGACGTTTGATCCACACCTTTTCTCCAACCTCAAATTCTCTCAACGGAGATCGATCGTGATTCATTTTCTGCTTTAACAAATTGTACTCTATTCGGTCATTAACGTTCGGCCTCAAGAGTGACAACTTAGTTCTCAGTGGACGTCCATACATCATCTCTGCGGGTGATTTGCCTGTGGTGCGGTGCACGGCCGCTCGGTATGAAGCTAAATATTTAGCGAGTCTAGTCCGTTGATTGTCACCACTATTTCTTGAAGCCGCAAATCTAGTTTTGAAGGTCTTCACTGCTCTCTCTGCTAAACCGTTGCTTCTTGGGTGGTAAGGAGTTGTTTTAACATGTTTTATGTTTTGCTGTTTACAAAATTGTTCGAAGTTTTGTGACGTCAATTGTGGTCCGTTGTCAGAGACAATTATTTTAGGTAATCCGAATCGTGCAAATATGTCTTGTAGTATTTGTATAGTCCTTTCTGTAGTTGTCTGTTTCATCGGTTGAATTTCAATCCATTTTGTAGTTGCATCCACAACGATCAGCCAACTGTAACCTTCAAAACTGTCTGCGAAGTCTATATGGATTCTTGACCAAGGTTGATGCGGAACATTCCAAGAGTAAAGTGGGGATTCCGGATCCCATGGTCTGTTTTCCTGACATGCTTTACAAGTTTTTAAGAAGTGCTCTATTGCTTTGTCAATCAATGGCCACCAAACAGTTAATTTCGCCAATGACCGCATGGCTGTTGAACCCGGATGTCCCTCATGTAGTATTAGTAGTACATCTTGTTGAAGAGATCTTGGTATCACTATTCGACCACGCCATAACACAATATCTTCTTCAAAGGAAAGTTCTTCCTTCTTTTCAAAATAGGTAAGAAGATCAGTTGGTAGGTCTTTTTTTTCAGGCCATCCCGTTTCGAGATATTTAATTACTTTAGCTAAGCAAGGATCTGCCGCTGTTCTACTTTTGAGTAACTGCTTGGATATGGCCAAATCTTTCAGTTTTGTATGTGCTATTTTTCGTCCAAAGTCTTGAAGCTCCTCTTTAGACCTAATAGGGAGTCTTGATAGAACGTCAGCTGGACTGTTTTCTTTGCCTGGGATGAACTCAAGCTTGAAATCAAATTCGGTTAACATCACCGCCCATCTGCTTACTCTGCTGGAAGCCATTTTTGGTAATTCTACATTTTCTCCGAAAATGTAAACTAAAGGTTTATGATCTGTTTTTAAAATGAACTTCCGACCATATAAGTACTGATCAAACTTACGAACCGCCTGAACTATTGCTAGGGCTTCTCGATCAATTACTGAATATCGTTGTTCAGCTTTGGACAGCTTTCTTGATGTGAAAGCAATGGGACGTTCTTAACCATCAAGTTTTCGTTGACATAACACACCGCCGATTCCCTTTTCACTCGCATCAGCGTACAACACTAGTTGTTGATCTGGATCGTAGTGAACGAGAGTATTTGATGAACACAAGATACTCTTAAGTTCCTCCGCTGTCTTGGTATGTTCCTCTGTCCAGTTCCATTTTGACCCTTTTTGTAATAACTCATATAAATGTGCGCATTTACCTTGAAGATTTGGTATGAATTTTTGGTAGTAGTTTATACAGCCTAAAAAAGATCGAAGTTCTTTGACGTTTGTGGGAATAGACATCTCCCGAATCGCTTTGATGTGATCTTCCGTGGGGTGAATACCGTCTTTATCAAAGCAATGTCCCAGGTACACGACTTTATCCTTTAGCCATTTACATTTGTCCAGATTAACTTTAAGTCCCGATTTTTGTAATCTCTCCAGTACTTGGGCGACTCTGTGAAGGTGTTCTTGGCGAGATTCCCCTGTTACGATAATATCATCCAGGTAGCAGATGACTCCGTTGAGTCCTTGTAAAATTGTGTCCATAGTTTTTTGAAATTTTGCGGGAGCAGAGCTTATTCCGAACGGCATACGCTTATATCGGAAAAAGCCACGATGAGTAGAAATAATAAGATATTTTTTTGATTCCTCAGCAACTTCCATCTGCAGATAAGCATCCTTTAAGTCAATTACGGAAAACTGTATCCCGCCTGCAATTTGGGCTCGGACTTCTTCAAAGGTTGGCATTGGATGTCTATCCTCAACTATGTATTTATTGATAGTTACTTTGAAGTCTGCACATAAGCGTATTTTTCCATTAGGTTTTGGAGCGATAACAATAGGAGATGCCCACTCAATATTAGTAATTGCTGGATCCACTGGTTCCACAATACCTTGGGCTACGATACGATCCAGCTCCTGTTCGACGGCAGTTTTTAAAGCAAATGGTACAGGCCTTGCTTTGAATACTTTGGGTTGAGCGTCAGGCTGCAATTTTATTTCTATTTTGTGGCCGACAATCCTGCCAGTCGGTGAAGAAAATATTTCAGGAAAACGACTCAATACAGTTGTAATTTCGTCAGAAAATTTTGTTTCAGGTTTCACTTCGTCTTGTAGCTTGTTGTGCGCAGTGGTCACCTTGCAAATTTTTGCTCCTGGCGGTAGAGGAAGTTCAAATTTTAATACCCAGTTTAAACCAAACAAAGGTATATCCTCGTCTTTTATTACCACAAGTGGTAACCGTCGTTTAGAGTTGAACTCTTCAACATCGACTTTGGTAATGCCAAGCGTTTCTACCTCCAAGTTGGTGTATGCAATCAAATTCGGGAATGGTGCTATGGACGGTTTCCCTAATTTTTTCCAAACGCGTTCACTTATTACTGAGTGATGTGCTCCTGGGTCGTAAAGCATTTTCAACGGCCTCCCGTTAATATGGACTTGCAGCATTATTTTGCTCCCAGAGTTTGACATTCGACGAACTCCAAGGTCCGATCCTGAATCACTGCTAGACGAGTTTTCAGAGTATTGCTTGTGATCGAGTGCCAGCTGATTGGCGTTTCGTCGAAGATCGTTGGTTTTCTCGATGAGTGCTCTTCCTTTATTTAGGCATACGAATGTGAAATGGTTTCTTCCCTGGCACAGTTGGCAAATTTTTCCTAACGCCTTGCATGCTTGAATGTTTTCATGGCGCGCCTCACCGCACTTGAAACAATGTTTTCCTCTAAGAAGTATGAGCGGTTTGGTAGTCTTTGTTTCTTTATTCTTATTTTTGAATGTAGAAATTTTATTCACGCCGTAAGACGTTCGTACTGATGCCATTTCTGCCAAACGTTTTTGCTCACTATTACTTTGCTCAAGCTGTAGGGTAAGCTTTTCAACGTCTCTTAGCGAATGGCTATTCGTGGGAAATGTCTTGAGTAGTTCTTTTTGCCACTCATTATTGTTGATACCAACGATAACCTGGTCGCGAATTCGTTCTTGTAAAGATTCACCGAATTCACACCGCCCAGCTAAAGCTCTCAACGTATTAAGGAATTCAGATACTGTTTCGTTTTCCTCTTTCCATCTCATGGAGAACGCAACTCTATCTGATGTTATGGAGCTTCCTTCGTAGTAGTAGTTGGAAATTACCTCAAGCAATTGTGTGTAGGATTGAGAAGTGACAGGGCTCGGTCTAAAGCGATCGACAAGCAGTTTGAATATTTGTGGACCTACTTTAGTAAGCAGTAGACCTTTCTTATCGTCTTCATCTTGAATACGAGCAAGCTTCAGTTCTAGTTCGAAATAAGGGTGGTAGTATTCCCATTTTTCTTCATCCGGATTAAATTTTCGGATGTCTAGTTTAGGTATTGAGTTTCGTTCTTGCGATTCCAACAATTCCTCTGAATGCCTTCGTCGAGGCATAGCCGACGTATTTTTTTTTTTCTATTTATCCTCGTCGCCAATTGTAGCAACTTGAAATGTTGCGTTGAAGACTTGTCTGATTGAGATCAAGACCAGGAATGAAAATTTATTCAATATAAACAAGGTTTAACCACGAAACTCATATCACTTGGAGTGACTGTAGTGGTGTAACAGGTTTATTATTCCTTTGCTTCAATAATGTTCAAGATAGTGACTATTCGAAACATTTGCGAACGTTCCTCCCGAAAAACAGATTGGTAACTAAAGGCGGACGACTATTGTCATTTTAATTATTTTTATTTTTCTTAATTTTCAAATTAAAAGCTAAATTATTCAACTAGTTTAGCTGAAGAGAGTGTTTGACGGTCGTTACAACGAGTATAGAACGATTTTCATTGCTCCAAGAATTATTGAGTCATGCCAATTATCTGAAAACCTCACAAATTCAACAATACAGCTGCGATAACCTGAGAGGCATTTTTTATAGCCAACCAGAGCCGGCCCGTGGGAAATTTTTCACCGGTGCAAATTATCGTTGTGACCCCCCCACCACAAATTCGAGATTATGAGAAATTTGGTAAGATGGCCTACTCAAGACTTTCTAGAGCTGTAAAAAAACATTCTACACTTGTTCGTCTGTGTGTCTATGGTCAAAAATGGCATGAAAACGTCATATCTCCGTGAGAAAAGAATGACATTTTCAAAGGATGTTCTACCAGTAATTGTGCAAAATTAGACGTTCCGGATTTTGAATAACACGCAGTATTTTTTCCGAGATCAACGTTTTTTTCTATTTTGATTTCTACAGGCTGTAAGAGTCATTATTTTTGTACACGTGAGGTCTTGAAATGTTCGATATGGCGAGCATATAACACTTGATTTTTTTGGATATTGGGCCACACACCGTACCTCCACGTAATGAGCATTTTTTACGATTTGGCTAGTAAGTATTTAGTATTTTGATTTGTACAGGCCAGAAAAATCCATATATTTGAACGCTCAAGGGCTTGAAATGTTTGGGACGGCGATTGAATGAAGTCTGATTCTTATCAAGTCGATCACATACAGTACTTCCGCGTTATATGCATATTGACTATTATTTTGATTTTTTCAGACGGGAAAAATGAAGACGTTTAATCGCTGGGGATTTGGAATGCTTCTTTATGTCAGCTGAATGTCGTTTGATTTTTATTATTGGTATCGCACACCGTACTTCCTCGTAATTAGCATTTTCAGTGATTTTATTTGTTCTATATTTTGATCTTCTTGCTTTTAAAACGACTCCATTTTACAAAATTTGGCTTCTATCGTTATGGTCACACAGTGCGCTTCCGCATTATTAACCTTACTCGGGCGTTTTTCCATTTTTGGGTTCTCCTGGCTATTTTTTCATCATCATTTATTTATTTATTCTATTACAAGCACATGCTCAATATACAGAATTAAAAAAAAAAAAATGGGTTACCAGTCAGATTATTAATGACCATTTCATAATGATGAAAAACAAAAACAAAATACTAAATGAAAAGTTCACTTGAATGGAGGATCAGATTTCAAAGAGAAAGTTATATAATAAGGCAAGCATCTTATCATAAAAGTGAGAAGTGGGCATTACATTTTACTCATGACGTGACAGGCTTAATTATAGTATGAGGGCGGCTTCTTTAATGGCAGAAAGGGGACTGACGAAGAAATCAATGTGGGGAGTGGTGGTCAGAAGGCGATTTACTTCACGGGGGAGCCTATAAAAAGGACGATTATATAGATAAAATTTGTAGAGTTATAACGTTGCGCCCTTAGTAGGAGCTTCTTGATTTTATTATCGGTTGTTCCTGCTACCGACTCAGACATGGAAGTACTGTGTGATCTATGCATACCACTGGTTTAGAACCATCAACATCGTTGTGGTAAGTATTTCGCTCGTTTTGTTCTCGATCCAGGTTCCTCATAATATACTAAGGACCTGGCAGTCCCGAGTGGCTAGCTTTTGAGCTGCGCCTTTCATTGCATTGCCCGGTTAAACGTGCAATGCGAAAATGCAACGCGGGTTGATCATTTTGCCAACGGTTTGGAAATTCCAGCTGTTCAAAAGCGTCTTTACTTGACCCAGTGACTGCAGAAAAGAGTAATATCTCTATCTCTATCTGTATCGAAAAACGTGTTTTGGGCGAAAAACGGGTTTCGCGGATTTTCGGCTATCGGGCGATCTAGCGGCCAAACTATTCGGTTTTACATATACTAAGTGCATTGCAAAGTTGTACTATATTCGTTTAGCATTTCGAAAATGATACGGTGAAAAACCCTTGAAATTTTGATTTAGGACCTTGATTTTCCTCGGGGGAGGTCTGTGTACGTTTTTGAGCTTTTCCGAAACCACGTTTTTCCGCAGTCGATCGCGATTTTCTCGAAAAATTCCCTCAACGCGATAAGATTTTATGAGCGTATTTTGTTCATGGATAAATTCTTTAAACGATCAAGTACAAGAATTCGTTCGTTGATTGATTTTAGCCGGAGCTAGAGCGGCCCGAAGTGAAAGTCGAAAATCCTTGGGTATACGATTGATTGAGAAACTGGGAATAGGTAATTAAATTTAGGTCATAGTGCCGTTTAATTGAGAGAACTTCATCGGCTGGTAAAGTCTTTTTTTTTTTAATTTTAGGCATCTGTTCAAATTTTATTGAACTTTTATGACCCTGTTTTTCGCGTTTTTTCGCATGTTTTATGCCAATACCTTTTGAACCGACAACTTTTACATAGGTATATTACTCAGAAGCGAGAAAGAGCTATCAAAATCTCACAATTTGGTTTATTTAATTATATTTTTATGTTATGTCCCCGCGGAGCTATTCGCGATCAAAATTTTCTTATTTTTAATAGATTCTACATTAAATTTCCTTCATTTTCTTCCACAGCACCTAATCGTTCCCATTTCGGGAACGTGACGAAAAAAAATTCCAAAGTTGAAACTTCAAAAGAATGAAAATTGAAAGAAATTCGAAAAAATATTACTAATCGTTCGACTTCGATTATTTTCACTTCAAATTCGAATTCTACGTCTAATTTCCTGTAGGAATCATTTACTAATTAAAATTTAACAGTACTGTAATTATTTGCAACGAATTTTCAAAGTTGAAAAACGTAGGAGTGGCGTTGTATTAAACCTGGAAAAACTTAAAGTTGTCGTGAAATTTCCGCCGTTTTGACGTCATATTCTGATTCAGCGTTAAATTTCCTATAAGAATAGCTTTCAAAATTGCTTTAAAACAAAGATTTAATATTACACTATTACCGAGGCCTTATTTCGGCCGGTGAAAAAGTCGATTTACGGAAAATAATTTCTCTGGCTCTGTTTAAATTTTTTTCACCAAATTTTTTGCTATGTACGTGTGTAAGGCGTTCAAATGAAGACTCCTGCATAACAAAACAATTGATTCGCATTTATTTTGACCCCGAAAATCACGGTTAAAGTCCAATTTTTGAGCTTTCAAAAACCGATTTTTTTGGGCCATTTGCAGATTTTTCCGAGAAATAAAAAAAATCACAAAAATACATCTTGGTAAGACACAACTTTCCTAAAAATTTCAGATTTTTATCTGTATTGAGAGATGAGTAAAAAATCGTTAACTGATCGGTTGAAAGAAATCGCAGGGGTACCCCTTGGAATTTTAGCGAAAAATTTTTTGTAATAGATTTCGCTCAAATTCAGCATAATGATAGTTGATGATGTGTATATCAATAATATATGGTTAATTCTTTGTTTCTTTCGCACTAACTAGATGAAAAGAACGGTTGAAGTTGAGGAATGTCATGTTTTCGTGTATAGTCTACTAATATTGTTGAATAACGCAAAAGCGGTTGAAAAATGGATAGGTATATTACATTAGGAAAATGTGGACAGTTAAATTACCCATCTTTTGGAGTATTCAAACATCTGAATTGACGACTTTTTGTTTGAGTTTTCAACTGTGCAAGTTACAAATCTTGGAAAACTTGAAGTTGTTACGTCTAATTCTGCTATAACTTTGCTCCAGTTGAAAAACCCAATACTTTATGATACAAAGTACGTTCGAACACCACCACCTACACACCAAATTATAGCAACTACTGCTCCCTACTATAAAACCTACCATAGATTCCCACTCTCCATACACAAATAATCAACTACTAAACCCATACCCCTATATACCGTATACTATATATGTATACCATATATATTTATTTATTTATTTATTTGGTACGAGCATATAGTAGTGACAAGGACAACAACCAGAGATACTTTACGTTTCAAGGCACGTAAAATCCGAATATCCAATAAAAAAAAATTCTGTCCGTCCGCCGTACGCCGTTAGCAGTTTTCCGGCCAAACTATAATAGCTACATTCTTGAAATGTTCACTAAAAATCAATCTCGGTCCTACGACGGCCCAATTCTTGAACCAACTTGCTAGCCCAATTTTAATCACTAGTATCATAAATGGATAGTATTCTGAAATTATTATTGAAGTGAAGGAATAATAAACCACTGTACAATCATTTGCAGCGTTTTCTCCATATTTTTATCATTCGTCGGCTTAGATCTTTCGCCCATTCGGGCATCTTCAGGGCTGCATAGGTCCTTCGACCTATTGCAGACCTAGTGACCTCAGTGACGGTCGTAGTGACCTCATGACGGTCATAGGTACCCGATGGACCTATGCAGCCTTGAAGATGCCCGAATGGGCGAAAGATCTCGGCTGACGTTTAATAAAAATATTTATTTATTGCGGATTGTGGTTACCATTGGAAACATATTATGATTTTACAAAACAACCAAAACTTTTGCGTTTACGTTTTCAAAAAAAAAAAAACGCGAAATGAACTAAAACTCTCCAATGACTCATTTTGAAAACGTATTTCGACATTTGATTTGGAAATAGCATACGAAAATTCAAAGGAAATAAGAAACACTTTCTTTTAACTGTTCGTGTACCACGTTGGTTTTTCAGGGGAGCACTTTGTAAGCGCCTCATCATCATTATACAATCTATATTTATGTGTATAGGGCAAGGGAGTTAGGTCCGTTCGTTTTCAACTCTATCACGGTCGAACGAATGATCGCATTACGTTCAACTTTTACCAGTTATCAATTTCAGATTAAACGTCTCTCCTTATTCTGTGAAATCAATTATTCGAAACCCACCCCCGTTCCAAATTCGATTTTTCCGACGATCCCAATAATTCGATTTACCGCGTGAACATGAATCTAAAAATAACCAAAACTTGATAATATAATTTATATCCGCGACGACTAAACCAGAGAAAAAAAAAAACAACTATAATAGGGTGAGAGAAGAGTGAAAGATGTTTGGGTGAAGCGGTAAGTCGCTGTTGCACAAAATGGAGAGGGCGGCGCCTCCGAGTGGCCGATCACTGCTTGGCGCCACGCCTGCCAGCACGCCCAGGATCCCCCTCCACGCAACGTCTAATGCCGATGTCAGCGTTGCTCGCGATGAACGGCCATTACAACGCGGGCCCCTCGGCCGCCAGTCCGTTCTACCGACAGCCGCTCAACGACCGACGCGCGACCATCGAACGACCTGTAATATCGCGAAGCTGAAGATTCGAACGGCCGCGCGAACGCAATCGGTATTTCCTTTCCCCGCCACCAAGAGTACTGTCATGCTATAATCGTTTTAGACGACGGAAAAAATAGTATTTTAAAGGGGACCAACGTGTCCCCGGCAGGTGGTAAATCGTTGAGCGATTAATCGACATGCCTCGGCCTTGCAGGGAATCGTACGGCGATCAGAAACCACCCTACTCTTACATATCGTTGACTGCAATGGCCATCTGGAGTTCGCCCGATAAAATGCTTCCGCTCGCTGACATCTATCGATTCATCAGCGATCGTTTTCCCTATTATCGGAAAAATACGCAACGCTGGCAAAATTCGCTCCGCCACAATTTATCGTTCAACGATTGTTTCGTCAAAATTCCTCGCCGCCCCGATCGTCCTGGCAAGGGAGCTTATTGGACCCTTCATCCAGCAGCGTTGGACATGTTTGAAAACGGATCGTTTCTACGGCGACGTAAGCGATTCAAATTGCCGAAACCGAAGGAGCTCGAAATGGCGGTGAAAAGCGCCGACGCGGCAGCCGCTGCGGCGAAGGCTGCTCTTTCCTCGAAGCAAACGACAAAATCGTTCAGTATCGAGAGCATTATGAGTGACGATCGGCCGTCGGCATCGCCGCCGAGGCGTCTGGCGCCAACCGCTGCGGCACCAACATTTCGTCCACCAATGACCTCCATCGTTGGGCCCGATCCGTCGGCCGGCTCGATTGTTTACGGTCCAGTGGCAGCGGCGGCCGCGCTGTATGCGGCAGCACTGCACCGGCTACTTCCGCCGCCTCTGCCGCCGCACTTTCTTCCGTCCGCTCTGATGCCGACGGTGCACTCGCACAACGCAGCAATAACCCCACCGTCGCCACCTATCGGTGAGTCGTAAAAAACAAATTGTCGGGAACGATCCGACATAATAATTAATACGGGTGAATATAATAAGTATTCTGTCGATAAACCTTGAGAGCTCACTGTCCCTAGAAGAATAACCGCAAGAGCAGTGGATCATCCCATAAGTAAAGAAACCCGATCTGATATAGTATATATTTTTTTTGGAAAGAACGTCTTCATCTCATTTGCATTAACTCATTAGTTTCTGCACTGTTGCGACACGA
The DNA here is from genome assembly GCA_037159825.1 of Tupiocoris notatus. Classification (NCBI taxonomy): domain Eukaryota; kingdom Metazoa; phylum Arthropoda; class Insecta; order Hemiptera; family Miridae; genus Tupiocoris; species Tupiocoris notatus. The sequence continues at coordinate 882,288 of JASJUZ010000053.1, forward strand.
TTAAAACATTTCTATTTTCGGCATCGCTTTTCCATTCGTTTGGACTGTTGCAAAAAACGTTGCAAATGATTGTACAGTGGTTTATTATTCCTTCGCTTGTATAATGATTTAAGAAGATTTATGTGATAATAATTATTCCGAACATTTTTGAACGTTCCCCCCGAAAAACAGATTGGTAACTATAGGGGAAAACTCCGTAGCAACTATTGTAATTTTAATCATTTTTATTTTTCTTAAATTCCAAATCGAAATCTGAACTTTTTGCCTTACGGTATAGTTGAAGAGAGTGTTCGACGAGCATTCCAACGAGTATAGAACGATTTTTATAACTCCAAGAATTCTCGAGTTGTAACCTTATGCCAAATTTCAGCAAATATCCCAAATTCGACACAAAAGCCGCGATAACTCGAGAACCAACAAAGCTATCGACCCCAAGATGGTCTCATTCGATTCAGCGTCCAAAAATCTATAGAAATTGATACCAAATACACATTTTTCTGAAAAACCTTGGAAAATATGAATTTTCTCCCTCTCAAAACTCCCCAAAAATACCCTTGAAATTGAGGTAGCAATGTGATTCAAGAATTGGGCCGTTGTGAGGCCGATATTGATTTTTGATGAAAATTTCAAGAATGTAGCTATTATAGTTTGGCCGGAAAAGTGTTGACGGCGTACGGCGGACAGACAGAATCTGTTTTATTGGATATTCGGATTCAACATGCCTTGAAACGTAGAACATCAAATTTTGAGGGGGTTAGAAAATTTTTTTCCTGAGCGATTAGAATGGTTTATTATTACTAAACAAAAAGTGGCTCTCCACGCTTAAAATGAGCGTATCTCACCACCTTCTGGCAGTGCCCATTTTCGCGGTAGTAGGTTCTTCAAAGAGCCACTCTCAAGAATCAAAATCAAGTCTGCTGCGAATCCCATTTATTTAAAGGCCTGCTCAACTCTGCACTCATAATACTTAAGCCCACTCTAGCGACTCTCCACCGACCGTATTTGATTGTCGACTGTTGCTGATTTTGTTGTCCAGTGACGAACCGTAACTAAAACGTGATAACTGTTGAATCCGCGCTTGAAATCACTTCGGAACGTTTTGCTAATTTACTAAACTATTCAAATGGTTAGGAAACGAATGGAATTTCTCATTTGAAAATTAGTTTTCAGTAAATGAATTTATTTATTATTTATTTAATTAAATTTTTAGTTAACAAATACGAAGAATTCTTTTCCTTCTCGTCGCATTTCTTGATGTCCGGGGGTTGTGAGGTGGAGAAAAACCAGGCGACTCATTCTCCAATTCTTTATTAGCTGGCCGAGCACTTGGCTGTGGACCCAATGGCTCCACGTCGCCCTGAGGATGCCCGAATGGGCGAAAGTGCTCGGCCAGCTAATAAAGAATTGGAAGAATAAACACAATGAGAATTTTTCAGCATGCTGAAAAATATTTTAGGACAACCGCTCTATTGCAAGTTGAGAACAGAACGTGGTTGTCTCAACTGATTTGAAATATTTGTACCTACTCATCATGCACAAATGGCACATCTAAATATAACGAAGATAAACACCCTAGCCGAAAGCGGTTATTTTGTTTGCGTTTATTTTGTACTCTGTGGGATGTACGTTGAAAATAACTCAACGGATAAAATGATTGAGATCAATTGTGATCACTTGTAGTTACAATTTTACATGGGGATCCGCACATTATTATTCATAATTAAAAAAAAAAGATCCCCATTGCTAGTATTTTTATGTTCATTCCGAGCCTTGATTTTCATAGATATTGTAAAACGTATCCGAAACACAATAATTTCAAAAGGCTCAACTGTGTTGATGGTTTCTGAAAAAAGTATTTTTCGACTCATTCCTAACTCAGAAATCGGCCGAAAATCATGTCCAATAGTATGAATTAATTTCATCGAGCACACAGGACAATGATCGATTTGCCGACTTGAAAAGCATGTGCCCAATTGTTCGCACTAATTTAGAGTTAATATAGAATAATACTACCTCCTGTAAATGAAATTCGATTGGCTGAACGTTTCGAAATATTTCTTATAGGTATTTATGGAACGAGCTAATAGTTTTCCAGGAGACGATTAGTGTTAAACTTGTATTTACTTGATATTGTCATTAACTGGCATGAGGAAAAGTATGAAAGCTCTCTTATTGCAGAGTTGAGACCTCATGGTAGTTTTCACCCCTATTCATCAAGCTCATTCTTTCACCTGCTGGAATAATGACTCCCATGATAAGAATTCCTGTGATTTGTTATATCTAAATGTTATCGTGAGTAAACTAATATGTTTAGTCTTCATTTAGCTTTTCAGCTCGAAAAAAAACTCTTATAAGTGAAAATGTGGGGAAATGAGGTCGTTAAAAAAATGTTGGACCACTTCGATTGGAAAGTCGCAATACACAATACCGGTTTCAGATAGAAACTATGTATAAGTAGGTATTCTATTTGATTTTGGAAGCAAGACGTGCCAAACTTTTTCATTCTTCCTTCCAGTTCAAGTACGTACGTAATTTTTTGGCGATTCATCACTTGTTCTCTTTACCGGCTATCCGTGTTTGATTTAGTCTAAAACCTGTTCTCATCAGCACGTTAAAACGACAGGTGGTTATGCAAATTTCATAAGCGGAATTCATAAACATGAAAAAAATAACAAATTAATAAAGCCAACCATCGTACAAGCCAATGTAAACAACCCACGCACACTATACTTAGGCTACTCTTGTTTTTTTCAATAAAGATTCATCACGCCGCACTTATAAACATCGGATTACTCCGTGTTTTTCAAAAATTACGAACAAAATTATCATTTTCCGAGATAGTTGTGTGAGCGCGAACGGAAAGAGAAAATCATTACCATTTGCATAAACATGTGATCGACAAACATGAGCTTAACGTGCGTACGTTTTTCTCGTTTGCGAGAGGGCTATTGCGCACAACGATTCCATGCGCGGCTTACTCCGATGAGCAGGCGTCTGTGAAATTGGCTAGCAACGTATTCATTCAAGCGTCTGTCTTCAAGTTAACTCGTTGGTACAAACTAATTCTCCGAAAAGATCATTTACTAGCTCTTCACCAGTTTTAACGCCTCGCTTAGGTGAGTAGTTTTATTATGCTTCCGAGCCTGCGAATCAGAGCGGAAGCCGTGCGATAGCCCTCGCAAGTTAACAAATTTTCATCCTCGAGTCGAAACTTTTGTCATTTCGTGTACAGAACGTGTGGAGCATTTTTGGTTCTGTCTGAATAATCCGTTCGACGAGTTCAATTCGATTTTTTATGAAATTTTCACGAGTATGAACCCAATTAATTTCATGACCAATCGGACGCATAAGCGTAACCATAGGGAGGCATTATTTTGGGATTAAATACCAATCCCCCCATTGTAAAAAATGTATAAATTTTTGGGGTTGTGTGGGGAGAAAAACCAGGCGACTCATTCTCCAATTTTTTATTAGCTGGCCGAGCACTTTCTCCCATTCGGGCATCCTCAGGGCGACGTGGAGCCACAGGGTCCACAGCCTAATAAAGCTAATAAAGAATTGGGGAATGAGTCGCCTGGTTTTTCTCCCCCTCACAACCCCCAGACATCAAGAAATGCGTCGAGAAGGAAAAGAATACAAATTTTTGTTATAAATTATCCTAAAAGTAGGACAGAATCACAATCGGAAGTGGGAAAAGTAAACAGAAATATAACACAGCGCTTTTGGGAAATTTAAAACTCGTTATTTTCTATCTCAAATTTTACAATTTCCCGTGGACGCCTCTTTATCTCTGTGACTGTAAACCCACCATATGGTCAGCCTGACCAATGTGATCACCTCTGATAATTATTTTCCCTCTTGCAAGCGTCGAATCCCATGATTATGAAATTCTTGCGGCCTACTACTACGCTCTGAAGTTGATCAAATGAGGAGGGTAGTTGGATATCTATTATCAAGTGATTCCCTATGTGTTGAAATCGGGTAAATTTAATAAGCACGCCGCAACCTTTTAACTTCAAGTGTCATATTATTCACTCCTGAGAGCATTCCAGTCGAACTGCCTGGCATTCCATCGCAATGGGCGAATGGCCAATACGACTGGCTCAAGCTGGTTCTGACAATCATGTCTGCCAAGATCATCCGTTGATCATTGTCATAACACTATGAAATTTATCAAAATCAAATTAATGATATTAGCCTCAGCGCATGAGCAAGTTTAAAAACGTCATTCCCATGAAAAGCATAACTTCTCCTATTTTGACGAAATTCCTAACCCATTGCACTTAGAGAGTGCCATATAAATTTCATTATGATTTGAACAGCGGCCGTAAAAAAGCAAACCGTGCAAGTGAAATTCGACGATTTGATTTGGATCGTGCGTTCGATTGGAAGTATCCGCTTATTGTGTTTTATGCCATTACCTTGATCTTATTGGAAACTCGTTCAACTTGAAGGAACAATTACAGAGGTAAGAAGCGATGTGGATGAGTTGTATTGGTATTGCTATCCGAGTTCCCAGGGCTTCGGTTCGACGAGCAGGTTTAAAGTAACAACTACAAACGAATTGAGGCGTTGTGGTCTGTACTGCATCGATCGTTGTTTTTCTGCTCCAAATCTTCAGCAAGCCCTAATTCGGATTCTTCAACAGTAGCATTTTTTACCCTTTCAACGCCACATCAGCGGTGCGTCAAACCACAACAGGGATAAATGGTTGGCTGAGTTGTTGGATGACTAGCATTTCAATGTCTGGAGGACTGGTCAGGGGTGAGCTGTCAGGGGTGGGGAGTACATAAGGTGAGACTGACAGTAGCTGTTCCCAAAATGGAGGGCTGGTTCCGTCGCCCCGTTCGGTTCACGGTGCCTCACGCCTGTATTCGGGGGTCTTATCAGTACGTGTAGTGAAAAAAGGGTTATTGACGTTTTCAAGGGGGTGAATAGAATACAAGACTGAAAAGAAATGTTGTATAAAATCCTGGGTAAAATATCGCAGCATTTTCATGTTTTGCAGTAGAAATTTTTATATGGATAGGCTGCTTGCTTGTGGAAATTGCCAGCCTTGAAAATCGGAACTGTCTGTTTTCGGAGCATTACACTTAAAGGCTAAAAGGAGAATTTTTACTCACCCTGCTGAACCTACGTGGTGAAAAGTGTGAGGAAAGTCAGGTCATTGAAGATGAAAGGTATAGATGTGTAGCTCCAATTGTAAAAACGCTGCAAATGATTGTACAGTGGTTTATTATTCCTTCGCTTCAATAATGATTTAAGAAGATTATCCATTTGATATAGTAATCATTCCGACCATTTCTGAACGTTCCCACCGAAAAACATATTGGTGACCATAGGGGAAAACTCAGTAGCAACTGATAGTAATTTTAATAATTTTAATTTTTCTTAATTTCTAAATTAAAATCTGAATTTTTCGCATTACGGTATAGTTGAAGAGAGTGTCCGACGAGCATTCCAACGAGTATAGAACGATTCTTATAGCTCCAAGAACTCTCGAGTTATATCCTCATGCCAAATTTCTTAAAATCTCCCTAATTAAACACAAATTCTGCCATATCTCGAGAACCTATATAGCTATCGACCCCGCGATGAACTCATCCGATTCAGCGTCCAAAAGCTACCTGAAAAGAATAAGGAAATTCGAATAACTTGGAAATGCTGTGCGCAAAACCAACAATGGAAAAAATAAGAAAAGGTGCCTTCCAAGACCATTACGAACATTTCAATACCTAGAACGTTCGATCCTATTGATTTTTGCGGCGTATGAACATCAGAATAGAAAACAACTTTGAAAGCTTAAATATATCATAAAAGAACACAGTGCCAACCGAAATTCAATCACAGCAGGTTTTCTTTATTTAACGGTCAAGCGCCATGGTTTTTCACGGAGATAAGACAACTTAAGTCGTTTCTTGACAGCAGACGGTTGATCGGAAACTGTTTCCGAGCTACTACAAAAATACTTGAAATATATTTAAAATAATAAGAAAATATTTTTTCAAAGTACATTTTTCAAATGTACTACGAAATTTTAGTCCGTATGCGCCCACATAACAATTGATTCGGGAACCTTGGTATTGCCGTGTTGATTTCAACACGCTCATTTCGGGTTTTCTGGAAAATCGGGTGAAAATTGTATGAAATATTCTACAATTGGATAATTTTCGCTAAACATTGAGCAAAAAGTTCTGGAACGGGAAATACAAGAAAATATATAGATTTTGACATCATCGGATCGACAGAAGAACATACGGACGGATGACCAAAAAATTTAGAAGCTTCCGCAATCGAAAGTGAAAACAGGAATTTCGATTTTGACAATGACAACATTTTCGTTCCCGTGATTACGACCGCAAAGCGCTCTGATTCGCATTATCGAAAGCAAAGTTTCAAAGTACCGAATTAACCGACACGAAAAGCAAAATCCAGTTGATCTCACGTTGCACCGTGCCAGGTGAAGGGAGACGTAAGAGTGAAGGATTCATTTTGGCGGAGTAAGGTAGCATTAGACGGCCACTTTGCCATTCCATTATGTACAACTAACTAGAGGAGTCGGCGCAGAAGCATCGGTTGAGAGTTTAGGATCTGCGTACCAACTCGTACCGCTGGCACTCGTAGATCCCGTGTAAGACCATCCAAGATCTAAAGAAACCTATTACAGAGAAGACTAGGCGAGGCGGCTGAGCCTGCCCTGTACTTTGATAACTGAAGGAGCTTTGTGGCTTCGCCTTTCCCACGGGCTCCTCCTCCTCATAATCCTTGCTCCTTCTTGTCACGTAGGTAAGTTCGACTTGTTAGGCTTCGCGTTTCTTTTCCGATAAACGACGACACCGCAAACCCGCAACCGAACTTGCTCGGCGAGGGAAAAGCATTTAAATTCAATTAACTTTATTCCCACTCCTTCCTAGCACATATAGATTTCTTTCCTTTCCCACAGCATTTATCGGTTCTGCGGATTTCTCTGTGTATCTACACTCTACCGTCTACAATCCATACGGAGATGGATCTGTAGATGGATTGTTCTTCACCACCGCAGCCTCCCTTGCCGAGCACCTGGCCAAGAGGCGCGACTCCTCAATCTCATTTCCTCGACGCTTCAACGGATCATTTAAAGTGGTTCGGTTGGAATCCTTCTATTTGCCGTTCACGATTCGGATGAATCACATCCTCAGAGGCTGAGCTGACCGAATCAAAACGAAAAGAAACTTTTTTTGATTATTTTTTATTTTTATTGTGGATGCGGCAGCGCAAAGGTTCTTCAAGCGGTAATCGACTCCTCAGTACTCTACTCCTCCTGTCAATCTTCGAATTCCTATTTCTTTGCCTTCTTTCCACTCCCCGCTATTGTAATTTACCAAGTAGGTCTACGATTGCATAAATGAATAAAAATACCAAATTCTGAATTCTGAGGGATAGCATAATATGCGATGTTTTCACATGCCATATGACAAAAATTATTGCAAAATTATGGCTACAAAAAGGGGAGGAAAATCCCGAGGACTTGATAAAATGTTGTAATTTCGCCCGGATATTTTCACCCTTTCGAGCTACGTGTGGGCAATGTTGGACCGTTAGGTTTCTCGTCAAGCTGATACGATCATGGTGATATTGATGGTGAAACAATAACAATTTTTTTTTTTTATTGACCGTGGATACCTAGTGAGGGTGCTACGAAGCCCTGATGATGCCCGAATGGGGGAAAGTGCTTGGCAGGCCGACAATAAAAAACAGGAGAACAAGTCGCCTTGGTTTTCTCCCCCTCAACCACAACAACGAATAACGATATGTTTTTTTCTCTTCCTTGTCGTCGCTTTTTTCGATGTCCAAGGAGTGTGATGGGGAGAAAAACCAGGCGACTCATTCTCCGATTGTTTATTTTCTGGCCGTTACATTCGCCCGTTCGGGCATCATTAGGGCGACGTGGAGCCATTGGGTCGTCAGCGACACAATAACAATATGGGGAATAATTTATGAAAATCGCATCAAAATCTTATAGAAACTAAGCCAGTTATGCTGCTTGGTTACTTGAAATCTGTATTCAGAAGGCTTCGCTAAAACGTTCCTTATCCTAAAAAGGGTGAATATTATTGTAAAAGAGGTATTGCATAGCCATAGGTACCCTTGGTCCTATAATGCCCTGAAGAAGCCCGAACGGGCGAAAGTACTCGGCGTAATAAAAAGAAAAAAAATGGAGAAGAGGTCGTCTCGTTATTATCCCCCTCAACCTGCATGAAGAAACAATTTTATTTAAAAAAAAAAAAAAAAAAAAAACATTTTTTTAGCCTGAATATCTCTAGAGTTTAGAGTCAATCAACGAAATGAGGAGACTAATTTTCCTTGGATGGCTCAGTGCAGAATAGCTCGCGTTCCTTTAGTACCACTGAAGTAATGAGTATTATTTCGCATTCGAAAACATTAATCGTTAGGTGGTAACATATTGTTGCGTTTTGTATGCGCATTCGATTCCGTAATCCGCAAGGCAACTGAAATAGCGAGACAATTCTACTGCTCTAACGCATATCAACACTGCCGTTCGTCCATGAGATTGCTGACAGGACCATAAAAGACTGAGCAGTTTCAGTTACCTAGCAGTAACGACAAACAAACCGTTGGTAGTGTCGACCTAGAAGCGGTATTTAGAGTTCGGGCATTAAAATGCTAAAAGCGATGTTAAGTAGATCTACTTGGTCGTAAAATACAGACTCAACATCAAAAAGCTGCGGGTAGTGAGAGCTCATTGTCAGTGAACCAATGGCATCACGCCTCAAACCTTATTCTCTGGCGCGATCTTGGTCAAGAACAACGTAAGGCAATCGCACGACGGGGCAGGTCAGGTCAGTCTTCAGTGCAATGGGGGCATCGAGAACTAAACGAACTGAGCCATCCAAGAAGAATTAGTCGGCTCATTTCGTTGAACACAAAATGCCCTGCAACGTGGTCATGTGTTGCATTGCCGAGCAAGGTGCGCCCGCACTCTGCCGATATGCCAAATGGATAAGCCATGGGTGATATGGTCGTTTACGTTACCTTGGCTAGGCTTAAGCCACTTGATGACAATACGTCCAATTATAGTCCAGTTATTACAGTTTTAGTTTTGAGGATTGCTCAGTTGAGGGAATCTTCTCAATCGGTCACTTAACTATTGCCTCATTTTGATTCGATAAATGGTGATGAATGCCTATCCAGTTTACTGGTATATTTCGTGATGACTGAAATTATTTTGGTTCATTATTCAATAATAAACTATTGTAATCGCTCAAGAAAAAAAAATTGTCTAACCCCTCAAAATTTGATGTTTTACGTTTCAAGGCATGTAGAATCCGAATATCCAATAAAAAAAATTCAGTCTGTCCGCCGTACGCCGTCAAGACTTTTCCAGCCTAACTATAATAGCTACATTCCTGAAATTTTCATCAAAAATCAATCTCGGCCTCACAACGGCCCAATTCTTGAATCACATTGCTAGCTCAATTTCAAGGGTATTTTTGGGGAGTTTTGAGAGGGTGAAAATTCATATTTTCCAAGGTTTTTCGGAAAAATGTGTATCTGGTATCAATTCCTATAGATTTTTGGACGCTGAATTAAATGAGACCATCGTGGGGTCGATAGCTTTGTTGGTTCTCGAGTTATCGCGGCTTTTGTGTCGAATTCGGGATATTTGCAGAAATTTGGCATAAGGGTATAACTCGAGAATTCTTGGAGTTCTAAAAATCGTTCTATACTCGTTGGAATGCTCGTCGAACTTTCTCTTCAACTATACCGTAAGGCGAAAAATTCAGATTTCAATTGGGAAATTAAGAAAAATAAAAATGATTAAAATTACAATCGTTGCATGGAGTTTTCTCCTATAGTTACCAATCTGTTTTTCGATAGGAACGTTCACGAATGTTCGGAATAATTACTAGCACAAATAGATAATCTTCTCACATCATTATTGAAGCGAAGGAATAATAAACCACTGTATAATCTTTGTTAAAAATAATAAATTTGTTTAAAAATAATCCAACAGGAAATAGGTTCCGAGCTAGTGTATTTTTTCTCGATATAGTTACCGATAGATCGACATCGAATATATACTGTTCTTAAATAATTATGTCCTTAAATGACTCCGAATGTAAGAATGGAAAGAATCAACCTCGCCCGCTACAGGCTCTCTATGATTCCAGTCCCCGTATATTTGAGTTATTTATTTTGCTCTAAAGGAATAAACATTTGCTAGAGTAATTAGCTAAAGTCAAGGGACGCGTAAGCAGTTGAATAAGGGCAACTATAATATTTGGTTCCACGTGACCTTAGTGTTAACTTTGCACGAAGCTCACGTGTAATTTTACTGGGCTTGATTTTCCACCAATCGCTGGCCTCTAGCCTTAAACAACCAAAAACATTCTGAATGCCACAATTCTGAGCGTTTAACTGTGATTGTATTTCACCGGTGGGAAGAATAAATGGTCACGTAATTCGGGTTAGCCACGCGAACCTTTCTTGAATTAGTCAGCCATTAGTCCGCAGGGAAAAGTTTCTTAATAGAACCTTCGATATGTAATAATGGAACCCCAACCGTTCCTATAGTCCGAGCCTCTGCATGAGCGTGTGTTGTGTGGAAATTGATCTGTAGGTGTGTGATTTTGTGGCTGCAGTTTCGTGCCAGCCTCTGTTAATTCCTAAGTTGGCCTTACTCAAAACATAGGATTAAGCGTTAAGCCTGAAATCGTGCAACCACAAAATTGTCTCAGCTGCTGTTGTTTGGTGAATGTACGAGCAAGAACGCAAAAACAACACAGGAAGAAGTCCACGAAATGTGACCAACATTAGAATCGTAAAGCTCGAAAACTTGACTTTATTATTTACTTATAAGAGAACTCGAAGATGGAATGTATTCACTGAACAATCTTTGGTCGATGTACTTGTTGAGGACACATTACTGAAAGATTGCTCGACAAAACTGGTCGAGATGCTTGGCCCAATGCGAGACATTCAAGCTAGAGGATTGATTGCGGAAGGTTGCAAGGCTTCAATGGGGAAGACGCCTATTTTTTATTTTCGTACCTAATGGCCTGAATTCTGCTATTTGGTGTCAGCCGAAGAGGGAATGACCAATTTTTCATGAAAATTGTGAGTTTCCGCGGAGAAAATCGCTAAGGAAAATCAGCGGTTTGAATAAACTCAGAGATGTAACTCCAACCGATTGAAGTAACTCCCTAGAGCGCTCTGCAGTCGGCTGAAAGACAGACAACAACAATAAGACGGTCTTTAAGACTGGAATCATGCTAAATCGAGTAAGTGACGCTAACTTCACTGCTACTTGTTATGTTTTTTTTAATCGTCGAGTTAGTACCGCCACAAAATGCCTCTTAAAGCAAATAAATTGCTGAGGGGGGTTTGGTAATCTCACAGCAACCTCAAATCATTGCTCCCAATGTTAGTTTATTCTTCCGAAGATACAAGCGCTAGTATCGATATTCACGTTCAACGGACAAGTTATGACGTAATAACTATTCATTTTCTTTCAAAATCATTGGTTTTCATTAGCGATTTTCTCCGCGGAAACTCACAATTTTCATGAAAAATTGGTCATTCCGTCTTCAGCTGACACCAAATAGCAGAATTCAGGCCATTAGGAACGAAAATGTAAAATAGGCGTCTTCCCCATTGCCCTGGAGGAAGATTGATTCTTAAACATCCTGAAAAGCGCTAGTCTGTTAATCCATTCGAGCTTACATAGCTAATACCCCACTCACATAACCCAGATCATTGTACGCGCTATAAGGGTTTTACGCGTGCCATTTAAACGTTTGGTATTTTCGAATTTTTTTTTCGAACTTTTAAAATTACCATAAAATCCATGGTCGGATGTGTCAATCGATAAATGGCAACTCTGCCAATTTCCGCCACATGTTGACGATGCTACACTTTGCAACAATGGCTCTCTAATCCATAGAAAAAAAATATTCTTCTAATGGAAAAACTTAAAAAAGAGAAATATATTATGTGAGCCAGCTCAGTAGTGCCAGCATCAAGTATATAATTATTATTCATATATTACCGGTATATTCTCACATAGCTGCAAACGTTGACTGTTCAACCATAGTGTTTAGTAATATCTACTTCTACTCTGTGTGAATTATCTACAATATATTATAATGTCTACTCTGCGTTCAGTTCTGTTGGAACATTAACAGAATGATAGTGTGTCACTAGTTTTGGTCCTCCGGAGATCGTAATTCAAGTAGATATCTTACTCTGAAGACTCAATTCGTGTTATCCGCGCAGCTTGTTTACGATGCTAGTTACATGGTTTTGCTTCGCGCGTGTGAGACTGAAATGAACGATTTAGTCAACATTTCGATGAAACGCATTTCTATTGAATGCAAAGATTTTTCAAAATTTTAGTTTTAAAAAATGTTTACTCATGTTAAATGAATAATGTGTTCCTCCTGGAACCAATGTTTGACTGTCTGTGGCCAAAAACGCTGCAAATGATTTCAATCCTTCATTATTTAATGAAAAATCGATGTTGAGCAAACATGAGCCATTAACGGTAGTTAAATTGTCTACATTTCACGCGATTCCAGTTCGAAAATCGGCTAAACGGTCCGAAGGACTAAATAGGAGTTGTGATGAAGGAAATGGGCCGTTTCGAGGCGAAAGAGCTATTGCTCCAACAGAAACAGAGGGATAATTGCATACGAAAACGAATGAGGAGGATCGACATCATGTGAGGTTTAATTTCATAGTAGCACCTGTCCCCCACTAGCCTGAAATGGTCTCAAGCCGCCGACGAACAATTACGCGCCTATCACAAACTGTTAAGCCATCGGTGTTCATCTCATTCCTCTTACCTTTGGCGTTAACCGACCCGCGCGTGATATTATCTGTGAGATTGGCTGATTTTGGTAACCACAGTTCTATAATAATCGATTAGCCAACTGCCTTCTCCATTTTCCTTCCACATCAAGGTCTCATCTATGCATTCGTTCCAACGCTTCCCGCCCACCAAATAGTGAGAGAGAGAGAGGGGGAGAACGAACATGAACAAACTTCTACCGTCATGCAGAATTTATCACCAACAAATATAATGCATCTAGCATTCGTCTGAGGAAACTTTTAGATTTACACGGGTGAATGTTTCCCCACGGAGGACCAATTCTATAGCTATATCACGAACACAATTTTAAGTGCACTACGGTGGGGGTTAAGCGAGATGTTCAAACCTTTTACTTTATAGAAAACGGATAACAATAATGGATAAAAATCCGTGTTTTTTTAACTTGAGGCAAATGCATGTAGGCATATAGTAGTAACAATTACAATCAATTTAAAAAAAAAAAAAAAAAAAAAAAAAAAAAAAAAAAAAAAAAACTGCTCAACAGCTCTGAAGATTAAGTTTTTGAGGAATTTTTATGACAAGAGCAATATGACTCGAGGAGTTTATATTACCCTTTATTATTAGAGCACTCGTCACAACTCTCATGCATACTTTGCCGATATCGAATCACGTCAATCATTCTGTGTTGAAATGTTGGAGAAAAAAAAAACAGTACAATAAGCTACTGTAAGAACAATTTATTATTTGTACCACTTTGTTCTCATACAACTACGACTTCACGCCATATTCATTTTTTTTAATTCATGAAGCTCGTTTGAAATTTCACTCACACTAGCAACTTCTCGAAAGAAGCCAACTGTGAGCTGGTTTCTCTGAACTATTCCAAATTTTGGAGTTTAATGTTAAGCATTCGGATTTAAAGTTACAAAGACATTTCGAGAGTTTCATCGTCTCCAACCGTATTTAACAACAACAACAACAACCGACGACGACGACAACAACAACAACAACAAAAATTAATACAATACAATATTGTAACCAAAAAACTAACCACAGACACGAAAGAGCTTAATAATGTGGAACAGGACAAGTATTATTGTGAAAACTAATAAAATAACGAAAAATGAAAACCATGTGGAAGTACGGAGTGTGACACTAACAATCAAGCGAGAAAAATCTTAAAAATTAAAAACACTAAAAATCTTAATCGTGGATTTGATGAGGACGTAGCGGCACTTCCTAATCGTCGGAAAACTAAATCACGTCACTTTAGAGTGACACATGCTAATTTTTTATCGATCGTGCACGATAATTGCCGAAAAATTGCAGATATGACAAAGAACCCTACGCAAGTTTAATTGAATTAGGTATAGCAATTATTGAAAATTATCATCAGAAACAATCCGCCATTTTTGTCACCTGAAATCCAGGATTAACGGTTCAATTGGTCGAACTTCAAGGGGTTAATCTCGATCGGCCTTAATAGAAGATTTGAATGAAACACGGCTAAACTTCAGTCGCAAGTAGAGGCTTAATCTGATCAATTTTCCGGGTTCAAACCATCTCAATTCATCGGTGAAACCGGCCGTATGTCAGAGTAAGATAGTAACGTACAGCAAATGCACACGCTCAGATAAAACGCCAATGGTTCCCTGATGGTATACAAACGACGAAAAGGCCGTCCTGTTTCACCTCGTATTTTCTCTTCCATTCCAACACCGGAACATGGCAGTAAATTTACGTTCCCCTCAGCGCTTCTGCGTTCTACGATTGCGATTAGACTGATAAGAACCACCAGTACACATCACTAAAGCCCCGCACCACTTTTTTCTACTCAATATTCCTCATTCCGTTCTTTACACGGGATTATTTATTATTATTTTGGACGTTTGAAAAAATAAATCATGCCCTATTTGCTGTTTAACTCGATCTCATAGTTTGACGTGCACACGCCAACGAAGCTCGGAATTAATTATAATAATCCCGCATAAACACTGCATCTATTATATTCTTCGCGTTCTAACTTAATCCTGTTGGTACTCAGTGTTTTCCGAGCTGGTGAAGCAATATTGCGAGGATGGTGAAGATACACAAACACGTCCTCTCTACATCCTAATTTAATTAGTGAAAGGATGGATGTATTGGGATCGTTCGAAAAGCCAGATCGAAACAAAAATGAATTTGTAAAAAAAAAAAATAAATAAATAAAAAATAAATAAAAATTTGCATTACACGCGGAAAAAAACATTTTTGATCGGTCAAGGAGTCGAAATGTTTTATATGGAGAGTGGATGGCGTTTGTTTTTATCGTTTGGCTCACACGTTGTACGTTCGTGTAGTTCGCACATTTCTTACTACTTCTTATACCTCTCGGCTGTTCTATTTTCTCAAGACTTGTCTCAAATCATTCGAATTGTTGTATGAAGGGCACACACCAATTGGTTTCGCTTGAATTTAAACTGAACGAGAGAGTCCATTCTATATTAGATTACTAACAACAATCTCTCATTTGGGAATTTTGAGCAAAGACTCGAATCATAACTCAAATTGAATTCATGGAAATGGTGTATTTTCACGACTCATTTTTCCTATAGGATTAATATATCGCATTTTATGAGGCCTTTACTTGATTTTAATTATAATTTGATATACTTTTTTTTTGCCGCATCAAACTTGAAAGTAATGCGTGATCTATACAGATAAATTCTTTATTTCCCAATATAATAATCAGAATGTGAACAGCAGTTTTTTTTTCATTTTTAATATTGCATTATTTGCAAATTCGATTAGCGTATAGCTTCCATTACCTGACTACTTGTGAGAATGTAAATAAGCGCCCGCAATTGGGAAAAAATTAAAGTCGTGGTAATGAATTAAGTCAACGCTGGTGTTATAATGACATGTGTTGTCGTTTCAAAAAGAGAGAGTTCTCTAAATTTAAGCAAACTCAAAATGTTTATGACGACAGTTTTATCGATTAAGCATTTCGCAATATTGATCCATCTGTTCAATTTTGTAATCAAAAATTTCTGCAGAACTGTAGTTCATTGTTTCGATCGAGTAGATGATTTCGACTAACGTAAATTTAATTTATAAACTACTGTTGCTTAGTTATATGAATCTTTTTTCGATAACCCACAAAAGGTGAGAAAGTGAGAATAAAAAAAATTAATGAAAACTGATACTAAACCCAATAATCAAAGAAATACAGTAATAACAATAAGTAAAGAAATAAATCAGTGAGTCGGTGGTGCAGAGAGACTGACGAAATAGAATTCGTGTATAGAGTTCGTGGAGAAAGAAATGCTTAGGCGCCGCGCCATGCCAAACGTATCACTGTTATTATTAGACGTAGTCAGGAGGCGGTTACTAACTACCATTTCTAACCATTAGCGCTTGACACGCTAACCTGGCTCAACCGCCTCAGAAACCATATCCGCATGGGAGTCCTTGGTGGTACCCAATCCACCTCAACAATACCCTCCAATGTTCTCTAAGGAGTTATTTCAAAAATTTACGACCCTTGATAAAGGAAAACACTTGTACGATAAAGAAGCGAGTACGAGCCTTTGATCCGAGTGAAAAATTAAAAGTGAAAACGCAAGGTCAATATTTAAACATGACTATGTCCAAATGGGCAGCGAAGGCGATGCCAACGAATGCATTGAGGGTAAATAATAATTAAACTGGCACACAAGTAACAAAAGTTTAGCACTTTTGACCAAAGTCCCAGGGTATTTTGATGCGCTGAATTCGAATTTGAGGTCTGTTGAACCCATACACCCTCAAAATGTCGAATAAATTGTCGAAAACCCCCCCCCCCCAAAAAAAAATTAGTTATGCGACCGAAGATTTATTTTATGCATAAAACTTCTTATGTTTCTCATGTTCCTATTTATTTTTATCCGCTTCGTTCGAATATGAAATTGATTTGGCTCGTTAACTCATCACACTACAAGTAAGTTGGTTTATTTTTCTTAATTTCCTAATTAAAAGCTAAATTTTTTGCCTAACGGTACAGCTAGAAAGAGTGTTTGACGACCATTCCTATGAGTATAGAACGATTTTTATAGCTCGAAGAAGTCTCGAGTTATACCCTCATGCCAAATTTTTGAAAATCTCCCGAATTCGGTCCAAAAGCTGCGATAACTGGAGAACCAATAAAGCTATCGACCCCGCGATGGTCTCATTCGATTCAGCGTCCAAAAATCTATATAATTTGATACCATATACACATTTTTCTGAACAACCCTGGGAAAATATGAATTTTCTCCCCCTCAAAACTCCCCAAAAATACCCTTAAAATTGAGCTAGCAATGTGGTTCAAGAGTTGGGCCGTCGTAGGACCGAGATTGATTTTTGATGAAAATTTCAAGAATTTAGCTATTACCTATAGTTTGGCCGGAAAAGTGATGGCGGCGTACGGCGGACAGACAGCATTTTTTCAATTGGATATTCGGATTCTACATGCCTTGAAACGTAAAACATCACATTTTGAGGGTGGTTAGAAATTTTTTTTTCTTGGGCGATCACAATGGTTTATTAGAATAATAAACCGAGAGGTACTTTTTATGGCCAATATTCATCGGTACAGGATTGTTGTCAATGTTAACCTTTCTTCTATCTCATTGGTTGTTGCCGCTGATACGTAATTGTGAGGTTGAGGTGGAGACAAAATACGCGACCCTTTCTCCTTATCATCTATATTGTTTCGAGCGCTTTCGCCCTCACGGGCCTCTTCAGGAAACATCTTAAAAATTAGTATGTCAAGTCTTTTTAAAAAGGGGTCGCCCGTGAGGAGGGTTCGTCTTGAGATGAGGAGTTTATCACAGCTGCATACCTAATCTAATTTTAAAGCTTGAAATTATAATTATAAACGAAGACTAGAAGATGCAAGTGACTAGAAACAAGGAGATTAATAAATCACTTGCATCTTCTAGTCTGTTTGTGGAGCGTCTTTTTGTCCAAATCGAAACGAAATTCAGATGAGTGATGGAGAAATTTTAAGTGAATTTTTCGGTGGTTTCACTTGGCAACACCAGGATAGGGTTCTTTTGGTGAGAGCGGGAGAGAGTGGGGAGACTTTTGGATGCCAGAGTAAACGGTTCGACTTGAAGGAGACGGGACGAAGGCAAATGGAAGGGCAGGCGATCTCTGCTGAAACCGCCGCTTCTTCTTCATCTTGTTGTTCGCCTTCTTTTAAACCTCCTTCGCCTCTAAACCTGTAATTACGGATAACTCAAACACATTTGCGGTCGGGCGGCTCGGCCTTTTGTCGGCACCGGTTGACGTGGTGGTGGGAGTGACGTGAAGTGGACGAGAGGACGAATAGGGAACAGGGAGGTACGTGATGGGGTGGGCGTGGCAAAGGGACCCCTGATAGAAATCAAACCAGCCACCTCCTGCTCTTCTCATTCCATTCTCTTGGGTCTCGCACCTTCGGGGGATACTTCAATCACACCTCCTTACCAATCTAAACCGCCTCAACCCCTCGCTCTCCAACCTCAACCAACTTCACTCAATCACCAGCCACTCGTTCGGCCGCAGCTCTCACTCAACGCAACAAGAACAAGACGGACAACAACATCAACAACAAGAAACAAGCGAGCCGTCCGAACCGAGCCGCGCGCTTTATTCTAATATGTTTTTATTAAACGACGATACACCGAACCTGTTCCCTCAATTAATAATCTCATGCTTGAGAGAAAGAAAGACGGCCGAAACAGCGAGAGCCGAGATGGAGTTTCCTCACGCTCGCCCTCTCGCTCTCGCTTTCTCACTCACTCAGTCTCTCTCTCACTCTCGAATCTTTTAACGTCACTAATCACTACCGCAGCTGCTTCTATTTCGTCATTCGAGAAAATTCGAACACAAACAGTCGGCCCTTCAAAAACCTATAGATTACTGTATTAATGACAGAAATAGTGTAAATATTCGGAGTCGGTGCTTCATCTTGACCCAGTTGGAGATTAACTTTTTCATTTACCCCTCTTTCTTCTTTTGGTCAGAATAACAACTGTTCAAGTTTATTTGAAGTTTAAGCTTTGGGTTTATTATTTCGGAGCCTAGTTAGCTAAAGCCCGCTAAAATCAATATATTTGAACGCTCAAGGTTTTGAAATGGTACGGTGAGTGAATGAAGCCTGATTTTGATCATAAAACAGCTTCACAGGCATCCGTAAAATACATTTTAGTGGCTACGTTCTGCATTTTGATAGACTACCCGACGCGGGTATGTTCTCACCACAATCAGAATGCAAAACACAGCAACGCAACCCCGAACTTTCACTATTTAATTTTTCATTATTTAATTTTTTTTTTGTTGAACTTGTTTGGTTTCTAAAACAAAAAAAAAACTTCCTCAAACTACCATTTCCCGAAACATTTTGTATTTTTTGGTTCATACACTGTACTACCGCACCATTAATCTGTTTCGCGAGCGTTTTTCGGTTCTTGGGGCGGTTTTTTTTATTACAATTACTTTTCTCCAATTTATTACTTATTAATTACTTCTCCAACGAAATCATATGTAACCGACGGACCTCGAGGTGAAGGAATACAAATTGAATTACCTTCTGTGAGAACACCTGCTCTATCTCCTTGAGAAATGACAAAGGATTGATTCAAATTCGCTACCGCTACCTTCTCGACAGGTTCGGTTTTACGCACAGCGCCACCTCCCTTCTAGGTCGGCCCGTTATTATGCATCAGTGTCAAAAACTTATCCAAGATCGCAATAAATTATTTCGGCGAAGTCTCTCCCCGAAGAAGTCTCCATTAATCTTTGAATTAACTCGCGTTTGGTAGTTCGCTCGGTTCCCTTGTCTTCGACTGGGTCAATTGACAATCGTGGTCAGTTGCATCACCTATACCTACCATTTCGGTAATTTATTGCTGTGTTTTCATTGAAGGTTGCTTTGTTTGTTGGAAGCTTAGAAAAATTTGCGGAATTTCATAACTCCAAAAATTCAGGGATTCAGTACTAAATCGAGCATAATGATCTTGAGTCACTCGAAGACCATACATACCACATACCGGGCATCTACACGAAGCAATGTGGAGGGCAATCATGAGTAGTGGATGAAGGAGATTATTAAATTGAGGATCGATAAATTCTTGTTTTACAATCCAGAATCGACATACATCGGAATAGATACGTCACTTGCATTTTTTATGGACAGCTTATTGGCCTTTAAAACGAACCAACATCAAATAAACGTATAGGCTGTCGCCCTTCTATTCTCAAGTTGAAAGTAGTAAAACGACTATGACGTTAACGAAATTACAAAACGGAATTCACAATAAAAAATCCACTGTTGAAAATCTTAGGTTTGACATCGGGATGGAGAATGAAAGCTGACAGGTTCTAAAACAGGGTCGTAAAAAGTATTGTCTCCTACGACCGAGTTAATCCTTCGTTGAACGGCGAAACGTATTCTAATCGGGCAATTATTTGCTTCGCGTTCTAAGCAGGAGGATCCTTTTTTTTTTTGCTAATAAAAACCGAATGACTTCGCTTGCGTAACAATAGCTGCTTCCTCTCTCTCTCCGGTTCATCTTGATGATGTTCGGGGATGAGCGTCAATTATTGCTGACAGTAAACGAAAGGACCGTAAAGAAAAAAAGGGTGAATAAGAGTAATTTGGCGAATATTTTGTCTCACTTCCCAACAGTCACGCATTAAGAACGTCCGAGCATCGACGGTCGACAATGACGTTTGGTGACAATTTAAAACAGTGATGAACATAGATTACACAGCAAGTCCATATACGAGTCGGTAACAGGTATAACCAATTACAAAATCGGGAAACTCATACAAAGAACGCAACGTTACTTCACAGCTGTTATTGAAAATCAAGCTACGAGAACCCGAAAATAAACGTGCGAATTAGGTTAATAATGCGGAAGTGAAGTATAAATGTGAGCCTAACATAACGATACAAGTCAATTTTCTTCTCCAGAACAAAAAGATCCTTCTACAAAAAGATACAAGTCAAGTTTTGTAAAACGGGATACGCTTTATAGCAAGGACACCTGAAAATGAATAACCTGCCGTGAAGAGGGAATCAAGCGTCATGCACTCTTCGTTACTATCATTTAAAAGCCTCAAGCATTAAAAATATTGATTCTTGCAGCCAGTAGGAGATACCCTTGAAAAAGCTCAAACGCCATCT
This sequence comes from Tupiocoris notatus, assembly GCA_037159825.1. Lineage (NCBI taxonomy): Eukaryota > Metazoa > Arthropoda > Insecta > Hemiptera > Miridae > Tupiocoris > Tupiocoris notatus. The sequence goes on from JASJUZ010000053.1 coordinate 903,293, forward strand.
GCTTGCCATAATAAACATTTTAAGACTTATCTATCGAAATATTGGCTTTTAAGGCTTGTAAAAACATAATAAACTACACAGAAGTTTATTTACTCCTCAGAAGTACTGCAAAATTCAATCATGTCGCTTTAGCTGGGAGAACATTTTCTAAAAATATTGATTTGAAGTTGAACGATTTTTCATGGAGATACTCGAAAATTGCCACGTGATCCAACCAATACAAACCAAGTTGTGTGAGATGGAGTCAAATATAATCCTTTGCAATCTGAAAAATCTAAATATAGTCAATATGCGTATTACAACGAAGTACTGTGTGTGACCCACGTGATAAAAATTAGGCTTCGTTCAATCGCCGTCCCGAAATTTCAAGACCTTGAGCGTTCGAATATATTGATTTTTGCGGCCTGTAAAAATCAAAATACCGCGGAAAAGAGAAAGCTCGTAGAGGAAGCTCACAAAGTGGAGGTGATCCAATATTTAAAAAATCGAGCGTATTGACTTATAGCATGTAACAATCAAAACAGAAAATACTTTGAACTATTTTATCTCGGAAGTACTGTGTGTTATCCAAAATTCAATAAAATCTAATTTGGCATATTGACTGGGACAACATTATCTGAAAATTTTATTGAGTTTCGTTCATTTTTTACGGAGCTATGACGATTTATGCCATTATTTGGCCACGGACGGACGGAATTCGATTTTTCAGACGATCACAATTCTTCCATTCACTACGAGGTAAAATTTGTTGAAAATTAATTTGCATAAGTGTAGCTAGGGAATATTTGTCGCCCATCTTTTTGTTTCTTTTTTTTACACATTTATGCAAATTAATTTTCAACAAAATTGTAGCTTTAAACATTTAGAAGAGAATGTCGAGAGGGTAAGCGCGGTCCCCCGTTGTCCCATTGAAATCTCAAATGCTCTCCATGGCACGGAACTAACTAAATCTGCTCATCAAATTTTGAACTATTGTTGTACCAGCAGAGACGACATAGATTCTTATTCTGTCCGTATAGTCAATTCAACGACTATAATAATGGTTCTTCATCTTCTTTTGATGGTAGCTGTTTAATTACAGCTGAACTGATAGTGGTAATAGATTTCTATCAACTAAACTAGTCCAACTAAATCGTATTTTAGCAGATATATGAATGAAATTCAAAACGGATCGAATTCAGGATATTTTGATGGTGAAATTTCCTCGGAGGTGAGTCCAACTAAAGTATCAATATCGCTTTGATAATTATAATGTCATACATGCTGTGTTCAGCCAATGCTCAAAACAGCTCTTGGCTTTCTTGTGAGCCATCGCTGCCGGTGGCGCAGCTAAGCCGACAAAGCAAAGAACACAATGCGTAGACACGTATCTCAAGTCGATCCCGTTGTCATGCGTTGTTCATCACGTTCAGTTTGAGCTGAAGTTCATTAGGTTGATGATACAAACGGATCAACAGCGGCCAATGAATGAATCGTATTGCCGCTGCTATCTAAACCGTATTGATTCGGCAAGCATCAAAGAGCCGATTTGTAAGCCGAAGAGAACAATGCTTGAATAAACCAAGTTTACACTATTGATCTCCGTCGACTCATCAATGGGAAACGATAGGATGATCTCTGCCTAAACTCTACACCTCATCCTGCCATGTTGAAGTTGAAAATTGTCCCGAGACAAAAGCCAGTTGTTTCATGTTAGAACTCAATTTAGAGCTGAAACATCATCACGGAACTGCATCGCTGCGACCCTCATTCGTTACAGTATCAAGACCGAACGTTCCTATCCGACGTCATACTTACGACAACTAAATTGTTCGATGGTTCAATGCTACAAACCGATGGCGAGATAGAAGAAATTGTGAGGTTGAGGTGGAGACAAAATACGCGACCCTTTCTCCTTATCATCTATATTGTTTCGAGCGCTTTCGCCCTCACGGGCCTCTTCAGGAAACATCTTAAAAATTAGTATGTCAAGTCTTTTTAAAAAGGGGTCGCCCGTGAGGAGGGTTCGTCTTGAGATGAGGAGTTTATCACAGCTGCGTGCGCTCCACAAAACCATAGAAAGTGAAAGGGTTGTGTTGCAAAAAAGAGCGACTGAAGAGCTGCTTTCGAAATGACAGGAAAAATTATTTGTATAGGTCAAACAGAGCTTCCATTGTTCGGATGGCGAACAGGTAACCTAGTAATTGTAACTTTAATAAGCGCACGTTTTACGTAAATTGGCGTTTTTATAATTGCTCCCATTCATCATGCTGGCGACCCCCCGACACCAATTTTCGATTCCCTGGCACGCATATTGGTGCAGCCGAGACGTGGCAGCGACTTGAACGCTAAGCGCATCAGTTTATGATGAGGTTGGCCATTAAATGATTAACTATATTTTATTGAATTTTTCGTTCTATTTTCCAGCATCGCTCCAGTAAATGTATCATTACCTCCAGTTTACTAATCGATTTAATAATAGTTTCACCACTCTGCCACTTTTGGTGTCTCTGCATAGCTTTTTGCAGTTCAAACCCTTGGAAAACAGTGTTGGGTACGTCTACATTTAAAATGCTGAGGGGTTTGCTCTTCGGCAAACAGCTTACTTTTCACTATTTTTATTTGCTCTAAATGATATAATTGAAATTAATTGCTCGCCTAATTATTATGGCTGAGATGAATTTATGACAAGCGTTCCAACGAGTACAGGATAATTTCTACAGCTGCATAAATTCTCGAGCCGAAGCTTACGACAATTACTCACAAAAGCGGCGATAACTGGAGAACTATCAAAGCTATCAACTCCGTTATGGTCTCATCCGATTCAGCGTCCAACTATCAATAAAATTCTACATCAAACACTCATATGCTTAAAAAACAGAAAACACTAATTGTTTCTCTTTCAAAAACCCTAAAAAATCTCCATTATATTGAGTTAGCGATTTGCATTTAGGATTGAGCTATCGTAAGTCTTTTCAGAGAATGATTTTTAGTTAAATTTCCAAGTAGCTCTTTCAGTTTCCTCAGAAAAGTCTCGAGGGCCGACGGACTGCGTTTTTCAAATTCGGTATCCAGAATCAGCATGACTTGAAACGTAAAACATTAAATTTCAAACAGAAGACTAAACATTGGATTCCGTGAGTGATTACAATGGCTCATAATTGACACTATACGCGAAAAAATTGTATTGAAGTTCAAAACAGATCAAAGTGCACGCATTTACAACATTTCCCTTTGTTTTTATAATCGGTAAATATTTTTTGCATTTTCCATTCGTTTATCGCTGGTTTTCGTTGTGTACGAACAATAAAAAACACGGCTGATTCGACGGCTGTCCGAAGCTGGCATTTTCTACGAGCCGAATTAATATAGAATCCTTCTGTTATTGAAAGTGAACGTAAATATCTTAATTATACTATCTCCGCAAACATCCGGTCGGTGGAGCTATAAGGCTTTGGCCACAATGAAATCTAAAAATGAAACACAGTACCCCGGTACCTCGAAAATCGCCGTCAAAGCGTCGGACGATATATTAAGCAGAAGAAAGATCGGGAGTGGATGAATCTTGTGAAGGAGCCGCTCGCCCCGAGGCGATCACCCATCGACCGATCACCCTAGTCCCCCCTCCTGGCTCATAACTCACTCTACCTCACTTCTGCACACGGACTTCCTCTATCACTCACTATTTCTTCCTCGCACGCTTGGTCCTAATTTTTATCTGGTCCCTTCATCGCGCAGCCTCCGCGCTTGAGCGCTGACGCAAAAGATGAATTCAAACAATTTCGACAGTCCCATCTTGAGATAACTGCTGGAAACGTTTTGATGGGTCTGTCGAATCCGGGCGGTACGGCGATTAATATTCTTATTCACAGATAACTGGTCAGTTTGACGCTGTTTGAATCCAAGTTCCTGTTCCAACGAGGACATCGTAATCAATTACCTATAGGCAACAAAGCTATCAAATTTTCCTCCTTCATTCTCAGTAGGTTATATGTTGATTGATTCCTTCGATTTGACGTTATTGTCTCAAAATATTTGTCCCCCGAATATTACTATGTGATCGAAGATAACCGCGTGGAAACGTGAGATTTTTGCGGAAAAGCTGCGAAAAACCGCCATATGGTGTTATTCGATTCAGCGTTTTAAACCTTCTTATACAACCTATAAAAATCCTATAAATCTTCCAATAAAATCCTTATAAACCTTTAAAAATCTAATATAGAAATACTAACCAGAAACATCTATGTCCCAAAATTGGTAAATGGTATCCACTCCTCAACTCCTGAAAACATACCTAATAATATCTGGCTGAAGAATTGATCCATCTCTAGGCCAATTTAAATTTCTTGGTTAATATTTCATTAATTAATTCTTCTGTGCCATTCCAATGTCGCTCTTACAATTTCCTCAGCGTTGACGGTGTGTACTGCGACGTTGAATAATCACACACGAAAAATGAGGAAAATCGCTGCAAATGATTGTACAGTGGTTTATTATTCTTTTGCTTCAATTATGATTTAAAGACCATCTAATTGTGATATTACTAACCCGAACATTTGTTAACGTTTCCACTTTACAGCAGATTCGTAACTATGAGGTAAAACTCCGTAGTAAATCAGGTAATTTAAAAAATTTATCTTTTTTTTTTTTAATTTTTAAAATAAAAGCTAAATTATTTGCCAAAGGGTACAACTGAAGAGAGTGTTTGACAACCGTTCCAACTAGTATGGAACAATTTTTATAGCTCCAATAATTCTGAAGTAGAATGCCAAATTTCTGAAAACCTCCCAGATTTTTCACTGAAACTCCGATAAATCGAGAACCATTTAAGCTGTTGCTCCCGCAACGGTCTCATTCGATTCATCGTCCAAAAATTTATGGAAACTAATACCAAATACACCTTTTCAGAAAAACGTTGGAAAATACGAATTTTCTCCTCTTCTAAAACTCCCAAAAAATACCCTTAAAATTGAGGTAGCGATTTGGTTAAAGAATTGAGCCATTTCAGGCCAAAATTTGTTTTAGGTGAAAATTTCAGGAATTGAGCTTTTATAGTTTCGTCAGAAAAGTGTTGACAGCGGACGGGCAGAATTTTTTTAAATTGAACATTCGGTTTCTACATGCCTTGAAACGTAAAATATCAAATTTCGAGGGGAGGTTTGACCATTTTTTCCTCGGGTGGTTACAACGGTCTTCCATTCTCACAACAAAATTTTCGAAACCCTGAGTGTTCAAATGTAATGTATTGTTTTGATTGTTATTACACAGAATAGACTTTGGTGTCCTCCTCGAGAATTCAATTGTTAAACAATGTTACTTGATGGCTGCCTATTTCGAAATTACAACAGAAAATAGCTAATTTATTGTCGAGAGAAATAATTTGTGAATTTGCATAATGAGGCAACACTGCTTAAAACCGTTTATTCTGTCGCCATGTTACGCGCCAGTTTGTTTTCTGTTTTGTCGACAAGTAGTGTGCTTTGTGCTGTGTTCCCAGTTTCAAAACAAATCAGTGTTTGCGAACGTTCGTTCATGAAAACCGACGCTATTATTTTAAAACCTCAATATTTATAACGTTGCATCCCCTTTGGTTAATCATTTGATTAACATGTTGCGTAGTATTGATTTGTCGTTTGATACTATTCGGACGGCAGTCTTACATCACGAAAATGAATTAGCATTCAAACTATTTGTTGAAAAAAGTACCTCTCCGACCTCTATTGGCCTGTCTATAAAATACACTAATGATTCACATGCATCACCAACAAGCTACCGAGGATATCCGCTAGTCACTTCATTATTGAACTGTCTTAGTATGTGCTGCCATCTTCAAGTCCGGTTGTGTATGTGAATTACTATCTATGTGAAGAAAGACTTTTACCTCTGTGTTTCTGGCCTAGCGCCACTGCTTCGTTTTTGTCTTTTCGGAGCTGGTTTATTCTGTACACTGCGATTGAGTTCCATCCATTTTTTATAGTAACTATTCAGAACATTTTTGCGAACGTCTCCAACAAAACATTTGTCCCATTTGTGTCTGGAAAAGTGTTGACGGCGTACGGCGGACAGACAGAATTTTTTTGGTTTATTATTCAAACCATTGTAATCGCCCAAGAAAATTTTTTTTATAACACCCCCTCAAAATTTGATGTTTTACGTTTCAAGGCATGTAGAATCCGAATATCCAATAAAAAAAAATTCTGTCGGTCCGCCGTACGCCGTCAACACTTTTCCGGCCAAACCATAATAGCCAAATTCTTGAAATTGTCACCAAAAATCAATCTCGGTCCTACGACGGCCCAATTCTTGAACCAACTTGCTAACTCAATTTTAAGGGTATTTTTGAGGGGGAGAAAATTCATATTTTCCAGGGTTTTTCGGGAAAATGTGTATTTGGTATCAATTTCTTTGGATTTTTGGACGCTGAATCGAATGAGACCATCGCGGGGTCGATATCTTCATTGGTTCTCGAGTTATCACAGCTTTTGTGTCAAATTTCGGAGATTTTCAGAAATTTGACATGAGGGTATAACTCGTGAGTTCTTTTAGCTATAAAAATCGTTCTATACTCATTGGAATGGTCGTCAAACACTCTCTCCAGCTGTAGGGTAAGGAAAAAAAATTAGCTTTTAATTAGGAAATTAAGAAAAATAAAATTGATTAAAATTACAATAGTTGCTACGGAGTTTTCCCGATAGTTACCAATCTGTTTTTGGTTGTAATGTTCACACATGTTCTGAATAATGACTATCTGAAATGGATAGTCTTCTGAAATTATATTTGAAGCGAAGGAATAATAAACCACTGTACAATCATTTGCAGCGTTTTTCTTAAAATTATGTTTATATTGATAGCAGCATTTGCCTTTGTTCTACTAATAGATTGGAATAACACCGGCACGTATTTCTTAATGACATACTTTACTGCAGTTTCCTTGTTGCACCTTTTGGACGATTCAAAAATAATACAAAAGTAAAATAAAATAATACGCAGCGGAATTAATAATTCTTCAAGTTTGCTTGGTACCCGAGTTCGTGTTCCGAATTTAAAATCGTGCTAATCGTCATTACCTATTTTTTTTTGTTCCCTGCATCGAAAATGACCACTGAACGTTACTTTTCTATGGGTTGGAATTAGTCAAATATTTTCTCGATTTCTCGTATTTCTCTCTTGCACATCAACCATAAGTGTAAATCTTGGAAACAAATACTCTTGTATTCGCAATTTAAATACCTTGAAAGCCATTCCGACGATAGTTAGCATGACCATACATTCGTATTTGCCGCTCAACGGACACAGCAGTGATAAAATTAATAAAAATACTAACTCGATTCATTTTCCGGCAAGGTGAAAGAATGTCATAACAATAAGATGACAGTGAAAAAGGAATAATAATTAACGGCCGGAGCACGAACGAAGGTCGAATTGCCGGTTGAGCAGTTCGACTAACATCCTCGACTTGTTCCTGAGAGTGAAACAGAGAGAGTCGTCGCCAAGCTGTCTGATCCGACCAGAACTTACTCAGTGTGTGTTTTCTTGTTGCTCTGTAGTAGTGGTTCGTGTATACGTTATGTTGTGGTTCGGTTGAACCTTCCATCCCCAGCCGCGGACATCCGCCTTACCGAAGACCCTTCGGTGGGTAGCCATGAACACAGGGTCGGAGAGGTGTGTGAGCGAGAGCCTTCCTTCTCCTCAGTGCCAGGTCTGCGGCGAAAAGGAATCTTCAACCAACACCTTCTCTGTCTATGCTCTTTCTTAGTCCCGCTCGTTGGAGCTCGCTCAAAAGCCGCCTACATTACCCTCTTCAAGTTCTCCGTCTTCTTTCCTCTTCTTGTGTTCGAGACTTCTTATTACACGCCGCTCACGCTCCTCAAGTCCTCATTCTCCCGTGAACCTCCTCCGGGCTCTTCGGCCCGGCTCTTTTAGGAAGGATAATTGATAGAAAATATTCATGGTCATATTTCGTGCTGGCCATTTAATGAATAATTATCAAAAACATGTGGTCAAACATTACCTGCGCTGAAGTCCGGGTTGGGAATTGCTATTAGATATACGAACCGTCCTAACCGATTATTCTAATGTCTTTAATGCTTTCGGAGAGTTGTGAAGGGTGTTCAAAAAGCGAGAAGGTCCGCTTCAAGGAACACAGCGGCCGTCCCAGGTGTTTGATTATTAAGAAGGAACGGATAATGATCGTCTCTTCTCGGCAACGGAGTGAAGCAGCAACTCTTCAGGCTTTCAAAAGATAGTTTGTCCTATCGGATGGTTTTTATCGTCGAGGTAAAGATTCTCTTAGCTGCGGCAAACAACCGTCCACTTTTTGTGTAGTTTACGTGGGCCCATTCAAACTTATTAATCCATGTAAACTGATGAGAACCGGCCGACGAGCCCCTCCGCAGGCAAAGGCTACATTAAAATCCACTCGCTGTCACCCTTGATTTAGCCTCACACCTTCAACAGTTTACTTAGCCCCCACATAATATTGCCTCCCCGCTGTGCTCCCTTCAACGTTTCTACTTCAGCGGCCGTTTGATCTAATGAATCTCCACATCGTCCTAACTGGCATAACTGCGGGCACAACAATTGGACGTCAACTTGGTTGTGACTTGTATCTACGATAAAATCGAATCAATTGTTAGTAATGCTTCAGTAATTAATTTATTAATGTAAGAGGTAACAAAATTACTTACATAATTTGATCTCTGTTTCCTGACCTTGTATTTTCGTCCAATCGCGCATCTTTAGCTTTGTATAAGAACCTTCATTCATATCAGAAGTACTCGATTACAAAGCCTGGAAATGAAAACAAATAATTTAAAAGTATTTTTCTGAGATACATTTTACTCAATTGGTCATGTTAGAGTTAAGTGATGCAGCAACTGGAAAAATAATCTATTGTGGTTTTTCCCCTAACTTGAGACGTCTAAGAATAATTTATTTGAGACATCATCCAGTCTGCGCTGTTCCTTTTCCCTGAAATTTTCACAGCAACCAATCAAGCGTTCCGTTGTTGTGTTGAGGAGGAAAAACCAAGCGAGGTATTCTCAATATTTCTATTGACAAGGCTGGCGTATAGACTATAAAAATACGGAGAATGAGTCGCCTGGGTTTTTTTCTATCTCAACACGGAATAAAAACAACGGAATAAAGAATACGAGGTAAAAAAAATTCGAATGTTGCCCAAATAGATTGTACCACGGCTGTTCCAGATATACTGGGTATCAACGTTCGTACCTACCGATCTTATGTTTACTGAACAAAGGCTGAAAACATATTGTTACGACTTGGTCAATATGAGTGATAAGGAAAATATTACGAACGAATAAAATTGCTGAATAAAATTCAGACGAAGAGAAAGAAACGTGTACTCTCCTGTAAAAACGAGAAAGTTAACCATTAGGGTAGGTTATAAACATAACGGCTAGGCTTGTGTCTGTGGTAGGCAATTAATACCATTAATACCCAGCACATATAATACGAGATTTAATAAGGATAACGTATTTCTGGTTTTAATCGCCAGCTTTCAAGCACCAGTAGCAAGAGTTTCACGCAGTGACAGCGACGGTTGCACTACTGGGCTTTATGATTTGGATGTAACTATAATAGTTGGTAAAAATTGTGTAAACGTTTAATAATTTTCCCTGTTTTAGAATCAGACACTCGTCTATAAAGAGAAAATGTTTCCTTTGTTGGTTACCATGGCCATTGAAGACGATCCCTCTTGAGACTATGCTCAACAGCCAAGCCATTGTTAAACAAAAGAGTGGACTTGTAAAGAGTATCGGCAGTGAAATTAACTAATCGACTCTTCATAAGAAGCTTCTGTTGGTACGCGTATTTCGCGTGGTAAATAAATTAAAAGTAAAAAAGAAGTCGTTCATGTGCAATGAATTTGACTAAGAGCTTGTCTTTATTTGCCGGGGGGATCGAAGAATTTAATGGACTCAAGATGAAGATGGAAAGGTGAGTGTGTCGGTGAATTAATTGTCCCGGATAGTCTGGTGAAGTGACTCGTGAAAAAGATGAAGAGGATTTCTTCAATATACAGGTTGACGCTCCGTGTTGGAACCTCGTTATTCTCAAGAGGAATTAATATCCTTAACGGCTTGAGCGAACCTTCCTTAGAATGATTGATTAATTAACTACCGCGAATAATAATAAGCTATCAACAATTTTTAATATTTATTTTTTAATTAAATTTTACTGGATCAGCACGCTGGTCGATTGTCGTAATAATAATTGCTTCTGTAACCATTTCGATTCGTAATCCTACCATCCCTCCAGCAGACAGGATTGTTGTAGGCGTTTAAATTTAACACAAGTCACACGATAATGCGAGTAATCGTTTTTCTCAACCTGCAGCCAATATTCGCTCTTGTTGTACTCCGATAATAACTTTCCTGCTGATGAAGAATAGCTCGTCACCCAAGTAATGATAAAAAAAGTCGGACCGATCTTGAACTAGAAAATGTTCGAATAAGATTAATGGAAGAGCATAATATGACAGGATGACTCGAAAAAACATCCCATCATTGAAAGAAAATGACCAAATTCTAATCTCGGGGGGATTTGAACACCGTGGCCCGGTGTGCAATTGGTTCAACGACATTCATGTGGTGTTTATGAATGACTACCGAAAAACTATACGGACAGGCCCGGATTACCCATAAGGCCAACCTAGGGCGCTAGCTTGCGGGGGGCGCAGGGCAAGGGATGGCAAAAAAATGTATATTATTTTTATTTTCCTAGACGGGCGTCTGGCGCTGCCTGGAAAGATAAGTTAGTGAAGTGTAGGTGGGGGGTGCCCGAACAAAAATGAGCGAAATCCTATCCCTAAAGTACAGTAGGGATAAAAAAGTTATTATGTTCGTGTGTGAGAGTGTAAGCGTTCGTTCATTTGTTCATTGCTAAGCGTCTTCGGCTGTAGTGCAAAAGTTCCTGGTTCGTTCCCATCCATGGTCAGTTAATTTTAACTACTCCTTGTTTTTTAATATTTTTTATAATATTTTATTATAATTTATAAAATTATTACTCAGAGGCGAGAAAGAGCTATCAAAATCCTACAATTTGGTGTATTTAATTATATTTTTATGTTATGTCCCCGCGGAGCTATTAACGTTTGAAGAAAAGTCAAAACACGTTTTTTGACATAAAGTGGAATATATCTCGAGAGCTATCATATACGCTGGCCATTTTCATATTTTTAATAGATTCTACGTTAAATTTCCTTCATTTTCTTCCACAGCACCTAATCGTTCCCATTTCGGGAACGTGACGAAAAAAAATCCCTAAGTTGAAACTTCAAAAGTATGAAAATCGAAAAAAATTCGAAACATATTAATACTCGTTCGATTTTGTTTGTTTTCACTTTAAATTCGAATTCTACGTCTAATTTCCTGTAGGAATCATTAATTAATCAAATTTTAACAGTACTGTAAGTATTTGCAACGGAATTTCAAAGTTGAAAAACGTAGGAGTGGAGTGGTATTAAACTGGAAAAACTGATCGTTGTCGTGAAATTTCCGCCGTTTTGACGTCATTTTCGAATTCAGCATTAAATTTCCTATAAGAATAGCTTTCAAAATCGCTTTAAAACGAAAATTTAATTTTTCACCATTACCGATGCCAGCGGAGCTCGGAATCTCGGCCGGCGAAAAACTCGATTTACGGAAAATAATTTCTCTCGCTCTGTTTAAATTTTTTTCACCAAATTTTTTGCTATGTACGTGTGTAAGGCGTTCAAATGAAGACTCCTGCATAATAAAACAATTGATTCGCATTTATTTTGACCCCGAAAATCACGGTTAAAGTCCAATTTTTGAGCTTTCAAAACCCGATTTTTTTGGACCACTTGCAGATTTTTCCGAGAAATAAAAAAAATCACAAAAATACATCTTGGTAAGACACAACTTTCCTGAAAATTTCAGATTTTTATCTGTATTGAGAGACGAGTAAAAAATCGTTAACTGTTCGGTTGAAAAAAATCGCAGGGGTACCCCTTGGATTTTTTGCTAAAAATTTTTTGAAATGGATTTTGTTCAAATTCAGCATAATGATAGTTGATGATGTGTATATCAATAATATATGGTTCATTCTTTGTTTCTTTCGCACTAAATAGATGAAAATAACGTTTAAAGTTGAAAAAAGTGATTTTTTCGTGTATGGTCTACCAATATTGTTGAATAACGCAAAAACGGTTGAAAAATGGATAGGTACATTACATTTGGAAAATGTGGACAATTAAATTACCTATCTTTTGGTATATTCAAACATGTGAATTGACGACTTTTTGTTTGAGTTATCCACTGTGCAAGTTGCCCCTCTGAGGTGATTGGGCGGCGAAGCCGCCAGGGGCGCTCAGCCCTTAGTATAGCCCTAATTTTAAAAAGGTTGCAATAAATTAAACCTAAACAGAAACCCAGACTTGAAAAATAAACAATACCTGCTGCAAATAGCTTGAAAGTGCATTTTCTGATCCCACTGATAAATACCAGGCTTCGTCTATACTACATAAATATTAACAAGCCAATTCTTCAGTTCATAACACCTCTGTGAGAAATAAACACCGGGTCGTCTATTTTAGTTCGGTCGAGGAATAATGTTTCTGAAGGAGGTTTCCCTCTACGCGCCAAGTGAGTCACTATGAATACGAATTTTGGTTTAACAGATGCTAAAGAATTTTCACATCATAAGTATGTGACTTGGGAAAAAATTACCTGAACATCGACTACATTTCGTTCCTAGACTAGTACCCAAGTACGATTGTGAGAAGGTTGTTGAACTCGCAAATGTCTTGGTGTCTAGCCTGTTCGCATCAGAAGTCTTAAAAGACAGAGTAACTTAAGAATCCTCATCTTGAACATTTCGCTCGTAACTCAACAGCTTCGCAATCGTAAACGCGCTAAAGCAATCGTTTTACGTGAGCGAGAAGGGACGTTGATTTGTAGTCGTGCTTTTGTTCCGAGAGGGTTTTTTCTTTGAACAGGGCCGACTAACTTAAATTTGCTCGCGTTTCAGAGACGAAGAGAAGCCGGAATCTTTCAAACCAAACCTAAATCACCCAATCACGTCTAACTACCTCTCACCATGAGATTTCGCTGCCGATAGATAGCGCAGAAACGCATTATTGTCAACGAATGATTTTATAAAATTATCGGGTTCTTTTCATAACTAGCTACGGATCCGTTATAAACTAAAGAATTGTATCTATTATAACATACATGATCAAATGGTTTATTATTCAATAATAAGCCATTGTAATTGCCCAAGAAAAAAAATCCATTTATGATAGTAATTATTCAGAACATGTGTAAACGTTTCAACCGAAAAACAGATCGGTAACTATCGGGGAAAATTCCGTAGCAACTATTGTAATTTTAATCAATTTTATTTTTCTCAATTTCCTAATTAAAAACTAAATTTTTTGCCTAACGGTACAGCTGGAGAGAGTGTTTGACGACCATTCCAATGAGTATAGAACGATTTTTATAGCTCCAAGAACTTTTTCTGCTTTTTGCAATTTTTTTCCTCATGTCAAATTACTGAAAATCTCCCAAATTCGATACAAAAGTTGTGATAACTCGAGAACCAATGGAGCTATCGACCCCGCGATGGTCTCATTTTGGATTTTTGGTGAAAATGTCAAGAATTTAGCTAATATGGTTTGGCCGGAAAAGTGTTGACGGCGTACGGCGGACAGACAGAATTTTTTTTATTGGATATTTGGATTCTACATGCCTTGAAACGTAAAACATCAATTTTTGAGGGGTGTTATAAAAAATTTTTTCTTGGGCGATTACAATGGTTTATTATCGAATAATAAACCAAAAAAATTCTGTCTGTCCCCCGTACGCCGTCAACACTTTTCCAGACACAAATGGGACAAATGTTTTGTTGGAGACGTTCGCAAAAATGTTCTGAATAGTTACCTACTATAAAAAATGGATGGTTTTTTAACTTCATTATTGAAGCAAAGGAATAATAAACCACTGTACAATCATTTGCAGCGTTTTAAAAATATATTCGTACCCAATGAAATGAAGTTAGAACTTAAATAGCAATATTGTCGTTGCTATTAGATTTGTTCGCGACTCAATCGTCAACTGATTAAGAAATGAGGGACAACTTCTGATGGTGAACGAGACGTTTGGTAGAAAAATATTAAAAATAGAAACTGTCACTGTTCAAAGTTGAAGAATTTGTACAATGTTGGTGTTCTGCCATTGGTAGAGAATGTTGCTTAATCGTTTTCCACCGCACAGGTAATTTAGGTGACGATATAACCGTTTCTGTACAAGAATATGCAATTATTTGGTTATGCGGGAGCTTGAAGTGGATGGTGATTGATGTTCGGCAGTTAATAAATGACATCAATCGTCCACGCGATTGTTTGATCGAAATATGAATCTCAAAAAAATACCTATTACCTACGGTGATAAGCTATTCCTTATCATGCGACAGTGAACAGCGGTCGTACGAGGCAGGTATAACTCTTATGAAGGCGTTACGCTTATAACTTATGAACAGTTCCTGTTGTAAAGTTTCCTTCACTTACCTATGGTAATTCTCTAACCAAATCACATTCTGGCCAGGATTTCTCCCGAGACGATGGCCGGTCCGAGTAAATAAAACTCAAACACGCACAGTTGGAATTTTGAGTAGGTATATAGTAGTAAAAAATTTTTTACGCGATAGGCAGGCAACGAGTCACCTTAGTCGAGATTGGGAATGTAAAAATCATAAACGTTTTAGGCTAGAGCTACGCAGCGGTAGCGTATTTGACTAATCCAAGATTAGGCAGCGTTGGTATATTACTGTTCCTTGTATAGCGTTGTTTTTATAGCTTCACTGAACGGTCTATAAAGGACGGAATAAACATTTCAATAGGGATCACGTTTACGATTTCAGAAGCTAAGTTGGGCGTTGAAAATAATTTATTTCGACTCCCTCGGACATAGAACCAGTTGAAGCCTTTATACGGCAGTTAAACATCTGAAGAAAATTATTCGGGGTTTCTCCCAAAAAGAAGGCATGTCTGTGACCTCGCATTTGACTGTTCGGAGATTAAATAGAATCTTCACTATTAAAACAAATTAGCTGGACAATGAATAATAATTTTTTCTACGGCCAAAAATGTATATCAACTTGAAAGAAGTACTTCGAAAAAATGGCGAAGAGACAATACCGCGTTTGAATGTTGGAAATTATTGCGAAAATCATCATGTAATACGAGCAATGGATCAAGTTAATAAAGAGTATCAGATCTGATTCTTCGTAATTATGTTTTCTTTTCGCTAACAGGAAAAGGCAACGGTGGTTGGTCCGTTGTGTAGTTGAGGTCTACGTTTCGCGTCAGGAAAAGTGAACTTTATAGGAACGATGGCAAGCACCTGACGTGTGGGTGGGTCTATTTCTATTCATGGAGAACAATCTTTCATTTTTGTTTCATCAATATTCTACTGTAGATGGCGAGTTTTTGTAGCGATCAGGCTATTACGATACCAGATGTGTTGGCATTGTGGTTCCATGGGATCACTGTGTGCAGCCATACCCGAAAAAAAGGGGCGGTTCTCGTTTAGCTTTCAACCTTGTCCTATTCGTGCAATCGTTTCGACTCCTTTCAATCTAAGTGTGAACTCAAGGTGAATTGAGGGGAGCCGAAACACAAGAAAGATAGGGCTGTATGGACCGACAGGGCAAGCTCTTGAAAAAAAGGATGAGAAAGAGAGAAAAGTCAGTGTTTGTTGCGTTTCGATGCTCAGTCGAAGATGGCGAGAGAAGAGGTCGAGATACCTTCGACCAATTTCGGATTGGATAATGAGGGAATTTGTCCCGACTTCTTCTCGTTGAGGGTCGAATTAGAAGTATAAAAAGAAGAAAGAGGAGGAAAAGCAGACGGCAGGTGCCTTGTGTGATAGCCGGTGGTTAGCTCACCTCGATGGTGCGAAGGGGCGGGCGACGCAAGGTGTTGCCGGTATCACATCAAGTTAAACATTTACTCAGGTAAAATGAGAATGAGATGGGATGCTCCTTCCTACAAAACCAACCAGCTTGCATAAATAACTGAACTGAAAAACACTCTATTTTTTTCGTCTTTCATACAAGTGGCGTAACGCGCTGGCCTAATCGTGTTTTCCTACCCTGATAAATATTAACGTATCGCATCGTTCTGATCTTGGAATTATGATTCTATATACATACCTCATAAAACTTACCATCTTAAGAAGAATCTCATTACCATTTAAAATCTGAGAAGCTTCTGATGTTAGAGCTGTGATATCGCCCGTTTGGAAGTGAATATTTTTACCAACAATGAAAAGTTGAAGTCGATTATCCAAACTTTTTACCATCCACACTGTGCGTACCAACGCGAGAATTCGTAAGCTATGAAATAACGTGACCGATTGATAATCTTTGTTACAGTGTTGTGAAGTCACGTTTTCATTGTCGAACAAACTTGCGTTTTCCAAGCTTTAGAAATTACAACAAGAGGCACAATATTTCTCAAGGAAAGCGAGCGATACAAATATTTGCTGGAGTCGTTTTCCTTTAAATATTGTCTGAAACATTGGAGCAATGTCCGACCTGTCTAAACCAAAGTATAGAAACTAAATAAACTGTGTAAAATTTATCAGGTAACGTATAGCGACTCAAATTTTCGCTCAGTTCTAATGGAAAAAAGCAGAAACCAGAATTGGTAGATTATTTATTTAGAAATGAACCCCGTGAACTACTGGCCAATATATACCTAAGACGCAAAGAAAAGAACGTGTGATCAATTTCTGCTTTTGGACATTCACTGAGTATACTTACTATGACACTGTCATTGAATTTGAGTTTTTTTGTTTTTAAACTTATTATTATTATTTTATTTCTTTTTTTAATTTAAGGCAAACCGGAGAAACGTCCACGATCGCGTTAACACGAACTTGTTCAAAAAATTGGGGCCAGAATATGTGAGCATAGCATTTCCTCGAATTCTAGTTGTAGAACGATTGCAATGCATCCATCTACTGCGTAAACATGGTAGCCAATGTAAGCTACGCGATTGAATATACTTCCTTCGGAGACCTTACTTAATTGCCTATCTATACTCAGTTTTGAGCTTGTGAGCGACGTAACTGTGATTCTTTTCATTTCTTTGTTTGGCGAAACGGTTCACATCGTCAAGCACATTATACCCCGTCTAATAACAACATGCGAATCGCATCATATCGTAATGAATCAATGAGTCCGCCGGATTTCCATAATATTAAAGGTTCCAATGGGGCAACGTATTAGCTCTGAGTTCCGGTGTCGAAAGATCCCATGTTTCTTGCGTTCAGTAGTTAAACACTCTGAATGCCTAATCGTAGTTTAATGGCATGCTGACTGTTCGCCTCCCTCCAATCGTGGTTTTCCTCACACTGCGGTATATTATTAAGGCGGCAAGATGAGATGATACACTTGCTGAGCTTCGTAGGAGTTCATTATTACACGAAGTACTTCCCAAACTAAACGAATACACTTTCACAATTCTTTTCTTTATTGGCCGAGGCCTTTCACCGATTCGGGCATCTTCAGGGCTGCATAGGTCCGCTACAGCCATGAAGATGCCTGAACGGGCGAAAGATCTCGGTCAGTAAAGAAAATAATGGAGAATGAGTCGCCAAGTTCATCTTCCCCTCACTCCAGCAATCGCACAGAAAATACGACAAAGAAAAGAATAAATGAATACATATCTATAAAAGAAACTGGAATGCGAGCTGCAGCTGGCGCTAGAACTGCATCTGCTAGAGCCTTAACGTACAGCTAATCAATAATTTATAACTTTGTTCTTCTATAATTATAACTTCTTCCGAACTAACTAAAATCTCTGGTTATTACCGTAATAATTACAAGGCTACCTGTTTGCCGACTTGAGGATCTCAGTCTTTCCTAACTTTCAAAAGAGATTCTTTTCATGTTAATCTGTAAAACTGAAAATTTTTACTAAACTGTTTATGACGTTTCGCCAAAATAATTCCGTATGTTGGTCTCCAACAGATACTTCTCCCCGCTTGGATTGATAATTCGTCCACCTTTCATCTACAGCGTTTCTCTTGGCTTGAATATTATGCAATATTTCTGGCTAGTATTTTTCCTGCTGTCCGTCCATCCGTTCTTTTGTTTTTAACTTCTTCCTCTTCCATGAAACTCAAGCTTTTCACCTTCCCCAAAATTATGTATGAGTCTACGAAAAACCATTTCTGTGCAAATGGGAAAAGTGGAACACGAGGCCCAACGTACAGATGTGAAAATAAACATTTCATTCAGTCAGCGAGTCTGTCCCTCTTGATCGTTACACATTCTACACTCGACCCTCTTCCTGGATTCGTGAATGCTGTATTCACAACAACCCCGATTCTTCTTGAAACACATTTTATCTTCAACTTTATCAATCAAATTGGTATGGTCAAATTGCTGTTGATTTGCCGTCGTGTTCCTTTCGTTGAATATGTATTTTCGTTCGGAGTAGTTCATCATCAAAAATGAATCACATTTTTCAAGAAATCATCTTTGTTTTGATTTTCGGAGAACAAAAAATCTGGTTACACGGTATAACTCTTGAGTTATACCCTCATGTCAAATTTCTGACAATCTCCCAAATTCGACACAAAAGCTGCGATAACTCGAGAACCAATGAAGCTATCGACCCCGCGATGGTCTCATTCGATTCAGCGTTCAAAAATCTATATAATGGGGTTACCAGAATTTAGCTATTATATATAGTTTGGCCGAAAAACTGCTAACGGCGGACAGACAGAATTTTTTATTGGATGTTCGGTTTCTACATGCCTTGAAACGTAAAACACAAATTTTGAAGGGGGGGTTGGAAATTTTTTTCTTGGGCGATTACAATGGTTTATTATCGAATAATAAACGGTAGTGCGGTGCCTACGGTAGTGACAAAGTAATACAACATAATTAGTTGGAAAAAAAAAAAAAAAAAAAAAAAAAAAAAAAAAAAAAAAAAAAAAAAAAAAAAAAAAAAAACTTTGTACCCCACATGTTGGCTGAGCACGAGAATAGTCAGAATTACTTTTTATTCTGTCATTGTGTGTAATCGGCTGTAATTATGGTATGAAAACTGGATCATGTAATTCGCGTTATTTGGCCATCAAGAGCTTTATTGAGTGAACGGAGTAAACTCGATTTTGTGAAACTAGACAATAAGAAGTACAATAAATAATGTGGGAGCTTCTCTTTATTGCTTCAAAATCGTGGAAAGGCTCGGCGAGATTGAAAAAGAAATAATTTCAGCGTTTGAAAAAAAAAGAGGGTGGGAAGCCCTGAAACGCATTCATTCACATCCGCTTTGTTGAGTTGTTACGACGCTAACAAAGCAGCTTCTGTTAACAATAACAAGTAGGTACGTGAGTCCTCATCTTCATCGAAACAACAACCTTTCGTGGACTGAGAATCAACTTCACATCAGCTGCTTGCGATCCTCCGGCCCTCAGCTCTCTGTATGATCTCAAAATAATAAGCACTCACCCGCGTAGTTGTTAATGAATGACGGCGATGATTGTGAAATTAAAGGATCCAGGCGTCGTGCGTCTTTTGCCGGCCCCTTCTCCTTCAGAAAAAATCCATCTCAACGAGAACACTTGAAATAAAGGAACCAAATCACCCGTCGATCAATTAATGTTAGGTGTCCCTCCTTTACCTGCTCGCCGTTGAGCGCAATGACTAAAATGACTACGTTGCTCTACTTCAACTAGAACAGCTATAACCTGGTGCTACAGACTACTACAATGCCTACGATTACCCTTATCAAAGACTCGACGAACGAACGATAATTTTTTCCGCGCTTTCTGCTTTTTTTGGTATACTTGCTCATTGATGTAGATTCGAGTGCGAGATCAACGACTCTCTTGCCTTGTTAGTCGCCGTTTCGAAAGAAACGCGCCATCGTTAACGTCCGATGTCATCGCTCAGTTCTTTATCAATTCCCCATCGGCACTCCATGCCAAGATGAAAACCAACCATAACTGTGTATAAAGTCTTTCAAATCCCACGTTATTCATGCGCAAAGACAACGGCTCGTCCTTTCACGATGTTATAGTACATCGAGGATACAAACCGCCTCGTGTTCAAATAATTACTCATAAATGGTATAACCCTAATAATCACAGAAAATGCAGTCAAGCTCAAATGAAAATTGAGCGAGTTGGCTCAGAGGCTAACGCTGTTCCGTTCATGATGAAATTCATTGAAGAGTCCATCACCAAAAGTTGGTGCCTAAATTTTTGGCAATAACATAAATGTTCCTACTTTTTGAACATTTATTCTGTTTTGCGTTATAGATGAGAAATATCGCTTTGATATAAATTTCACCAACTTGAGTTCAGCTGAAATTTTTGTTTCTGAAAATTTCAATTTATCGGTTAGCAAACTTGAAAAACCTTCAAATTAACACCTGAATTTCTCGTGGCCATATTCTACAACTTGTCTTATCCGTTTCAGAATAATATTCGCAGTAGAGCACAATGTCAATCGCAAACCGTTGTAATCGCCTAAGAAAAAAAATTTTCTAACCCCCTCAAAATTCGATGTTTTACGTTTCAAGGCATGTAGAATCCGAATATCCAATAAAAAATTCTATCCGTCCTTACGCCGTCAACACTTTTCGGACGAAACTATAAGAGCTAGATTTTTGAAATTTTACCAAAAACCAATCTTGGCACCACAACGGTTCAATTCTTCAATCAAATCAGTAGCTCAATATTAAGTGTGTTTTTGAGGGGTTTCGAGGGGGAGAAAATGAGTATTTTTAACCGACTTCAAAAGGAAGAGGTTACTATGGTTGACTTGCTGGTTTTTTTTTTCAGCTACTGTAAGTCCGATTGGGTTACTTTTTTCTTTTTGTTTGAAAGGGTTATTCAGAAAAAGGTTTATTTGTTATTAATGGCCAGAGATTTTTGGACGCCGATCGAATGAGGCCATTGCAGGGTCGATAGCTTTATTGGTTCTCGTGTTATCGCAGCTTTTCTATTGAATGTGGAAGATATTCAAACATTTGGCATGAGGGTATAGCTCGAAAGTTCTTGAAGCTATAAAAATCGTTCTATACTCGTTGGAATGATTGTCAAACACTCCCTTCAGCTGTACGTTTGGCGAAAAATTTAGCCATCAATTTAGAAATTGAAAAAAATAAAAATGATTAAAATTACAATAGTTGCTGCGGAGTTTTCCCTTATAGTTACCAATCGGTTTTTCGGTGGGAAGGTTCACAGATAATTACAATCACAAATGGATACTCTGCTTAAATCATTATTGAAGCGAAGGAATAATAAACCACTGTACAATCATTTTTTTGCAGCGTTTGTTAGTTCGGGAGTCGCTAGGGTCAGCGGCACCTTAGGAGTAGCCAACTGATAGTGCGCCCCTAAGGTAATTGAGAGCCCCTTATTATCAATCGGCAGCGACTAGAGCACCTGTGCACCTCAGGCGACCATATTATTCTTCTTCATCTTTTCGTTTTTACTATTCCTGCTCGGCCTAGCCCAAGTTGAAAAGTCTGAGCCCCCGAGCGCTTGAAACGCCCAACTTGTGAGAAGCGTATTCAAGTAGAGGTGCTAAACCCATGAAAGGGAAATAAGACGGTAAATCGGTTGTAATTTAATCGTTTCCCTGCATCATCAATCGTGCTCGAATTTGAAAGGCAGCGCCCGTTGATACTACTCACACTAACACTGAACATGTGAAACTTTCAGTATTTTATTCAAACTTGATTATCATTCCGATTGATCATTTTACTACGTATAGGTAACTTACCAAAGAAATCGATGATATAGTGAATTACAACAGTAAATCAGGATATAACATTACACAGTTACTTGGGCAAATTGAGCAATCATCGAACAATTAAAAATATAGACGGAGTTTTTTGAAAAATTATTATTAGAAAAGAGGACGTTGTTCCAAACTTTACGCGTATAAGAACAAAACAATTGTCAGGATGAGGGGGAGACTTAGAGTGCGACTTTTTCTCAATATTAAGAATAAACATTTTTCGATTCGCGGTAAAACATTTCGGAACGTCAGGGGATTATAATTGTTGTTTGCTACGAACACAAACGTTGTAACTATGATCGATTTACAGTACTAATAAACCAATAATAATTCGTATAGTTGTCGCACTTTTATAGCTATGGGATTGAGAGGAAAATAACTTGGTGACTTCATCTCCATCATTTTATTCGTCCGAGATATTTGGCCCCTTCGGACGTCCTCAAGGCAGCATTGGTCCTTTAAGTATTTATGACCTATGAGCCAATAATAATTTTAATAACTAGATAAACTAGGAATAGGTGTAATGGTAAGCAAAAGTCGATTTTCGTGCATATATCCAACATTTCTACCGCGAGTATTGCCACAAACGCGGCGGGTATTAGCGTATTCACACAGATAACGACGAGGCGAATACAAAATCGCTGTGCTTTTTGACGTCAATGATGCGCCTCGATCGAAAATAACCGAAGAAGGCACGGAATCGATTGATGTACAATAATCGATCTGTGGAAAAGGTTTGAACTCCAGACTAACGCAGTAATAATAAGAATAGAAGATGACGGAATAAATATGAAGAGGGATCATCGTGCGCTTTCACGGACGGACGGATTACAGAAGCCGTTCAGCCGTTTCTGCTTCTACTTTTGCCGCTGCTGCCGACGCCGCGAGAAACGTTTATGGGATAAACAGATGGAGGCCCTCCTTTTTCTGAATCCTCTCACCGCTCAACGGGATCGAATCGATTAGCCGAGCCCGTTCGCCTTCGGCATTTCGAAATCCTTGAAAATAAAAAGCGAAGAAAGAAAGATGAAGGAAAACGCCTTTCCAAATGTTTTTGCCAAAGCCACGCGAGACTCAATCGAATCTGGCTGTTGTTACTGTAGTCGCTGAAGATTGTTGTTGTTGCTGGACTTGTGTACCTGCCTTGTCTGCACCTTCTCGTGCTCCATCAATATCGTCCCATCTCTTTCGCTCCCTTGTCGTCTTAACTGGAAATCAGTGTACGGTCGCGGTTTTCTGGTAGATGAAGTGCGAGAGGTGCCATTGTCATGCACGACCTTTCGACCGGCCGCCGTGACAAATCAGCGAATTGTGTATTTTAAGAAAGGTAGATAAAACTCGGCTGATACTCAGTGACTTGGAGGAATCCGTTTTGCAATATTTCATCCATTCTTAGCGAACGTGTCTGACCTCATTCACATACGACTTCAATAAACGCCGAGCAGAACACGTATGTACCTTCATATGAGCAGAACACAACTACGCCTTCCATTCTGCCGGCACAATCGACATTGCTATCGAACGATTATTTTTCTTCTTAGATATAATACCTATTATAGTCTATTATTTACGAAAAATACCATTCGCCATATAGTCAGTCAACCCATAACTTCATTATCTTGACTTTACCTCCACACGTGGCCAGGCCCGGATTACCCATAAAGCCAACCTAGGCCATGGCCTAGGGCGCAGGCTTGCGGGGGGCGCAGGGCAAGGGATGGCAAAAAAATGAGCGAGTAAATATAAGCCATTTTCTTATTTTAATCGATTCTACGTTAAATTTCCTTCATTTTCTTCCACAGCACCTATCCCATTTCGGGAACGTGACGAAAAAAATCCCCAAGTTGAAACTTCAAAAGTATGAAAATCGAAAAAAATTCGAAAAATATTAATAATCGTTCGATTTTGTTTGTTTTCACTTTAAATTCGAATTCTACGTCTAATTTCCTGTAGGAATCATTAATTAATGAAATTTTAACAGTACTGTAAGTATTTGCAACGGAATTTCAAAGTTGAAAAACGCAAGAGTGGCGTAGTATTAAACTGGAAAAACTGATAGTTGTCGTGAAATTTCCGCCGTTTTGACGTCATATTCGGATTCAGCGTTAAATTTCCTATAAGAATAGCTTTCAAAATCGCTTTAAAACGAAAATTTAATTTTTCACAATTACCGATGCCAGCGGAGCTCGGAATCTCGGCCGGCGAAAAACTCGATTTACGGAAAATAATTTCTCTGGCTCTGTTTAAATTTTTTTCACCAAATTTTTTGCTATGTACGTATGTAAGGCGTTCAAATGAAGACTCCTGCATAATAAAACAATTGATTCGCATTAATTTTGACCCCGAAAATCACGGTTAAAGTCCAATTTTCGAGCTTTAAAAACCCGATTTTTTTGGACCACTTGCAGATTTTTCCGAGAAATAAAAAAAATCACAAAAATACATCTTGGTAAGACACAACTTTCCTGAAAATTTCAGATTTTTATCTGTTCTGAAAGACGAGTAAAAAATCGTTAACTGTTCGGTTGAAAAAAATCGCAGGGGTCCCCCTTGGATTATTTGCGAAAAATTTTTTGTAATGGATTTCGCTCAAATTCAGCATAATGATGGTTGATGATGTGTACATCAATAATATATGGTTCATTCTTTGTTTCTTTCGCACTAAATAGATGAAAATAACGTTTAAAGTTGAAAAAAGTGATTTTTCCATGTATAGTCCACTGTTATTGTAGAATAACGCAAAAACGGTTGAAAAATGGATAGGTACATTACATTGGGAAAATGTGGACAATTAAATTACCTATATTTTGGTATATTCAAACATGTGAATTGACGATTTTTTGTTTGAGTTATCCACTGTGCAAGTTACAAATCTTGGAAAACTTGAAGTTGTTACATCTAATTCTGTTACAACTTTGCTCCAGTTGAAAAACCCAACACTTTATGAGACCAAGTACATTCAAACACCACCAACTACATACCAAATTATAGCAACTACTACTAAGTACTACCTACTATAAAAATACCTATAGAATCCCACTCTCCATACACAAATAATTAACTACTACTACCTATACCTATACTATATAATATAATATATATACCATATATAGGAGTGATAAGGACACTACCCCCGAGTGATTTATGTAAGGCCCGAGAGGTGTAGAAACTACACTGGCTATTTTAAGGTGATATCTGTTAATATAAAAGACCGTGTTCCCAATATCAAAATAAATCGAGCCGCAGTACAATAACCATATTTTAACAGTTTTTTTGAAACGCGAATCATTCGTAAACCAACCAACATTATTTTGCTTTCGACTTTACCTACGAATAGGCTTTCTATAGCTCTACCTCATTCTCGGGCACGGCAATAATGAATTCCTGACTTTTCAATCATGTTTACCTGAAAAATGTATTCAAAAAGGTCGATTAGACAAATAAGATCAATCTAGATAAATATATTGATAGATTTCTGCATGGATATCTGTCGTAAAAAATGGTCAAATCTCCGTAAAAAATTATTTCTGGAAATATTCTCTCAGTCGTTGTGCAAGGTGCTCTATTGGTATATTTCACCAAACCAGCTTAGTGGTTAATCCGCTGATTACCATCACCTTTTTGCACATCCATAAAAATAACAACGGAAAACAACCGATGTAATGGCCATTCTCGTATGCCGAGTTGGTGAAATCTACCACTAAAGTGCCTAGAGAGAATATTTCCTGAAATCTTAACGAACTTCCGTTTTTATGGAGATTAGTAGACTGCCAATTATTTACGAGAAGCCTGTGGTTAATGCTGTTATAATCACGAGACTTGCAATTTTCAAAGTTGGAAACCGCTTCGTGAACAGAGACAACCGCTGATCCAATCATGCTGGGATTCACTGTGCGGCGAACACGCAACCCACCCCCGCGTCCTTTGTCGGTTTTATACTGTTTTCATAACGATGTACAAACTTTCTCTACAAAAGAGAAAGAATTAAAACTGCCTTCATAATTATTATAATCAAAATCACAAAAAAACAGAAAAGTAATTATCTTGTCCCATTATCACACTGGAAAAGAGGAGATTAGGTTATCGACATCAACAGAACAAATCGAATGCGAATAATTACAGCCTTGCCGCATAACAAAAGTTTTTCAGTTTAGCGAGCGACTTTAACATCGCTAGTAGAAAACTATTTTTCCGCTTATGACTCGTGCAAGGGAATTTCGCATAGCGATTCTTTAATTTGAAAGTGCTTGCCACGGGAATAACGGAATGATGACTCGAAGGCCAGAAATATAGTATTCGAAAGAAATGGGAATTCCAGTGATGCTGTCGAGTTTGAAAAATGTGTCGAACCGGACGGAGCTATCAAGTTGTCAATGTCAGCAGTTTTCTAGCACTAGGGATACAGTAACGATGGTAATTGGTGACTGGTAGGTGAGACGGAAGATATAGACTCTCTGTGTGGTGAGACCGGGCTTGTGAGATCAGCTGTTTTGGTTTATTATTCAATAATAAACCATCGTAATCGCCCAAGAAAAAAAAATTTCTAACCCCCCCTCAAAATTTGATGTTTTACGTTTCAAGGCATGTAGAATCCGAATATCCAATAAAAAAATTTCTGTCCGTACGCCGTACGCCGTCCGCCGTACGCCGTTAGCAGTTTTCCGGCCAAACTGTAAGAGCTAAAAATTTGAAATTTTCACCAAAAATCAATCTCGGTCCTACGACGGCCCAATTCTTGAACCAACTTGCTAGCTCAATTTTAAGGGTATTTTTGGGGGGTTTTGAGGGGGAGAAAATTCATATTTTCCAAGGTTTTTCAGAGAAATGTGTACGTGGTATCAAATTATATAGATTTTTGGACGCTGAATCGAATGAGACCATCGCCGGGTCGATAGCTTTATTGGTTCTCGAGTTATCGCAGCTTTTGTGAAAAATTTGGGAGATTTTCAGAAATTTGACACGAGGGTATAACTCGAGAGTTCTTGGAGCTATAAAAATCGTTCTATACTCATTGGAATGGTCGTTAAACACTCTCTCCAGCTGTATCGTTAGGCAACAGGTTTAGTTTTTAATTCGGAAATTATAAAAAATAAAAATTATTAAAATTACAATAGTTGCTACGGAGTTTTCCCCTATAGTTACCATCTGTTTTTCTGTGGGAACGTTCACAAATTTTCGGAATATTTAAAATGACAAATGGATGGTCTTCTTAAATCAATATTGAAGCGAAATAATAATAAACCACTGTACAATCATTTGCAGCGTTTTTTTTTTCCGTTTGGCGCTGCTTTGCAAATGAGCTTTTCTCTTTAACAATTCCTCCGATATTTTTTCTTTTTTTTCTTTAGGGAAATAGTGTTTTTAGTCATGTATGACAATCGCTGATGATCACATTCGTAATAAATTCTCATTCGTAATTAAAAAAAATCTATGCTAATTCCTCATGTTAATGCTATCAAAATGGTAGCATACACATCAGAGTATTCATCATACACCCTCTTCATTTACGTCAATTCGTATTTAAATTTATTGTTATTTGTTATTTTGAAAATGAGTAATTTTGTAAAACTCGCAATAATTTGCAATTCGTTGTTTTCTGAGCAGTTTGGTCATAAATACCATTAGATATATTGTTATTAGAAGGAAACTTTTAACGGTGTTAATGAAAGGAAACTGTTATAAGAGATGACATTTTTATGTGCTTCGCCAGCACCCCCTGTTTGAGTTTTCGATGAGTTATTGTATCTTGTAACAAGCAATTCAATTCACTTCTGCATCAACATTTTATAATAATCTTAATTTAAAAAAATAAGTTACCATCATAGCTCGGATGGTAACAAAACGCCAAAATTTCATCCTGGAATGTAAAATAATAATTTTTTAGTTCATTCAAAACTTTCAAAATATTCAAAGCCCAAAATGTAACTCAATCTTCAACAACCCCCTTTGTAGAAATCGTCTGGGTTGACAAATACGAGCCGAACGAGAACATACCGCTCGTCATGATTGAGCTTCGTCATAAGTAAAAAGAAAGACAGAATATTTTAGTTGTCAAATAAAAGAATAGCTAATATTTGTATTTATTTTGTAATGTACATTCTCGTGAAAATCAGTAAGAGGTTAATAAATGGTTAAATGTTAAGATTAAACTCCTTAATAATTTGAATTGAATGTTTCGAATTACATCTGACGGTTTTTTCTCACGTTTGTTTCGAATTTATAGCAATCCGAATGCGAAGTTGATTACTAAAATTGTTTTATACATTTATGAATAACCTTAAATCTCAGTTGTCGGGATAGTTACTGGTAAGGCGAATACATACAAATTCGTAGTTAATTCTGGGCTTTCGAACGAGCGGTGAACGATTTTTGTTACATGGAAAATGAAGAAGTTACTGAATTTCATTTTGAAATCATCAGAATTTTTTTCTTACGCATTTTTATAACGCTTTTCGAGTTTGTGTGCTATAGCACAGACATAAAATGTCAAAACCCTTGTTTAACCATTTATTGCAAGGTTTTTCTTTAGGCGGGAAGGAGGTTGCCATGTTGTTAACGACCTCTCGAATAATCAGTAACCAGTGGTGGTTTATTTATAAGCCAGTATATATTTATAAGTCTACACGTAACCTTGTAACTTCTATGAGTAACTGCGGCGCAATTAGAAAAGGTCTGAAATCAATTTTCACCTATTCTCAAATGGGCTTTGTTATCTCGACTCTTTTATCAATTTCGATTCATCGAACCGTTGAGCGGATGCTCTTAAACGATCTCATCGCGCCTCCCAAACGGGTATATCCGGACTGTTCGGTCGAAGAAGGAGCTGAGCTCTTTGTGAACATCCGAACCTAGGCTATGATTGCATTACTCGCGCCGGTGGATTGATGAACTCCGGATATTCGGATCAATCATCATCTCTAATAACAATAACTGACGAAATAGTCGGACAACCTTAGCAACAATGGACAGTGTAGACGGAATCACCTGAAGAATTAATATCGTTGAGCATCATGGACGTTGTAGATGAGGAGGTAGATTTCTTCTTTCGGATTAAATTGGCTGAGGTGAAGGAGGAAATTAGCTCGAGGCGAAAGTTCATTTTAAAGAAGTTTAGTATAGATGACGAGAAAAATTGTAAACAATATTTTTGGACACAGAGGAAACGCAATAGTTTAGCATGAAGAATTTAGAACATTTTTGTGAGAGATGTTATAGTACATTAACCGCTCATTACTCTAACGCATTTCATTCCTGGAAGAAGCGAATTGTTGTTCGTTTCCTTTGTGCAGTAGACGAAGAAAGCCTTGTAATCTTCTTGTAAGATCTTGTAAAGGAAAAATTATCATCTTCTGAATTCGACATTTTCAATTGCGTTTCAGACCATTCGTTACCTTTTGGTTCATTATTCAATAATAAACCATTGTAATCGCCCAAAAAAAAAAAAAAAATTAAAATAAAAATAAATAAATAAAAAAATTAACCCCCTCAAAATTTGATGATTTACGTTTCAAGGCATGTAGAATCCCAATGAAGAAAGTCTGTCTGTCCGCCGTACGCCTTCAACCTTTCTCCGGCCAAACTATAATAGCTAGATTCTTGAAATTTCCATAAAAAATCAATCTCGGCCCAACATCGGCCTAATTCTTAAATTAAATTGCTAGCTCATTTTTAAGGGTATTTTTGGGGGGTTTTGAGGGGGAGAAAATTCATAGTTTCCAAGGTTTTTCAGAAAAAGGTGTATTTGGTATCAATTTCTATAGATTTTTGGACGCTGAATCGAATGAGACCATCGCGATAGCTCTATATGTTCTCGAGCTATCGCATCTTTTATGTGGAATTTGGGAGAGCTATAAAAATCGTTCTATACTCGTTGGAATGCTAGTTGAACACTTCAACTATACCGTAAGGCGAAAAATTCGGATTTTAATTTGGAAATTAAGAAAAATAAAAATGATTAAAATTACTATAGTTGCTACGGAGTTTTCCCGTTTAGTTACCAATATGTTTTTCGGTGGGAATGTTCACAAATGTTCGGATTTATTACTATCACAAATGGATAATCTTCTTAAATCATTATTGAAGCGAAGGAATAATAAACCGGTGTACAATCATTTGCAGCGTTTTGATTTTGTGTCCGTTGTAATTATTTTGCCCTGTATTCCTTCCTTTGCTGGGGTGGTTACTCAGCTTAACAATGACGAGAGAATGTCCGAACGGGCGAAAGAAGAAGACTCGGAATATGAGCCGCCTGGTTTCCCTCACGCTCACTAATACAGTAGAGAATGACTGCTATGATGATGCGAATATGATTTTAATGATTGAGTATATTTTAATCGACGTAGGTATTAATTTGATTTTCCTACGCATCAATCCAAGACACAGATGAAAGCTCAAATCAAATTATATTCAAGCAGTATGGTGGTATAATTTTGAAAAGGCGAGACTGTTTTTCAAAGGTGCTCAACTAGTGATGATATTTTTACGGTCTAGTTTTCTTTTTCTCCGTACTCAGCTTGTCCTAACTTTCTTCGGGATATCGCAACTGTTACAGTGAGAGTTATATAGACTATATTCATAATAGAAGGTAGTTGCTATTGGTATGCTGCTCTTTTATCTATAAACGATTCTGTATTCATGGGGTTGTGAAGCGTTGCCGTGAGAGTCTTCTGAGTCCCCTCCTTAGGTCAGGTACAGATTAGTTGGAGCGGAGGGGAATCATTTGACAGGTAACACAGGTAACACAAACCTTTGAACAAGCCGCGCCCTCACAGGTAGCCCTCCCTTGATCTTGATCCTCCTCACGTGGGTCTCTGGAGAAAAAAATCATTGCTCAGGCTAGACCACAAGTGATAGGTGTAACTTTCAACCGATCTCTGATCCCCGCTCTTTTTCTCAATCGCTTTGTGTCAATTCGCCTCAACTCGCAGACTGATCACTGAAGAAAGGGAAAAAACAACTGAAAATGAAGGGAGAAAAAGTCTATCGTTAGGACGAAGAATATGTTCACACCTTGGCTTTCTGAAGATACACTAATGATTATTTAATAGTGTGAAATTTGTCGGCCTTCGCTAGCGGTTTTTTTTCTCTAATTTATCAATGCTTTTCGAGGGCACTCATTCGTCTTGTTGAAACGCCGACAAAGAATTTATTGTTCAGATGAAGAGCACGGTTTAAAGTCAATAGCGGTGAGACGAAACAACTTGGACGAGGAGCTCAGGAAAACGAATCCGTAGGCAATTATTAATATTGTGGATAAAATGGCACTATAGTATAATGGTATCATTGAATCCGTTTCAGTATTATTTTTTCCCGTTAATTCCTCCTTACTAAACTTTTATTTGCGAACTTTCATTGTTTACTGGCCCAGTACTTTTGCTCCTTCAAGCACCGGCAGGGCCATGTCAAACGAATAAGTATTTCCAAAGCTAGGTACTAGCATAGTAGGTAGGTACTAGCATAGTATTGCATAGTATTTTTTGGTACTGGCCGAATCCCGATCAAACCAAACCAAAAACTACATCTACGGCCGACTATCTGATAAAAAAAAAAAAAAAAAAGTGAAAGTACTCTTTCAGCGACGATTAATATTTTAAAAAGTAGGACGCTAAGTTTGTCTCAACCTATCACAACAGGTATAGGCATTTCATGATTGTTAAGCTTTCGAAGGAGACAAAGATAAGTTAGAAACTTAATATGCACCATCTTACAGCTACCTGCATTATAAGATGAATAAAACATATTGGTCCTTGGTTTGATTCGGTATAATGACATAAACATGACTTCATCGTTTGTTTCAGGCGAGGGTAGCAGTCGTCTGGCTTTACAACCTCCTCCGACCAGCACGGCTCATTTGGGCCTTCTATTGCCATCGCCGTCCAACTCGTTTTCGCCATCATAGCATTGCCCAATGTCGTCGTTTAACCAAGAAGTTCCAGCAGCCTCCAAAGTGCCAATATTAAGCCACCTTCCACTCCCAATCGGTAGTTGTAAAATATTTCCATAAGTCCAAAAGTTTAATCGGTCAGAAGTAGGTGAAATTTGAAGTTGTTATGGCGTTGAAACTTGGGGAAAAATTTTCACTTAACCCGATGACCTTTGTTATCACTAAAACGTAGATTTTTCAAGGTTACAAACCATAATGGTACATAAAATGTAAAACGGTTAAAGACTCCACGAATCCCGGGATTTAGTTTCACGTGAAATTTCGGTTATTATCTTATCGGTGAGCTTCAAGTATAGTTCCTCTAATACTTTTTGATGTGCAACATTATAGCCATTTTTTTTTTTAATTTTTTTTACTTTTTACTTTTTTTACTTTCATTTCATAGTTGTCGCACTATATCCATCGATCTGAGAATGAGGTAGAGACGAACCTGTCGCCGCGTTTAGTGATATTTGAATTCAATAACTGAGCTAGCTCGCTGAAAACTACTGGACGAAATAACTGATTAAAATTAAATGAGACTTAGTATCACTTAACGCAAACAATTGTTACCCATATAAATTTCTCATTGGTGTTTTTCTTTGAGCTCATTAGAATATAATTCTATTATTCATCATTGTGTAATTGAAAATATCCCAAGCGAATATGGCCAATTTTACAGGAGATAAAGATCAACAATTAACCGCTATGACCGGTTGATTCTTACTTGAACGCTTTAGAGCTCGTAATAAAATTAAATACTCGAGTCATAGTCAAACATTGGGTTCTGCGTTTCTCCTGGACAGGAATATTGTTCAACTCAGAAAGTCCGAAAAAGTAGGCTTGAGCAGTCAAGCAAACGTTTCTTGTACCTAATCCCAATCTATGCTTATGAATTAGCTGTCCCGCCTGAAAACTTTTCATTTATTTATCTGAATTTTGATGGTCCAGCTATGAAGTAATTCAGATAAAGTAATATCAAACCAGCGTAACTATTTTTTAGCTTCTCATTTATGTTTTCATCATTTTTTTCACATCTCTGGTTTATGCCAGGTTTTTCCAAACTTCAATTTTTTTACGCTAAAAAAAAATTTTTTTCAACCACAATTTTTAAAATTTAAATAGAAAGTATAACTTGATTGAATCTGGTGTAGCTGGAAAAAAACTACTGTTCCCAATTCAATTTTTATACAACTCAGTTCATTTCATCGATTTGTGATTTGAAACGAGTGTACTACCGATCTGAAGCTGACAACAGTTAATGCACGAGCTACAGGTAGGTTTCCAATTGCTAGAGTGGATTAAGAAATTCCAAGTTTTCTCGGAAAAATGATTCGGTCTACCTAATCCCTTCAAATCAAACTCGAAAGTATTTCGGCTTGAAGTTCGGGAGCTAATTGCATTGCGTTCCGCCTACAAATTTACTTTCTTACTTTATTTATTTATTATTATTTTTTTAAATGACAGTTCAAGATGACACAATAAATGCAGCTATTTATATACGGTATAAATTTCTGGAAAACGCCATGCTCTTTATTCAACCAAAGTTATACTGCAGAAACAGTTATTAGATACCTATTATCCCTATACAATTTTTCCGTATCATCTGTTCTGTTCTCAAGATGTATTAAAAGCTGTTTCTTTCGGCTTCGTTATGTTAACGGTGACAAAATATGATGCGGATGTATCAAAGAATGTCGATTGTCTATACGAGTGTGGCAAAATGCTGTGACTGCTTTTATACGTAGGTAGCCGGTACCAGCGCTCTCCTATTCAGACGCTGCTGGGCAACACTACAAGTAACTTTGTATTTGTGATAGCGAAATCCTCATTGTTCATATTCATCAACTTTATTCGCAACGAATTAGTATTCCCCTACTTTCGTGAACCTAGTTTGTTGTTAGCATGGTACTCCCAAATTTTACCTTAGAGTTGTAATTAGGTTAAGCGCATATTTATTACGTGATTATGATATATTTACAATTTCTGAAAAAAACATCGTTTTTTTCCCTTTATCCTGTTAATAAAATGTTTGTTTACGAACCGTTTTATTCATTTTTGACTCCGATCAATGTACCAGATCTTCCAACTCAGATACAATCTTTATGAAACCATGAAGTTCACGTCCTGTACAATGCTGCACGCTGTGCACTGCGTCAAGGAAATCATAAGAAAGAATAGACGATAAAACTCAAATTTAATACGGAAATAAGTTCATGAGTAACGTCAGCGTCCTAATATTTTTGTCTCTTTTCTGCATATCCGCCTCGAAATTAGGCGTTAATATTGACAGGCAAATTATAATTACCAAAATTTGTGTGACTGCAAAGTGCGTGTTCGAGTGCCTTTCAAGCTCATATAAACTCTTGAAAATTTTAGATTCTATTAGCTTCCTAAAACGGCGATCGACAGGTGAAAAGGCCACTCGTGTAATTATGGAGGAAATTTATTCTCCTCCATTTCACGGAGATTTATTCATATAATTAAAGTTAGAACCGAGGAAGGCAAAACGTGTAAAAAGCTGAAAATGATTGTACGGTGATGTAATGAATAATCTTTTGCTTCAGTTTGATTTAGGAATGCCAATACTAACTGTCCCGAAAACTTGTCAACGTTTCTACCAAACAACAGATTTGCAACTATTTGCAAACTCATTACAAAATATCGTAATTTCAATTATTTCGATTCAGCGTCCCAAAATCTATAAAAAGTGATACCAAATACACCTTTGTCTGAAGAGTGTTGGGTAATATGAATTTTACTCCCCCTAAAACCCCCCGAAAATACCCTTAAAATTGAGATAACAATCTGGTTTAAGAACTGAGCTTGACCAAGATTGATTTTTGGTGAACATACCAAGAATTAAGCTTTTATAGTTTTGTCAGAATTTAAAAAAAAAATTGATTATTCGGAGTTCACATGCCTTGAAACGCAAAAAATCATTTAATGGGGGGAGGGGGGGCGAAAACCTCTTGGGTGCAAACCATAGTGTATTATTGAATAATAAACTGTAAGGGTTCTTCGAAGTTGGTATGAAATCGTTCGCAGGTTAGCCTCCAAAAAACAAAAATGAGATAATCTAATACTTCCCAACGAACGAATTGAATTGAATATCGCTCTATTTAAGCTGGCAGAATTAAATTAATAGAACGAGTACTTTCTATAAATTGTCAAACGAATTGAATTGCCATACGAGTCTCAAACATACCATTAAATTATCATACTAGGAAGTCCTTGAAACGTGTTAACGAATGGGGTTCTTGTATACTTCTACAATCGGCTATCATCATTATCTCCTTTTCAGTGTATTGACGAGATTCTCTTAGAAATTTATTTCATTTTTATTTTATATCGTCAAAAAAATTGCATTTTTGATTTTGACCAACTTCGGCAGGACGGTTAGTCAGCGTGAGGTTTTCCATTTACCTTGCGATTTTTATCCATCCTGTTAGCATAGTAAGCAGCAAAGAAAGCAATTTCTCATATTTTATCCGCTGATTCAGCTAATCTCATGGCAGTCATGACTGTTGTTGGTGACGAAGAAAAAAGTTTCCTTTAGTGCATCTGAAAAATAATAATGGCGCATCAACTCAAATGAGAAATAAACTCGTCAAGTGTCTATCGCTAATTTGTAAATCTGCCAACAGTCTTCGAGAGAGGTGTATTTAAGTGCCAAAGAGTAAACGAGTGTCACTATAGGAACAAGTTTCGAAAGAAGTCATAATGTACTATCTCTACAATGAACGCACAATACTCCAAGTACAGTTAACTTTTTGAAAGGAACTAATTCGTTAAAATCTTTCAGTGGGGATTGCTGTGAAAAGGTTCTCGCGATGTTGGAAGTGGTTGGTGTAGGTGGAACCCGTTTAATGACGCCAACTTAGCCAAGGTTCGTTATAACATCGTTATAACGAAGGCTCTGAAGAAACGTTCGACTATTATTAGAAAAAAGTGAAAATCTTCATTATTATCAACCGGGGAATTTGAGTATGCTATCCATTTACGTTTTGATGAAAAACAGGCCACTTGCTCGAGTTAGTGAATAATGTGATGATCGCCATCGGACCGATTCAGAACGTTAACGGTTTCCACGCCGTTACCAGGATAAAGTGGTTGTTGATGAAACGATTAGTCAAAATTAAGGAACATCCGTTAAGGAAAGTCTCTTCAGTTCGATCATCACACTACCTCAGCAAGCACTACGTATATAATTTTAATTGAGCGAAATAATGAAAAAGGAGCAAGTATTTTTTACCAGAATATTATAGAAGAAAAAATGATAAAAATAAGGATGAGGCAAGGTGTTCAGTAACTATATGAAGTAAATCAATATCTCATTTTATCTGGGTATTAATGGGAAAACATCTTGGAGAAAGTGAAGTTCATACTTTGGAAAATACGATTTTTCTCCCCCTCCAAACCCACACAAAAATTCCCTTAAAATTGAGCTGGCTGTGTGGTTCAAGAATTGGGCCGTCGTAGGACCGAGATTGATTTTTGGTGAAAATTTCAAGAATGTAGCTATTATAGTTTGGCCGGAAAACTGCTACTACTACTACTACTACTACTACTACTACTACTACTACTACTACTACTACTACTACTACTTACTACCTAGATATATATAGCAATAAATACGAAATAAGATGCCATCACCTATTTCCGTAAAACATTTCCTGTTCCATACCTTTCTGTTGGACATTCTCAAGCTCGAGTATTACGCTAATTTACGGAAATATTGACATTTCAGTTCAAACCATTAACCAATTCACTGTCCCATTTCATCATAATCAAATTCGCACAGTGAAAAAAAATAATTCTTCCGTATTTCGAGAAAATCCATATAAATCAAGCCCACGCAGGAGCGAGCAAAATCCGTATTTACGACTTTCAAGATAATTGAAGAGTAAAAAGAAAATGCCAACAGGAGGGTAATGGTTCCCCTTCATCCGAAACATAGCTCAACTCTCAAGAGGTGTTCGTTTAACTCAGAGCGCGATGTGGATACCAAAGCTGGCCCATTGTCGAGTTCAGAACTCCGTCATCCCAATGGGTTAACTGTTTCTAATTAGATAGTCAGCAAAGCGCAGACCGAGTGAGGAAACATCACTGGAGAGGAAAACTATTAATTTTAGCACTTCACCGCCATGTAATTGCTGTTGAAGAGAAGGAAGAAGTCGAGACGCATGAAGAACAGCTCTTCCATTGCAGTTTAGCCACGGCAGTCGTGTCTGTAAACAATACTGGAGCCACTAATTCATGCAGCCAACACTTGGTGATATTAGCTGAACTTCTTTGAAGCAGAACAGTCATAGTAATATAAACTATGAACTATCGTAATCACCCGAGAAATAAAGACTCTCGCAATTCAATGTTTTAGTTTAATTCAAAGTTACAACTATGAGAATATAGAATAAAATCTGAAAAGTGGAAAATAATCTGAAAACAGAATTACATCAACATTTGCCGACGGGCTTAGACAAATTAGTCTCTTCAATATTTATAGTGAAATAACTTTAACAACCTACTGTGAAAGCAGAAGTGAATTATTCACAGACAAATCGGTAATAGTTTTTACGAAACGCGTTTATAATCATCGTCTAATTGTACTTGTTAAAATTCGGCTATCTGAAATGCTGGCACGCTCTGTTCAAGTATCATGATATGCATATAATTATGTTCTTGCGAATTCAGATTCTGTTAGCTTGTCTAAGGCGACAGGCGCTGACTCCAAAAAAATACCATTCTGGAGGCGATTGAAACGTTGATAGGAAAA
Source organism: Tupiocoris notatus (assembly GCA_037159825.1). Lineage (NCBI taxonomy): Eukaryota > Metazoa > Arthropoda > Insecta > Hemiptera > Miridae > Tupiocoris > Tupiocoris notatus. The sequence continues at coordinate 940,783 of JASJUZ010000053.1, forward strand.
CTCGTTCAATCATTATTAGGGAAATGGTAAATAGATGAAATGGTTGGATAGCTACATATTATTTTGTCAATATTTTCAACTTTCCGCTATTTTCGCGATTATTAATGCGATTTTCCCTGGTTTCGAATGATTAAACCATAATGATTATTTCGATGTCGGTATAGTAGATTGTATAGTCTAGCCAGGAATGAATCATTGAGCAGAATCCGCTGTTCACCGATTTAGTCTCCGCTTTTTCGTACTGGTATGTTACATTGTAAATTCATAATGGAAGTTCTGGTTCGAATTTGAAATCCAAAAAAAAAAAAAAAAATAAAAATGAGATCAAGTCAAACTAGTTCTTCGATGAACACGTTATTTAACAAGTACATGAAATTCGTCAGTCCAGGACACTTTTCAGAATCGAAGAAATATGTATCCAACACATATGTATATGTATGTTGTTTCTAATACTGGATTTTCTCTTCAAAAGTATTTATGTTTAATTTATCTCGTTTGGATTTTTTTTTAACAAGAAGAGTTTTATTTATGTTCCTATAATGTAAAGTAGTTTGACGTAGCAAGCAACTCTTGTCCAACAGTACAGGCCTGGCCTAAGGTTGGACAATATATTCGAGTGTATTTTCTTTGATTATTTTTTTTTTGTGAATGTTATTGTGAATAATAAAAAAAAAAAATACTAATGAAATGAACAATTATGAAGAAAATTAAACAACTACTTATCTACAAATAAAACAAGACCTAATTAGCTTCAGAGTTCTCTAATTAGGAGCACATATCCGAAGATCTAAGGTCGAATAGTTAATGAAATGCAACTACCATAAAATGGTAAGTACTCAGGCGTTGATTTGTTTCTGAACAAACCATATTTTCAACATCCTGGCATGCTGACGCTCAACTAGCTCCTTCTTCATGTTGGTAGGAAGATCACTATACAGACGAATAGCGGTTGAGAAATAGAAATTTAAGGAAGCGGTCGTTTTTATAAATGAAAGACCGATCTGAACTTGATTTTGAAACCTAGTTGCTATCTCATGAGAGTGGTGAGTGAATTGCTTCTCCTTCAAAATTCGTTTCAAACTGCTCAACTCAATAAGGTAGCTCAATTTGAGGATCTGTAACTTATTGAAGATGGGATTAGTGAGCTCTAAAAATTTACTTTTGGTGGCTACTCTCAGCAATATTTTCTGGCAAATACTTTGCTGATCGCAAGTATCATGAGAATCTAACGGCTTTATCATGTGTATACTTCGTATGCCATTCGGTTCAGTAACGTGAAGAAAATTATTTACTCGTCAAAGCGTATCTATTGAGGATACATGCCTACCTTCGAAATCTCGGCGAATATCAAAGTGATCGAGCCCACTCGCGGTCACAATGGACGGTGTTTTTTCAATCTAAACTGTTAAAATGCCCGTGTTGGTGTTGATAGCGATGAATTATTCACAACAAAATATCGGCGCTGGAAATAGTTGTTCGTGAAGAGCTCGAGATGTGACGATTTATAAGCTCAAACGAATACTCATGTTTATATTGAGCTAATTTTACACATTGCAGCCACTTAATTTTTACTCATTCGAAAAATACGTGGTAGGTGCATAAATATAATCGTGAAAGAAAGGTTGGATTGGATAATATATTAAAATGCAAATAACAGGGACAGGTGGTGGCGGCTCTAAAGCACGATTACAAGCTAGCAGGACCATTAGCATAGGCCAGTCAGTGGGCCACAGTTTCCACAGCCACAATCGACCGTCTAACCTGTGTTTACACAAGCCTACACATCCACACACCTACACTCTTTTCTCACTCACTCGCTCACGCTACTTGCAGCTCAGCTCTCGTGAAATCGTCTCTCGGTCGGTTGTTATCTCGCTCGGGCCGGTTGTTATCTCGCTCGGGCTGGGCTTCAACTCTCCAGGGACGGTGGACCACTTAGTAACATTTCTCGCCTAGTTCTCGGCTATGATGAGAAGGATGAAGAAATGATCGTTTGTATCGGACGTCCATGGAGGCAAGAGACGGTGAACCTTGATGAAGCCCATGGATGTGCCTCTTCTTCGCGGTTCTTTATAATTTGTAAGTGGAATCTTGTGGCGGCGAGCTCTTCGCTCCTGAGGAATGGTTAGTTCCTATGATACAACGTGAGATAGCGATGAGGAGTAAGTGTACGTTGACATCACGTAAGTTATACTTACTTAAGAAGAGGCTTAAGGGGATGAAGTGCATCTGGTGACAGGTCTGAGTGATTTCTCACCCCACGTACAAGGATACCAGAACGCTGCATTAGGAAACGTCCCCTTCAGTTGGAAAGGATTACGCAATATACAAGTGTACACACAGTGAGTATACCATGCTTCAGGAATCGATTCTACAACGGATTATTGATAGAAAATGTCCCTTTATAAAAAAAATCCAGTGAAATCAACAGAATACCAACATATGGGGGTGGATGGACAGAAGTTTTTTGGTTTATTATAATACTAAACCACTGTAATCGCCCAAGAAATTTTTTTTTCTAACCCTCCCTCAACATTGAGTTCTTAAAATGTTATTTGTGGTAAGCAGCCTTGATGATTTTTGTCTTTGGCTCACGCACCGTACTTCCATTTGACGCAATTTTTTGGTGGCACGTAGTTAAAAGCCTTGAAATTTTCTTCATGGCAAGCAGATTGTCAGATGTTTTGATTTTGGTTTATTATTCAATAATAAACCATTGTAATCGTCCAAGAAAAAAATTTTTGGAGGGGGAGAAAATTAATATTTTCCAACGTTTGTCAGAAAAAGGTATATTTGGTATCAATTTCTTTAGATTTTTGCACGCTGAACCGAATGAGACCATTGCGGGGTTGATAGTTTTATTTGTTCTCGAGTCATCGTAGCTTCTCTGCTGATTTTGTGAGATTTTAAAAAATTTGGCATGAGGGACATGAGGGTATAACTTGAGAGTTCTCGTAGTTATAAAAATCGTTCTATACTCGTAGGAACGGTCGTCAAACACTCTCTTCAACTATACCTACCGTAAGACGAATAATTAAGCTTTTAATTTAAAAATGAAGAAAAATAAAAGTGATTCAAATGACAATAGTTGCTACGGAGTTTTCCTATAGTTAATTTTTCTTCTGGGTCTATTACAATGGTTTATTATTGAATAATTAACCAAAATCTTGAAACTGAAAGTCAAGAAATAAAATGTTACAAAAAATCTTCACTGCCAACAAACGAAACCCTAAAAAAAAAAAGACTGATGATGATTGTAAATGACTGGGCGACTCTGTTGAACTGACTATTTTGGTTTCCAGGGGACTTTTCCTATCAGGAATCAGTTGTAAAATATTTTCCTGAAGTTTTTCAGACTTGTTGAGTGTACGTTTTGTATAAATCTAATTATTGTTATACTGAGGAACAAATCTGTTCGCCAACCAAAGAGTGACCCAATAATAATATAAATAAATCGTAATCAATTCATTAAAATGTTATGCTGTGGTGTCAGAATCTGTAATGATCCGTTGCAATGAATTTAAATTAGTGTCGGTGGACTTGGCAAGGTTTTTGGTCCACGGTAAACTATCAAGTTCAGGTAGATTGCAGAAAAACCCGTAGTACGTATCTTCATTCACGGTGAAAATTGCCCATTGAATCCAGTCGCATAGCTCAAGTATGGAGTTCACTTTACCATCTGAAAATGCATCATGCTATTAGTACGAATCACTTGAACTCATTTTAACCTTAGTTATCAACAACCTACCTCTATTTGTTAGCTCTTGTGTAGGTTAAATGGTTAAAGTATTGTGCAACCTCGGGTCGAAAGAAATGTAATTGTTTAAGTGGAATGGTTAAAGCGGTGAAACATGTGTAATCCGGTACATTGTTTGCAAGGCTGCTGCACAAATAGGACTACTACAACCTTTGGTGAAAAAAAACCGTAACACTGCGAGGAGAGGAGTCCTCCGGGCGAAACCAGTGGATGAGCGACAGAGAAATTATTGAGTTAAAAGAAGAAAGGAAATCTCGGGTGAGGAGTTTGCCGTCGTACCTATCATAATACCTGCTAGGGTGCAGGAAGATTTTGAGAGGACCGCCCTGTTATTTGCTTCTTCTTCTTCAACACCATCTTCGACTGGCTGTCTGAATCGAGAAGCTTGGGCAAGACCTATTCCTGGTCCAGCGTCTCACATCAACAACAACAAGAACGTACAGGTACTCAGACTCACACAGAGTTGTTCTCTACAGACTGATACCTACTAATTGCTCGGTGAGGTGTGGCGCATAAACCGGAGGCTCCTCACTAGACACAGCTTCTTCGTTCCGCCGTTCCTCTTCATGTTTATTTTTCCCTCTTCTCCACCTCCTTGTTTACGTTGTATGTTGTGCGTCACTTTTCACACTTGGGCTCGATCCTAACAAAGGAAAACTTGGCCAAAAACCAACAATTTTTTAGTCGATATGCAAACTTCTTTAACTCCATGATTTTTTGATAACTGTCAGGTACAGAGGACGCGTAAAACCGAAGAAGAAGTTATGTTTGTCTAGAGGGTTATGTTATTGATAACAGTATTGTAGCGTGAAGTACCTTCCCAACATTACATCGTCACTTTTCGCCACGAGATCGTTTTATTAACCGGTTAACCAGTTAACATACTTAAAAATAACTAATTGAAAAATGTATTAGTACATACAATTATGAATACCGATATGATAATATGTTAGAAATTTAGTCCGTTTATGGAAATTTTGCAGGTTCACATGTTCCAGGATTATGGAAATTAAATGTGTGTAGGGAGGGAAATGTTTACAAGAGAAATGTGGAGTGTATGGATCAAAAAGTACTTCATTACAAGTATAAAAAATGTAATTATGTGGTCGTCAAGCAATAGAAAGTAATCCTCATACAGTCACACATAATTCTATAATCCTTACATAATGTGTGCTTATTTAGAGTGGAGTGGCATTCATCTTCTCTAACCATGAACTCAATTTAAGTTGTTGTGTTTAACTTCCTGCAGAGTTGGAGTTTCCTCAAAAGTTACCACGCGAGATTCACCATGCTTTACTATAAGAGTGAGATGGTAATAAGTTAATGGTAAACATGTACGGCTATTCAGGAAAATGTCCTCCACTTTTAGTTTATTATTCAATAATAAACCATTGTAATCGCCCAAGAAAAAAAATTTCCAACTCCCCCTCAAAATTTGATGTTTTACATTTCAAGGCATGTAGAATACGAATATCCGAAGAAAATTCTGTCCGTCGGCCGAACGCCGTCAACATTTTTCTGACTAAACTACAAACGCTAAATTCTTGATATGATCACCGAATATCAATTTTGGTCTAATAATGGCTCAATTCTTTAGCCTAACCGCTACCTCAATTTTAAGGGAATTTTTGGGTGGAGGGGGAGAAATAAATTCATATTTCCAACATTTTTTTTTTTTTTTTTTTTTTTTTCAGAAAAAGGTGTATTTGGTATCAATTTCTTTAGATTTTTGTACGCTGAATGGAGAGAGAACGTTGCGGAGACGATAGCTTTATTGGCTCTCGTGTTATCGCAGCTTCTGTGTTGATTTTGGGAGATATTAAGAAATTTGGCAATTTGGCATAACTCGAGAGTTCTTGGAGCTATGAAAATCGTTCTATACCCGTAGGAATGGTCGTCAAAGACTCTCTTTAGCTGTTCCGTTCGGCGAAAAATTTAGCTTTTAGTGTGGAAATTGAGGCAAATGAAATTGATTAAAATTTAAATTGCGGCTGCGGATTTTTCCATATTTTGTTTGGCGGGAACATTTACAAATCTTCGGAATAATTACTATCACAAATGGATGTACGTCATATATCATTATTGAAGCAAAGGAATAATAAACCACTGTTTCCGCTGGCCGCATGCCCGCACGCTGTCATCGATGTGCACGGTACCAGTACAGCGTTTTTCACGTTCACCTCCATTCTAAATTCGGGTTCCTGAAATCACTAGGATGACATTGAAGTAGAGGTAAATCATTCAGTTCACTAAATACTATTCCTACTACCATTTTTGTGGAGAAAAAACGCTGCAAATGATTGTACAGTGGTTTATTATTATTTCGCTTCAATATTGATTTAAGAAGACCATCCATTTGTCATTTTAAATATTCCGAAAATGTGTGAACGTTCCCACCGAAAAACAGATGGTAACTATAGGGGAAAACTCCGTAGCAACTATTGTAATTTCAATCATTTTTATTTTTCTTAATTTCCTAATTAAAAACTAAACCTGTTGCCTAACGATACAGCTGGAGAGAGTGTTTAACGACCATTCCAATGAGTATAGAACGATTTTTATAGCTCCAAGAACTCTCGAGTTATACCCTCGTGTCAAATTTCTGAAAATCTCCCAAATTTTTCACAAAAGCTGCGATAACTCGAGAACCAATAAAGCTACCGACCCGGCGATGGTCTCATTCGATTCAGCGTCCAAAAATCTATATAATTTGATACCACGTACACATTTCTCTGAAAAACCTTGGAAAATATGAATTTTCTCCCCCTCAAAACCCCCCAAAAATACCCTTAAAATTGAGCTAGCAAGTTGGTTCAAGAATTGGGCCGTCTTAGGACCGAGATTGATTTTTGGTGAAAATTTCAAATTTTTAGCTCTTACAGTTTGGCCGGAAAACTGCTAACGGCGTACGGCGTACGGCGGACGGCGTACGGCGTACGGACAGAAATTTTTTTATTGGATATTCGGATTCTACATGCCTTGAAACGTAAAACATCAAATTTTGAGGGGGGGTTAGAAATTTTTTTTTCTTGGGCGATTACAATGGTTTATTATCGAATAATAAACCAAAAATAGTATCGGCATGCAATTAGGGGGATCGATCTCTTGTTTTTTAATTAATTAGTGTTAGTGTAGATCCTGTTCTTGCTTATCCTAAAGTCGCACCGTACTGTAACCTACCAAGGCGTCCATAAATGGAAGTAGTGTGTGAAACCTACGATCTAATTTCAATCGCACCATCTGGCTATGTCGGCCAGGTGATTTCATAATTTTCCCTAACATTATTCTGGCTAAGTGTACCATTTAAAACAGCCTCACTTTCGCGTCAAGACTAGTTTCCTTGTTAGATTTGTACGTATCGAGAGAGATTTTCAGGAAAGAGCAGGATACGTTATCATGCGAATAAGCATGCTGATGAATATTAACAAACCCCAACGATCAATGTTGATCGGTTTGCCAATTAGTGGAAAGTTCACACGACGGTCACTGACTGTTAGCAAGCAAGAAACGCGGTGGATCTATTGAACTAACGATGTGTTCGCTTTCGATGCATGTTGAAAACTGACTGATTAACAGCGAATAGACTTCAGACGTAGCCTAACCTGCCTGTGCAAGGCTGTGGTCCCATTAAGCGTAGTCAGCCTCACTTATTACTTCAATTTTTTTTTTTTTTTTGAACGGAAATTTAATCAACAATCGGTCAAGAAGCACTGTTACGTGAAGCGCTCTCGCCACGGCTGATATGAATAAACATCGGGCCGATTCATTAAACTCAATTTCACGGGTTTAGTTTTTATAACGACCTTCGTACAGTTGTCAAGTACTCAAGTCGATTTTTCCATTTATAAAAACAGTTGTCGATGACGTTTGCTAAAGAAATTTTGATTTTTGACGAAATTGTTTGATAGGTTTTCCGACTAAAAATTAATAGTAAACGTTAATTATAGTTTCGTAGGAATAAATAGTTTTACGGTAAAGAAAATCATCGGGTAACTATTATTAGCCATAGTGTTTTATTTCCTTCTAATATCCGAGCTGTGCGGTGAATGAAATAATTTGCCTTTCCCGCGCCATTGCATTCGTTCGAGTTCAATCAGAAAAACACGTCTGCACCAAGAGGAAAAAAAAGAAAGCGAGGTGTGTCCAAGAGGTGGCTTAAGGTGTTCGAAGTGTCTGAGCTATTCCACCGTTGGGCCGTGATGAGTCCCAGATCCCAGACTCAGTGCCAGTACCACCAGATCGGGTCCAGGCTCTTCACATATTTGCCGGGGTATGAGATGATTAGAGGGGAGGCGACGGACACGCAGCTGCCTTCCACTCTTTGACGTATTTACATTTCGAACTGTAATCAGCCGACACCTTAGGTAGGAGACTGAGAAGGATGAGACGAGGACGAGGACTGATTATCCTTTGAAGGTGCTGCCTCGGGCTCACGGCTCAGGATCTCTTTCTCTCACTTGCTCGCTCACATACAAAAACAACTCAACGTGAACCTCACAAGGCTCAAGTCAAAGAGGCCCGCCCGCCGCTACCCCCTACTTAGCGACACTAACTACAGAGCTCAGAATCTCCAGAGCCGCTTCGTGTCTATTATCGCAATAAAACAAGAACAAGGGCAGAAGCAAAGGGAGAATCGGGAGAGGAAAAATTAAAAAAAATTGAGCATCCAATGGGAGAAAAACCAGTTCAGTATACAAACAACCGACAAACTCTGAGAGTCGTTTGAAGATAGCAGAGCTCAATTCAAGTCTCTTCCTTCTCTTCCTCGGCTAACACCCTTCCAATTACTCAACTCACTGCTCCGCTGCTACTATTCATTTTGGAGTTTTAATCAAAACTCATTACGCGAACCGGTTCGGGGACTAAAAAGGGAGGTAGGGGAAGACTTTTCTACTGTGAACGTTGGCATCGTTAGCTCTATTCAAACGTTCGAGTTTCCTCGGATTCACCCAGAAATTGGATTTATTCGGAAATTATAAAAGGTAGAAATGAACCTTTTCACAACCAGCACGCAAGGATTGAAAGAAAACAGCGAGCCGTTAGTTCGATTATCAAAAACGCCGCCAATGATTTTACAGTGGTTTATTTTCCTTTGCTTCAATAATGATGTAAGAAGAGCATCCATTTGTGATAGTAATTATTCCGAACATTTGTAAATGCTCCCACCAAACAACAGATTGGTAACTATAAGGGAAAACTCCGTAGCAACTATTGTAATTTTAATCAATTTTACTTTCCTTAATTTTTCAAGTAAAAGCTAAATTTTTCGCCAAACGGTCCAGCCATAGAGTCCAAAGCTGAAGATGCCCGAACGGGCGAAAGTGCTCGGCCAGCCAATAAAGAATCGGATACTGAGTCACCTGGTTATTCTCCTCCTCACCGCTCCTAGACATAAAAAAATGCGACGACGAGGAAAAGAAGTATAACAGTTTGGTCGGAAAAGTGTTGACGGTGAACGGTGGACGGACAGAATTTTTTTTCAATCGGATATTCGGACTGTGCATGCCTTGAAACGAAAAACATCAAATTGGCTCAGCTATCCCCACCTTATAATTCTCCTTTTCGGTGTTGTCTTCATCATCTAACTGTTGATGAAACACAGCTATAAATTAGTCGTGTTTCCCGGTACGATAACTTCTGCAGCAAAGCAGATTGCAGAGATGACCGAAGATAATTTTTCGGAACCCTAATTAAAAATAACCAATCATTTTTTACCATGCGGGATCTATGAAGAGATTTCCGTGCGTCGGCGCGTTCACGATTACATACATACAACCTGATGGATCATTAACTGGCCAAAGGAAGACATGAGCTTCCAAGGCATCGAGCGGTCGTCTTTCTTAAAAAATACGTAAGTCGGTTGGTGTAAACGTAGCCCTTTGTCGGAACGACCGGTTATCGACCCATATTCCCGCCGTTATTAGAGCTCTTACTGTACAATTAAAAGACGGAAAATAACTCGTGGAGTCCTTGTATATATGTTGGAAATTGAAGGGGAGTTAAAATGTACTCACTGTTCTTTCATTCGTAATACACAACCACTCAACCAAGCCTGATATTATCCATGCTGAATTAACTCATCTGCGAGCTTCTGAATAGTAGCACTTCGCATCTTAACTCAGATGTGCATTCATCCTCTAAATTATGAATTTCACAATATTCCCTCATATGGAAATATAATTAATAATCGCATACTCAAGCCTTATTCGTGCCCAATTGTACTAATTTACTAACGTGTATCGACCATCATATTAAGCAGGGTTTCTGCAAACGTATTTATCGGCTTAACTGTCCATAAATCATAGACATTGATACACCAAATACAGGTTTTTTTTTTTTTCGAAAAACGATGAAAAATACGATTCATCTCTTAGAATTTTTTATTATTGAACAATAAACCAAAATATTACATCCAAGTTTTTCTAGGTATCACGACGGAAAATAGGGGTGCAATAGAAAATATAAACCATGAACGAAAACAGGAAAAGTTGCCCAAAAATTAAATAGTCCCGAGCTAAACGATTACGCGATACGTTGCTGATATTCATTAATGTTTGATGACGTATGGCTCAGGGTCAATATTTTTTTCTAAAATTAATATCGTGATGTGAAGAGGTAAGGACGGACAATTATTTGATTTTAACTGTTACAGCGAGTGGTCTTGCTTACGTTAGGTTCCACCGATCGTGTAATATGGGGTATACTTTAATAATAGCACATTAATAGGTTCCAAATTGCGTTTGATGTGTTGATATCCTGTTGGATAAGCTACGGCGGCACCTTCAACCACTGAATCGATTATTAGGGCTGCGGTTTACAGCCACTAAACAACCCGACTCCCCTGCACAGTCCGTACCATGCCAACATTTCTCTCCCCACTAACTGGTTCTGGGACGTACCTCGATCAGACCATCTACCCCCTGCACCTGCTTGCTCGATATTATTATTTCATCGAATGCCTCCGAAGTGAAAGAGCTTTGATCTCTAATTTTCTCTTGTCGAAATGGCCGTTTTCAGCTTTTTATTTTGGTAAAACTCGCGCCAAAGTGGACCTTATCGCTGAGAAGAACAATTTTCAACCTTTTTCTACCAACCAATTTGGCTAGAGCTGCAGATGAACGACGTAGAGGGCCACCGTGATAATGTTCTCTTTTTTACAAAATAATACATCTAATAGTCGGTTAGCTCAGTCTGAATAGGCACCGACTCGACTCGGCCGCACGAGCTCATTGAAAATTGAGCTGAACATTTGGTCTGTTCTGATCAGATAAGCTTGACATTTGAAAATTCATTTAGAAAACAATGCGTCCCAATAGCATTTTCACATTCATAACATCTGGTACGACATTATTGTTCGCGCTTTAAATTACTCAATTCGTTAAAACATTATTACATTGCAATCGAATTGAACCGTAATAGTTAAGGAGCAGATTGGAGAGTTTTTCAACGTTATTTTCATACGTGAACGTGAAGAGTTTTGGTTACTTTGTAAAACCATACGTATCTAATGGGTACCGTCGAACTGACCGTGGCTTCTGGCCATTATTAAAGACATATGATTTTATCAAGCTACCAAAACTACTCACGCCCGCGTTTGAAAAAAAATCACGTAAAGAATTACATTATCCAATTGAACAAGAGAACTTCCTTACTATTTGTTCCTTCTCAAGAACCAAGAGAACATGCATGTTCTATTTACGGTTTAGTTAACCATTTTAATTTTTTTAAACCGTAAATCTGCTACAGAAATTAAAGTAAATATTCATAGGATACATTTCAAAATGTGCGTTGGATTGATATGTTACTTCATACATTTTTGACATTTCCGAAGATTTTAGGGAAGCACGACGTCAATGAGAGAGGAGCTGACCTCAAAAAGTGACCATCTTGGAAACGACGACTTCACATAATCGTGATATCACACGTATGTCGACGTCGGGAGTCCGTTTGATTGGAGTTGGTGTAAGTTAGATCACATTTATTATTCCCGTCCAGTTTTTCCAATGGATATATTTTTAATGCTGTTTTCTTTTCTAACTTGTTAACTTCCATGTTTACGTAATGAATGGAAGTATTGTGATCGTCCGAAAAGTCTAATTCGAATCGGAGTAGAATTTGGTACAAACTTTTATTGTACTATTATACTCAGAAACACTTTCTGAACAAGTGTCTGCGTGTGTGTGAAAAAATTATGTAAATCGTTATATCTCCCTGAACAATTAATGAAATTTGATGGAATATTCTCCCTGTGAATGTGCAAAATTAGCCGTTTTCCAGATAATGGATAATACTGAGTACTTCCGATGTATAACCGTTAAAATTTTCTTCTATTTTCATTTTTACAGGCTATAATAGAGAATATTTTTGAACGTTTGAGGTCTTGAAATATTCGTTATGACAAGCAGATGATTTTTTTTTTTTTAAATCTATTGGCTCACACACAGTACTTCCACGTTATGAGCATTTTCGCTATTTCACTGGTGGATAATTTGTATTTTGATTTTTACAGGACGCAAAACTCAATATATTTGAACGCTCGAGGTCTTGAAATATTCGGGAGGACGATTGAAAGACTGCTTTTTTGCGAGGGTCACATACCGTACTTCCGGGTAATTCGCACCCTGACAATATTTTGACTTTTATAGACCGCAAATAAAAACATGTTCCAGCCCTGATGGTGTTTAAATTTGCCTTTATGTCAGCTGAAAGTCGCTTTATTTGTATTATTTGTGTCACACACAGGACTTCCTCGTAAAGCGCATTTTCATTTATTTTATTGTAGCGTTTTCGAATTTTTTTTTTTTTTGGTCTCCTTGCTGTCAAAATGACCCGCTCTCACAAAACTTGTTTTGTATAGTTTGCATTACATACAGTACTTCCGCCATATGCGATTTTACGTAATTTTCGGATGACGCTTGATTACCCCATACATGGCTGGTTATACATTTTTGGGTGTCGTAGTGAAATCATCCCATTTCTCAAAACTTGGCCTGTATCGTTAGTCTCACGTACTCGTACACCACTTCCACATTATTGTTTCTATTTTTTTTTTTAGTTTTCCTAGCTAGTTTTTCAATAGCAGTTGTTGGTTACTAAGTTGCGGCGTTTCTTGAGTACACAATTATTTTTACTTTAGGTATAATTATTAATTTTTAGGTTAATGACTCAAACATGGAAGTACTGTGTGATGAATAAACAACACTGGGTTTTCTTTCATTTGGACATACTTTCAGAATATTTGAGTTCTGAACACCCTTGAGTGTAGGGAGCGGTCATAAATTATGGAGGACGTATTTCGAACGTTGGCTTGGAACAGATTTCGCTTCGAAGCGTTTGCTCCTACTGCAAATTACCAGGAGAAATGAGGTGGATACGAAGGCTCAGCTCGGCTGAGTCACTGCACGTTTTCAAACTTGAGATGGAATTGAGTTTTCGAACGGGCTGAAGACAGGAAAACCTTTCCCCGATTCTGCTATAGCTACAGCGTAGCCAAGAACTACAGTTCTTTTCAAACGAACGGCACAGTTTTCCATCAGCATATCTTCATTCTTGCTGATCATCCGATCTCTTGACATCAATCCAATTGACGGCTGTAGAACGTGCGCTTCTTCTTCAGGCTAACTGTCGAGGATATTATTGTTGGTTTCTGAAAGCGAACCTCATCTCCCATTGTCGGTAGAACGCGACATCGTGTCTTGTCTGCGGCTGGGCTCAGTTGGCAGTTGTCAAAATCGCCTTCGTATAGGTGTGTCACGTGGCACAAGCTGGATACATCCAACCGCCTAGCGTTACTCTGGGATGTTGTTTTGCATCAGTCGAATTTCGAGGTGAACGTGGCCCTTTTTCTGATGGATCGTGACATTCTGCCAAAGTTGTTTCGATCTGCGTATATTTCCAGCCGAACTCCGCTATCTCTGTACTCTTCAATGTTCAACAGCGCTAGAAGAGTTACGTGATTTTTTTCCCTCTTCTTTTACAACAAAAACTACTACGCAAAAAACTACTTACAAAAACTACTACAACTAATTCAGTGTACGCGTGTAATAAATATGAGATATCTATTGAAAAAGTTCTCCTGCAGCTTGCCTTTTTGTTGTAAAAGAAGAGAAAAAAAAAACTTTGAGAATGGTGGAAACAACTGCCAAAGTGTCACCATTTGGGCAAGATAATTTCGATACGTGGCGAATACAAATTGAAGCACTACTGACTCGAAATGAACTTAGGGATTACGTCGATGGAACAATAGTTAAACCTGATGATCCTCCGGCAGCAGTACGAGCGTGGGAAATTCAAGATAGAAAAGCCAGGTCTGATCTAATTCTAGCTATAAAAACTAGTGAATCGAAGCTGATAAAGGACTGCAAAACTGCTAAAGAACTCTGGGTAAAATTGCACTCTATTTATGCCTTTAAAGGACCTGCCCTAACTGCAGGGTTACTGAAACATCTTTCTAAATGTACGAGGCTTGTCCCAAAAGTAAGGTCTCCATATTTTTAAAAGATCGAAAAAATATTTTTACTGAATGTAAGAAAAAAATTGGAGAAGATGTTCGGGAATTTGTAAATAATCTTTTCGACATCGTGGACAAACTTCACGAATTAAACATAGATATCAATGACAAACTTTTAGCAACATTGTTGTTGAACAGTGTTCCTGAAGATTACGATAATTTTAGGTGCGCCATTCAGAGCCGTGACGAATTGCCTTTATGCGAGTTGCTAAGGATAAAAATTATCGAAGAAAGGGACCCTCGATTTGGGAAAAAAATTTAGGAGAAATCAGTAATATTGTTTTGGGAGGAAGTCGTTGGACTTTTCAAGCTCCCTCTCGAGTACCATGTCGTTTTTTTTCTCGTTGTTGTTATATCAACTATAATGTATCATTTATACAATAAAGTTAGGTATCAAATAAAAAAAAAAAAAAAAAAAAATCAGGACTGTCTTGGCGCATGCAAACTGGGGATGGAGATATTTTGTAGTGATCCTCTCTTGTGAACTGAAGTTTCCTACGAATGCCATTTCGGAACAAAGGCACAATATACGTTCGTCATCAGGTAACAATTTCAAGTTGTAGCGTACTATCTGCCAGCGGTAAAGACTTATTGCTCTAGTCGGCATTCATTGCATGCAAAGTTGTCTGGGACAACTTGCAGAAACATCAAACACAGATGAAGATTAGGTAGAAGAGCTCTGGATGTTGAAGAAGATAGAAGGGCGGTCGGACGGTTATTTTTCCTCTTGTTTTAGATTGATACTTTTACGGCCAAACTCGCAGCGGAAAGGGAAGAACGAGTTGATTTATTGCGATTTTTGAACGGAGCGGCCACCTTTAATCGTTAGGTGCTCACTTCAATCTCTCTTTTCAATTACTGGCGAGCGGTTTTAATGTCTTCGCTGCCTCAAAATAAAGGAAAATCTGTATGTAATAAAACACATGTAGCAGATAGATCGTACCCCATCGTTATTTTATGTTAGGATGAATTCATTACCCGAGCGATTTAAAATAGGTATGTCACGTATGTTTATGTTTGTCGGTATAAATCCAGCAAATTCAGTGATGGCCAATTAATTAATGAGTTAATGAGATGATGAATGAGTTTAATTGAAATTAACAGTTGGTTGGTTTTTGTCAAGTCAGCCCCCGAGTACACTTTTGGTTTATTATTCAATAATAAACCATTGTAATCGCCCAAGAAAAAAAATTTCTAACCCCCTCTCAAAATTTGATGTTTTACGTTTCAAGCCATGTAGAATCCGAATATCCAATAAAAAAAATTCTGTCCGTCCGCCGTACGCCGTACGCCGCTAGCAGTTTTCCGGCCAAACTATGATAGCTACATTCTTGAAATTTTTACCAAAAATCAATCTCGGTCCTACGACGGCCCAATTCTTGAACCACATTGCTAGCTCAATTGTAAGGGTATTTTTGGGGGGTTTTGAGGGGGAGAAAATTAATATTTTCCAGGGTTTTTCAGAAAAATGTGTATTTGGTATCAATTTCTATAGATTTTTGGACGCTGAATCGAACGAGACCATCGCGGGGTCGATAGCTTTATTGGTTCTCGAGTTATCGCAGCTTTTGTGTCGAATTTGGGAGATTTTCAGAAGTTTGACATGAGGAGAGTTCTTCGAGCTAAAAAAATCGTTCTATACTCATTGGAATGGTCGTCAAAAACTCTTTCCAGCTGTACCGTTAGGCAAAAAATTTAGCTTATAATTAGGAAATTAAGAAAAATACAAATGATTAAAATTAAAATAGTTGCTACGGAATTTTCCCCGATAGTTACTAATCTGTTTTTCGGCGAGAACGTTCACAAATGTTCGGAATAATCACTAACATAAATGGATAGTCTTCTTAAATTATTATTGAAGCAAAGGAATAATAAACCCCTTTACAATCATTTGCAGCGTTTTTTTTTTAATTATTATTTTTATTTAAGGAAAAAAGGACGATTTTCTAGAAGGAGAGGAATAATAGAAGACAAACAATCGTTAGAGTGAAGGAACTGGCAAGAAATTCATTGAATAGGAACATTTGGGACGACAATCAGGCACGAATATCTTCTTCATTCATTGTCCTCTGGCGTCCCATAAATAAGACGCAATGTTCAATATCGTATTATAACGATTTATGAGCTCCTTTCGAAGCTCCTCTCCGACAATATCGTTCTGAAAGATCGGCAGCTATTAGGAG
Organism: Tupiocoris notatus; assembly: GCA_037159825.1. NCBI lineage: Eukaryota > Metazoa > Arthropoda > Insecta > Hemiptera > Miridae > Tupiocoris > Tupiocoris notatus. The sequence continues at coordinate 957,233 of JASJUZ010000053.1, forward strand.
GCGATTAACTCGAGCCGAATCTCTATTTAACTTAGACCTTCGGTTTTAAGTTTTCAACTTAATGGTCTGGAAAAAGTGAATTTATGTGGCGTCCAGTTGATATCTATATTGAATTAATAGTTTCCACTTCGATATCGAATCAACATTAGCCGGTTATCAATCACCTGTGTGCCCTGAGGCGTCCCCGTCCCGTTTTCCTCCTCATTCTCAGCTGTATTGCACTACAGGGAGAAAAGAATCAGCAATCAGTACATGAAATTTAAGATTAAATTACTTTTTGAGACAACATGGTAAGTACTGCGTATTTGATGTGACTTGAATAGGTACTAATATTCGCTACAGTTATATGGAATCTATATATCGTCGTCAAAATGACGCGTATCTGCGAATTTGGTCACTTAGCGCTTCCACTACTTCCAGCACCAAATCAGAGGACTCATTCGCCAACATCATTTCAAGTAGCTTTTATTTAATGTATCGTATAGATACATGAAATACGAGCTATCAAATGATGATCCGGATGACAGGTATAATGAAATCGAAAATGGAATGAAATCGAAATTATTGGGGTATAATCTACCTATATTTATTATAAAAAATGCAATAAGACGACGTTAAAGATTTTATCGATTTAGGCTTTAATTAATAAATCAATTTGAAAGTTTTTACTGATTGGATTTTAACTAACAGTTCACGTAACATCAGAAGGAAAATATTTGTAGAGAGGGATTCTTCTTCAAATCGTCTACGAAACTAATCCGGCTGACTGATGAGTTTCAGATCCACGATGGGCAATTCATCGTCGTTCATGGATTAACTTGCCACCGATGTAATCCGCTTTTCGATTAACAGAACAAATTGCATGGTTCGAATCGATCTTAGGTCTTAGTGGAGTTTGAGTTTTGGGCTGTGAAGGGCCAACAGAAATTATTTTCTGACATATCAACACAAGGAGAGATTAGCCGCGCGGGGAAGCCACGGCGTAGCAGCTTAAGAAAGTATAGTCGGTTTATTCAGATTTATTTTTGCTTCAGATGTAACAAATGGAAATAAATATAAACGCACTGAAGGTTAAATCATTCAAATAAAAACTGGCGAGAACAGCTCATACAGAGCTATCATAATATGTTTGGGCCGTCTCGGAGTTTACCTCAAAATAGTAAATTTAATAGGTTTTGTATGCAAATGCCGAAAAGCAGAATATAGCGAAAAAGGGAGTTCAGCTCATCGAACAGAACTCACTGGATCCCTATACGTGCAATTATTTTCGAATTCAGATACAATTGCTTACCGAAAAATCGAGCGTTCCCAATCCTAATAGCATGAAATTACCACACTTACCACACATATCGCGCATACTTGAGTTCAATAAACATGATGAGAGATCATTATGATTATTTGGAACAGAAGACTCAATCGAAGTTGTTGTTAGATTAGATACACAGTGAGGTAATTCAGTTCATAATCAAATAAAGAAACCTCCGCTCAGTCCAAAAGAAGCTATTCGCTATTTCATCAGTGCTTATTTTGTGTTTCGATTTTTACAGGCCACAGAAATCTTTCTTCTTACTCGCCAAGGAACTGATTTTTTTTTTTTTTTTGCAGTAGGTATTTTCACGCAGTTCGCCTTTATTTTTATTTTATCCTAGCTTTTTCTCTGTTTTTGGGTAACCTTAATCCTTACAATATTGTACAGTACTAATGTTACAGCTTTTGTACGAGTTTCTTGATTTTATAATTGGCTGTACGTGTTTCCTGACTCGAACATGGAAGTACTTTGTGATTCACTGATTTACTTTATGAAGATGTGATGAATTTGCTCGTTTTCAACCACCGACAGTCATTCAAACGCGACGAACTGATAAACTCAAACCATTTGAAAAAAAAAGAATACCTATACTGTTCAAATTCTCTTCCACTCTACAATTCTTCTTCCCACAATTTTTTCCATTCTCTCGTGGATAGATTTCTAAGCGCATTACAACGGTTGTTTCCCATCTTCGTACAGAATCGGTTTGTCGCCTCTGGGATTAAAGGGCTCACCAAGTTGGCAGCTAAAACGGGCCATGATGAGCCGATATCGATAAAGCCCATCTCTTGTTTCGAAGGAAGCCGGCCAAAGAGGCTGCCGCGCCTTCGCCTTCCAATCCCAAGTAACCGACCAACCATTCACCTTTTCCATCTCATCTGTATTTAGGGGCCACTACACCGCCAACACTTTCCGCTCATCGTCGAACCGTTTCCGCTCTTTCATCCGATCCATTCGACTTTATTTCTTCCATCGTATCTCACCCCTTTCTACCAATCCTACAATCTAAGCTCCGTTTTCAAATCTACCGAGCTTGAAAAGGTGGAGAAATATTCGGTATCTAATGCCTCACGACAACACGAAAACGTTCTCCAAGGTTTTTTTTTTCTTTTTCATCGGAGCCAGAGAAGATGAAGAACCAAACCCACTCAGCTCAACGTTACCCTCGATTGTTGTGTTGTACTTGTATTTCGCCGCCTCCGCTATCAGCCTCACCCATCTATCCACATCTCGTTTTTCAAGCTAAATTTCCAAAAGAAGGCCGCTCTCTTGAAGCGATGCCGACACTGATTCGGAGTCTCTCGCTTCGATCTCAGCTCTCACTTCGATACTCCGCATAATAGCGCCTCGGACTTAATCTATACTTGACAGCAGCTTTATAAATATAGTTACAGACTTCCTTATGACCGATAATATATGATACTCGTACATTTCGATATCTTGTCAATATGAGAGTTAACTTCTCGCAGCTTTTTCGTATCCACGGACAACAGGGTTTCCTTAATTTATTTTCTCTCCTTGCTCTTATTTGAAATTAAGAGGAAACCTTGTTTTCATACTCGCGACATATCTTCCGACTATTTTAAAACGATTATCTCCTGTTTTCCGTTTCAGCCGTTGAACATGAAGAATATTTCAAGGCGTTGACCTATCGAAAATATTGACTTTTATTGTTGGCCAAAATCACAATAAACAACGTGGAATAAGGTTTTAACTTTTATAACTCTGAAGAAGCGTGTGTTAGGTATTGAAATTCCAATCGCGTCGTCTTATTTGCACTGGGCGAACAGTTTTTCTGAAAATATTAGATCGAAATTCAGGAGTTTTTCCTGGAATATATGGCAATATTTGTCACTCAGACCATAGACAGACAGACGCGAGAACAGAAGGACACTCTGGACGCACAGACACTTGTACAGAAAGTGAGCAGAGCGCTCTAGGAGCAGGTGCACGAAACGTTCAGATAAAGCTGACAGAGGCTTTCTAAGGAATACGCCTCTACCAGGCAGTTTCTTCCTATTTAACGATGGATTGTGGGTCTTGTATTTTTTCTGCTTTTAAACCTGGTTGAGCTATACAAAAATCAACAAACAGACCAAATAACTTCAACTGTTCGATGGACGATTGAAAATAAATCGACCTTCATTCTCTACAAAACGTTTTCGGCTTCTCGTCATCGTTTATTATGTTGAATTAGTTCAAATCAAGATGAAAACCCATCGTGTTCATAGTATATTATCATTTATGAATATCAATTTAGTTTTATGAAATCAAGCGTAAGTCCCTGCCATAAACAAACCAGATGCAAAAAATATTTTAATAACGTGGAAGTACGGTATGTGACTTAAACGATAAAAATCAATTGTCATTTACCCCTCAAAGAAAACATATCATGACCTTTCAAACGTTCATTTATATTATTTACTCTCCCTTGAATTCTGATGAAAAAAAACAACTGGATAGCACGGATGTACGGTGTGTGACCCTAGCGGTGAAGATCAGGCGTCATTCACTCGCCATTACAAATATTGAAGACCTCTAGCGTTAAATATATTGATTTTTGCAGCCTGTAAAAAGCTAAACAGCAAAAAATGGCGTAAGGCGGAAGTACGTACGGTATGTGATCAAAACCATGCAAAACAAGGGTTTTGAACATGGTCGAAGTTGGTCATATTTAAAGCAAAGAGACCAAGTTACAAAAGCGCTAGAGTAAAATAACTGAAAATACGTTTTACGAGGAAGTACTGCATGTGACCCCAATAATAAAAATCAAGCAATATTCATTCATATTCAAGCAACTGTCATAAAGAAAAATCTGAAAAAATGTCTCAAGTGTATTCACTCTTGCGGTCTATAAAAATCTCTAAAGCAAAAAAGCGGCATAAGGCGGAAGTACCTACTGCGTGTTTTCCAAACTATACAAAACAAATATTGTGAACGTGGTCAAAGTTGGTCATATATAGAGCAAGGAGGCCCAAAAAGTTTTATAACGCTTGAATAAAATAACTGATAAAATAAATAAGTACTGTATGTGACACACTTGATAAAAATCAGGTATATTTCAATCGCCATCTCAAATATTTCAAGACCTTAAACATTCAAATACATTGAGTTCTGCAGCCTGTAAAAATCAAAATACAAAGTAGGCCCTTCTGAAATCGTGAAAAATGCTCATAACGTGGCCCAACGTGTGTGACATTACATGTAAAACAAAAATGCCATTCATATAAAATTCCATTTCTTCCATGAAAGGTTCTCTCCTTGATACTTTCAGGATTGACTCTGATAAATAGGTACGCCATTCTTGGTGATGAATTCTTCGAAATCTCCGAACTTTAACTTTTATTCTTAACCTCCAACAATGTTGTATAGAAAGGTCCAAATTGTCGATACGCGGGGAATGGGGATACTGATTTTGGTGGTTTAATATGATAATTTGGGGGAAAACGAGTTTCATTCTTCCACGTGGATTCGAATTTATTGAGTGGCAATAATAAACAGGTCGGTCGTTGTTTACGGCCCCTAAGGCTACGTTGGTCCAGAATAAACTTTTGTTCCACGTCTTCCGTAAATTTCAAACCAAAGAAAATACTGTACTATAAAGAGGCCAGATGATAGCGAGCGAACGTTTTATAAGCTTTAGGGTCCGGAGGAAGGTGTGGAAGAATGTGAGAGCCTCTCAATTAACTTGAAGCGAAAACATTTAAGTACAGGTATTAGCGGGTAGAAAAATTAATTTCCTCTGTCAGAAGAAACGGGGAGAAGGATTGAATAGAAGGCGGTGTATTATTATATTATACGGGAAAACGAGTGAACGGTAACGGGCCGCCTCACTTCAGCTGGAGAAGATCCTTCTTCTACAGAGAGGTGTATAATTTGGGTGATTATGAAGAGTGATCGTGCCGACAATGGGAAGACACAAGGTGGATGATGATGCTGAACTCTCGCTCTCTCTCTCTCTCTTGCACTCATAAAATCAGTTCTCGTTTGTCAGTATCTGTCCCGCGTTCGCAACAATTTTCCCTTCTCCCCGCGTTGTTCTCATTGCAATGATGGGTAGGTGTTGGTCAACAAGCCGTAAATTTTGAAGTATTCGTTGGATCCCTTCAAGTCCTTTAAGAGCGGCGAGGCTTTGAAGAAATGGAAAATCGCGAGTCTTGTCATCGTCGAGCTACACACGACCAAGGGGCATGACAGTTATTTTTTGACACAAAATGCACTCAACATACTGCCGGAAGTGTATTATACTAGTAAAGCCGGTTTCAGATATATTATGAACACGTGAGAAGCTCAAAGCTTAACGTATCATAAGAAGGTAAACAATAAACCATGGAGTAACGAGTAAAGTGTTAGCTAGTTAGTTCCTAAAACTGCTACTACATGAATCCGCCGGTATTGCCTTCAGTTGACTGGACGTCCGAGACCGATGCTTCCACGACGACAATACGATGACAGTTGATACGCAAAGTAACCTATCAATTTTACGATGCTGATCACTACACTGACGCGCGAATATGATTATGAAATGAAATGAAATGAAATGAATGAAAAATTTTTAATATGATTATAGTTCACGTTAATAAACCTGGTACCAAGTAGTATATTAGTAAATGCCGGTTTCAGATAATACGAACGCGTGAGAAGATCAACGAATTTATTATAATAAGGTAAACAATACACCATGGACCAATACAGTGATAGCTACAGCTGATAAGCTAGTTAGTTCCTGAAACTGCTGTTACGATCGCTAACACTTAAGGAAGGGAGGAAGGGTAAGTGGCTTGATATCTATCAAGGAAGGGAGTCATATTTTTCAATATATCGCTCGAAATGTATATTTATTTTTCATACAAGTCGTAGGTTCAGAGCACGTTGATCAACATGTTTTTAGGTGAAATCGTGATACTTTTCGAATAGATTGGAGGAAATTTCCCAACGAAAAGTGAAGGCAAGACAATAAATAAGTTCACATTAATTTCCTTATTTTCTTCTTTTTTTTCTATCCCACTATGGTGCAATCTCTCGTTGAATACGAAATCGTTAATTCGATTGGAAACAATCTTACTACAGAGTTATACTGGCTATGACTTCACGTGAACTGGGATTCAAGATGAACTCATGGTTTTCTTATGCGAAAGAATTATTGAAGGTGCTCTACAATAAGGCAATGTGCAACCCCCCGCGTCCTCATTTGAAATGTTAAAAATACTGAAGGACCGCGAGCTCATATAACGGGAACTGTCATCAATGTCTAGCGATAAATCTCTGGAGATCTCATTTCTTGAAAGATTAGCAAGACAGTTTCACATACTCGCGAACACGGCACGAGATGGCAATGCCTCATAAAACTGCCATTTCCTCTTCACCTCTGGTGATCAAAAAGCCTGCGTTTACCACAGCTTAGCTTTCTTCGTAGCCTTAAAAATTGGAATGCTGGCAATTGAAACGGTAATAACGTCTGGTGCGTTGAAAGGACACTAAGCTAAACTTCTATTCATACCGCTGAACTCTGAGCCCATCCTCATAGTAATGGCTCATGTAGAAGGCCAGTTTTTGAGCAAAGGGTGTCTGTTAATTTCAAAGAGATATTGGTTTGAATCATACCTTCTTCTGTCTTCAACAATCACTTCAGCTTTAGCTAAATAGTGTTCTTAAATGAAAGCAATAAGCACCACCAGTTTGTTCAGTTGAAATAGATTAAATATTATTCTCTATCAAACGAACAGCGAAACGCTTCGTATACAACAGCAGAAAGCAGAAAGTAACAGGCTGGCTAGATAGTTCACAGATCATCTTTTACAGTACAGAAAACAGGCTGCCACACAGGGCTGGTAAACCAAGCTCATGAAAATAGAACATGTTGTATATATCAGACGTACATAATTCTATGTGAATGATTTATATAATATTCACAACAATCCTGGATTTCTATATAACTTATTTTACTCAACATTATTTGTTCACATTCCCCTTTGGGAACTAGTACCTTCCAATTCCAACTAGGTACAGCGCCGTCTAGGAGCATTGTAGAGAACCTAATCATTTTCTCAACAGTGTCAAAGAGTGTCGTTCCCAATTTAACCCTTAACGTCCCAGGTTTTTTCCTCGTCGAAAAAGTTCCGTTTTTTTCATATTCTAGTTAGTTTTGGCATAGATAGATGCATAGAACTTCCCTCTGGTCATAAAGTTACATATTTTTGAAAATACAGATAGATTTATGTATGGTATCCATTTGGATACCTTGGGACCGGAGTGTCGCCCGACGGTTTCCAAATGGATCCCATGGGACTGGGTAGTCGGTCGATGGTGTAGCCAGAAATGATAAAAACAACGAACGTAATAGTAAATTTAAATATATTTTATAATTTTAGGAACACAACAGAGGTAGGTAGTTTGCAATACGCCAGGTACGATTTTTTCTTATCACAGATTATCCAATTTCTTACTTATTTGAACTCATCTTTTTCTTCAATATCTACACGAACGTTACACTTTTCAAGGTATCATCTCCACTGTAAATAATCATGTCATACACAAATCCTGACGCACCTGAACGTCCAAAAAGTTTGAAGCCCCACTTTATCGGTTTCTTTGGCATATATTGTTTCCTTGAACCAGCTTTTCGGCCTTTATATTTCATCATAACTTCATCTACCGCGTATTTCTTTTCATCACCATCACACGAAATGAATTTTTGTCTCAAATATTCGAATATTGGTCTTATTTTGTAAAATTTTTCTGAGTTTGTGTCATTGGCATTATCTGCAAAATGTAAGACCTGCCTAATACTTTCATATTTACGTCGAGGCATAATGTTAGCGATTCGATCGTACCGAAGATCGTCAGACCAGTAATCTTTGTAGGAATTCATTCTAGCAAGACCCATAAAAATATGAGCTGCTAAAAAATCTTTCAGGTCATTTCTATTGATATTGCTTGGGTTACCGGGATCTTTTTGGACGCTGTACAAAATTGATTGCTGAACTATCATATCCAGGAGGTCATCCGTGAAAAACTTTTTGAAATAGTCCAGTGGACTGCGCACTCTTTCTTTTGGCAGCCTTCGGAAGACTAGAAGATGCGGTGCTCTTTGGAGTAACAGAAATCAGCGAATCGCGAGTTTGAGGAGTGGCGGAGTACGCTGAAACGATTTCTTGAGGAGTTCCTCCAACGACATTAGAATCAAATTGATGATGGTTCTCAGGAATTTCCTCAACGTGCGTGTCGGGTAACATGTATATGCCTGACAGAGGAGAATCAGGATACAGCGTGAAGTTATCCTCTTTGGTAGGGCTACGCTCATTCGGCGATGGATCAAATATGGACACAAAATAATTATCATCTGGCGCGTTGTGAACTTCGTCGACCCTGAAAAAATCATTAATTTTTTTTCGATCGCGTCATCATCTAGATCCCCGTCCGAGTCCTCTGCGTCTGACCAAGAGCTGCATTTAGGAACCAGGCTTAAAATTTTCACCCCTCGACTAGAGAACTGGAACCATGAAAAAATAAAACTGTCAAATTTATTACTCTTTGACATATTTCACAATTTCCCAAGTTTCAAATATCTTTTCACTAAAATTGCAAAAAATAATTAGTGTAACATATATTCGATACGACAGCTCCTGCCCAAGGGCTCCAAATGGAATCCACTAGCTAGACATGCTAATCCCAAGGGATCCAAATGGATACCGACAGTTTTTCGGTATTCTACACCTCTAAACTCCACTAAACGTTCAAAATTATTATTCCCATCGATTTAGCAGATGTTTTTCGATGCGAAATCGAGCTAGGTTTGTGGAAATTTTAAATTTGTAAAGGTAAAATCGATATCTAACTTACCACTTCTCATTCGCGCGACATTTCGCGAGGGAGATCATATCACGAATGAATATCACTGCTCTTAACACTTATCACCACATGGAAGTTGTTCAATCTCGAAGTTTGAGTCCTTCACTGGATCAAGAAGAAGTTGTTGGACAGAATTACTTCTTTATTTGACGGGAAATTCGACTTAAAGTCGCTCTTCCAATTGGATACCGTGGGACTTTAACTTTTCATGTTTTGGCGAGGATTCCTTAAATTCTAATTTAGTAGAAGTGAGGAAAGGTTTCTGAATTGATTAAATAGCCGTTATTTTTTTCTTACTTATTTGTTTAATATCATCTATTACAAACGCTGAGAGAGTATGTATACTTCTCGAGAAAAAGGGAGAGAATCATTAAATGAATCTCATGAAATTTTTATGAATTTGGTCAGCCCAATTGAAATGTTATGTATAAGAGTTAAGTATAGAGCGTACGTAGGTTTTCTTCGTCAGAACTGACTAACTGTTCATAGCGGAAAGAAGGATTTTTCTTGCGCTATAATTTAGTACAACTTGGGCAGATGCGGGTGAGCGCGAAGTGCGCCATAACGACTAGACAAACTAAAACTAAACTAAAATATAATAAATAATAGTATAAACTAAAATTGATGATATTAATAAGTACCTTATAAATGTTCACTTCATTGAGCCTGGATTGAGTTGATTGAATAATTTAAATAACTGTACATTGCTTGGATATATCTACGAAAAACACAACCTGACGCTATTAAACATTGATGATAAATTACCAAACAATAGTACGGTAGAACACTGTTAGGGCTACGCCATTTCGCTTCTCTAGGCATTTTTATTTTCCAGATGTCTTCTCGGAGTGCCGAACATACGATGTAAACTGTAACTTAAAGTTAACTATGGAATCAAATCTTATCCTAAAAATTATGCGTTCCGGAGTGTGGGTGAGACCAATAATTCAAAATCTCCCCTACCTCATCAGTTGGACAGATGTGTCTATTTCTGACGATTGTTAAATATTCCCGTTTTCGGTTAGGGCGGTTGAGAAATATTGCCATAACACCCCTTTTGCAACAGCCGCCGGGAGCTGTAAGTAATAATATTGAAAGTGACGGTGGCGAATTCGACGACGTTCACGGGTAATTTGTCGTCGCGTCTGTGTCTGTAAGACACGCCCCCTCAATGATTTCTACTTCCTACAATTTAAGCAACAATAGAACTTTGTTGCTGAAGCAGGCGACACGCTGGTTTATGATCCATGAAGTTGAACTAAATCCCCTTCCTCCAGATATTGAGGGGTATCTCAGATCTCAACAATTGGCTTCATATCACTAACAACAGTTTAGTAACCATTCGAATTTATTCTTATTCTGTATTCATTTGAGATTGAGTGTAAGAACTTCTATAGTCCAACTCACGCATTGAAAATCGAAAAACGCATAGCCAAGGAAAATAGCCAAGAAAAATATTCCACAACTCATTTCCAACAAATCCTATCCTAAGACATTGTTTCCTAGCAGCATAAAAACCCTGTTGTTGCCTTTTTCGTACTCAATCTTTACTAACTAAAAAGGCTGTAGCGCCTTCATTTTTCTAGTAAACTCAAACCTGAGTGAACCGTTGTAATGGTCTTGAATATTCCTACAAGAAAAGTGTAAGATCCGACTTTTGGTTTATTATTCAATAAAGGTTTATTATTCAACTAGGGGCTGAGCGCCCCAACCTCCTCAGAGGGGGGCTTCGCCCCCTCAGCTGTTGCGCACCCCTAACATATCAATTTGTGGGGTTGTTGTCCTTTTCATTACTATATAGTATAGGTATATAGGTATAGTAGTTAGTAGTTCATTATTTTTTGTGTATGGAGAGTGGGAATCTATAGTTGTTATTATAGTGGGTAGTACTTAGTAGTTGCTATAATTTGGAATGTAGGTGGTGGTGTTCGAACGTACTTTTTTATACTGGGTTTTTCAACTGGAGCAAAGTTGTAGCAGAATTAGATGTAACAACTGTAAGTTTTCCAAGATTTGTAACTTGCACAGTGGATAACTCAAACAAAAAATCGTCAATTCACATGTTTGAATAGACCAAAATATAGGTAATTTAATTGTCCACATTTTCCCAATGTAATGTACCTATCCATTTTTCGACCGTTTTTGCGTTATTCTACAATAACAGTGGACTATACATGGAAAAATCACTTTTTTCAACTTTAAACGTTATTTTCATCTATTTAGTGCGAAAGAAACAAAGAATGAAACATATATTATTGATGTACACATCATCAACCATCATTATGCTGAATTTGAGCGAAATCCATTACAAAAAATTTTTCGCAAATAATCCAAGGGGGACCCCTGCGATTTTTTTCAACCGAACAGTTAACGATTTTTTACTCGTCTTTCAGAACAGATAAAAATCTGAAATTTTCAGGAAAGTTGTGTCTTACCAAGATGTATTTTTGTGATTTTTTTTATTTCTCGGAAAAATCTGCAAGTGGTCCAAAAAAATCGGGTTTTGAAAGCTCAAAAGTTGGGCTTTAACCGTGATTTTCGGGGTCAAAATTTATGATAATCAATTGTTTTATTATGCAGGAGTCTTCATTTGAACGCCTTACACACGTACATAGCAAAAAATTTGGTGAAAAAAATTTAAACAGAGCCAGAGAAATTATTTTCCGTAAATCGAGTTTTTCGCTCCGCTGGCAACGGTAATAGTGAAAAATTAAATTTTCGTTTTAAAGCGATTTTGAATGCTATTCCTATAGGAAATTTAATGCTGAATCCGAATATGACGTCAAAACGGCCGAGATTTCACGTCAACTATCAGTTTTTCCAGTTTAATACTACGCCACTCCTACGTTTTTCAACTTTGATAATTCTTTGCAAATACTTGCAGTACTGTTAAAATTTGATTAATTAATTATTCTTACCGGAAATTAGACGTAGAATTCGAATTTAAAGTGAAAACAACCAAATTCGAACGATTAATAATATTTTTTTGAATTTTGTTCGATTTTCATACTTTTGAAGTTTCAACTGTGGAATTTTTTTTCGTCATGTTCGCGAAATGAGAACGATTAGGTGCTGTGGAAGAAAATGAAGGAAATTTAATGTAGAATCGATTAAAAATAAGAAAATGGCTAGCGTATATGATAGCTCTCGAGATATATTCCACTTAATGTCGAAAAACGTGTTTTGACTCTTCTTTGATCGCGAATAGCTCCGCGGGGACGTAACATAAAAATATAATGAAATACACCAAATTGTAGGATTCCGATAGCTCTTTCTCGCCTCTGAGTAACCTAGTAAGCTACCAATATTATTCGTTAAGGCAAACGTGCATTTCACCTCATCGAGGACAAATCAACTCGTGGAACGAATTTAACTCTCATGACGTTCTCTCATCAACGACACAACGAACGTGTGCTTCGTTGAGTTAAGGGGCATGGGTTGGAAAAAAACAAAACTGGACGGTTCATTTTATGGTAGTAGCATTAGCGGTACAAAAGGAGTGAAACAAAATAAACCCAACACTATACCTTCCCATCTCTAATTTAAGGTAATGGCTCTATGTCTTGTTTCTCCATCTTCATATCTATCTGGTGATAGATGATGATGATAGCTAAAAGTCCCTAATGACACGAATCTTTAGACGTTTTTCATTTCCCGGCTATGCGCGATGGTCAGCTCAGCACGCCCCGTCGATTTGTCAGTTATCTGGATTTACCTTCCTTTCGGTCGTGTGCGTCGTTCGTTCGCTCGCTTCCTACTTCTCCATTTTTTCAAAAATCCTCGATCTCATAAGCGCAAGTCACCTCCTCAACAGGTAAGTACGCTGTGCCTATAACGGCGGTACTTGCCAATCACCCAACCTTTCTTCGCAGCCAACACTAGCAACTAGAAGAACGCCCTACCCTTCACCACACTCGTCCCATCAACATTCACGTTCAGCGTATTACGACTAGTTGATGATCTATCAGACTCATGACGCTAAACGACTAACTCTCTAATATACGAAACGCAATCTCCCTCAGTCTAATTATGTCCAACAGGAGTAACCTGTCCCGTGAAACGATCTAGTCATAAACGGAGTCATTTTGTTTCTGGCGGCAACCGAGTGGCTTCTTCTTAAAAATGTTGAACATTCTCTAAATGTTCCATTATACCACTCGTGGTTTGATGGGAATACGCTTTGTTGAACGTTCCGGAGGAAGAGAAGTTGGTAGATCAATTCGAGGAAAGAAGAGTTCAAGATTTATTTTGTTTGTGTAGGTATTGGAATCAATCTATATGTTGGCGTCAGATCGTCTTGCGATCCACCCCACTGTACAAGAAGAGGAGCAGATCGTAAAGGATGGGGTAGTCTTGCCCTGACGTGCTCGAACATTCTAGTCAAGTATTCAGTTTTAACTCGAGCAACAAACGGGGAGTTTCGCCATCTTGTGATATTGATCACATTAGCGTTAAACGCTAAACTTACTAAACTTTAGTAAAGCAGTATTCAGTTTTATAACGTCCAGTAATTATATCCTTCGTAAGTTCAATTTTATTTATTCCACTAGGAATAAAATTTTTAGTATTTTATAGTAGTTTCTACAATTTGGTATGTAGGTAGAGGTGTTGTCTTGTACTTTGTATCATTAAGTATTGGGTTTTCAACTGGAGCAAACTTGTAGCAGAATTAGACATAGCAACTTTAAGTTTTCCAGGATTTGTAACTAGCACAGTGGATAGTTTGAACAAAAAGTCGTCGATTCAGGTGTTTGAATATACCAAAAGATAGGTAATTTAATTGTCCACATTTTCCTTGTACCTATCCATTTTCAACCGTTTTTGCGTTATTCAACAATATTACTAGGCTATACACAAAAACATAACATCTTTCAACTTTAAACGTTCTTTTCATCCATTTATCTATCAAGCTATTCGCGCTCGACAAAAAAACGAAAACACTTTTTTTATTAAAAAGTGGATTGTATCGCAAAAACAAAAAAAAAATAATCCGCTTGCTTTTTTTTATTTTTAATCGATTCTAAATTAAATTTACTCAATTGTCTCAAACGAAACCTATTTTCTTTAAATTCGCGAACGTGGCGAAAAAAATCCAAAGCTAAATCTTCATAAGTGTGAAAATCCGAAAAAATTAATAATCGTTGGAATTTGATTGTTTTCACTTTAACTTCGAATTCTACGTCTAATTTCCGGTAAGAATAATTAATTAATCAAATTTGAACAGTACTGCAAGTATTTACAAAGAATTATCAAAGTTAAAAAACGTAGGAGTGGCGTAGTATTAAACCTGGATAAACTGATAGTTGTCGTAAAATTTCCGCCGTTTTGACGTCATATTCGAGTTCAGCATTAAATTTCCTATAAGAGTGGCTTTCAAAATCGCTTTAAAACGAAAATTTAATTTTTCACTATTACCGTTGCCAGCGGAGCTCGGATTACGGCCGACGAAAACCTCGATTTACGGAAAATAATTTCTCTGGCTCTGTTTAAATTTTTTTCACCAAATTTTTTGCTATGTACGTGTGTAAGGCGTTCAAATGAAGACTCCTGCATAATAAAACAATTGATTCGCACTTATTTTGACCCCGAAAATCACGTTTAAAGTCCAATTTTCGAGCTTTCAAAAACCGATTTTTTTGGACCACTTGCAGATTTTTCCGAGAAATAAAAAAAATCACAAAAATACATCTTGGTAAGACACAACTTTCCTGAAAATTTCAGATTTTTATCTGTATTGAGAGAGGAGTAAAAAATCGTTAACTGTTCGGTTGAAAAAAATCGCAGGGGTACCCCTTGGATTTTTCGCGAAAAATTTTTTGGAATAGATTTAGCTCAAATTCAGCATAATGATACTTGATGATGTGTATATCAATAATATATGGTTCATTTTTTGTTTCTTTCGCACTAAATAGATGAAAATAACGTTTAAAGTTGAAAAAAGTGATTTTTTCGTGTATAGTCCACTATTATTGTAGAATAACGCAAAAACGGTTGAAAAATGGATAGGTACATTACATTTGGAAAACGTGGACAGTTACATGACCTATCTTTTGGTATATTCAAACATCTGAATTGACGACTTTTGGTTTGAGTTATCCACTGTGCAAGTTACAAATCTTGGAAAACATAAAACCGTTATGTCTATCTTGGCTAAAACTTAGTGGACATTCCAGTTCGGACTATTAAAATTTTTTGGCTGCTGAGGGCGACGCGACGGCTTGACAAGCTTGACTAGATTGTTTTTAAGGCTGCCAGATTGGATCGGCGTTAAAATTAAATACTATACACTTGGAGATCAATTATACCGACGATCTTGATTATCTAATATTTGGAGACTGCCCACTGTACAGTGCGATTGTGTTTCTGCGACTCACGAACACGGATCCTTAACTGCGTGAGAATGTTGGCCCACCATTTGGACTGTTATCAGTTATTGCCGATACGAACTGGTGAGTACCACGTGGTAATTACATTAAATCAGTGGTTTTACATAAACTATTTTGATCAGATGCACAATTAATGGTCAAAAGGCAAAGCACCAGCAGGTAACTATAGACAGTGATTGCCACTCGAAATTGCTTCTTTGAACTATTGTTCGACAATTCACACCGCGTTTTGAATGCGCGGATAAAGAAGAAAACTTTTGTTTAGCGCTAAGTATTCCATCCGACGGAACCACTGATTTTGCCCTTACGCTCAATTGAATAACAGAATATATTACAAGTTTAATAAAACCACCGAGGGTTGAAGTGATTATAGTCTGTACATATGGTTCTAACAATATATACCTCATTACCATTCAATTGTTATTGTTCATCTACATCAGTGTGGTCTCTTTTCAAAAAATGCAAGCAGGTAGGCTTCAATCCTTCCTCATGATTAATAAAGTGGCTTGAAGAATGAACTATTTTTTCTAATCCACAATCATCTGAAAGAAAATCACAAAATGGTGCTGGTCGAGGAAGGAATATTTCAGAATCAAACACCAGAATGATCATAATTACGATTAAATTATTATTCTATGGTAATCGCCAAAAAAAAAAAAAATTGTTCAACTCCCTCAAAAATTTTTTTTTACCTTTCAAGGCATGTGAAATCCAAATATTGAATAAAAAATTCTGTCCGTCAGCCGTACGCCGTCAACACTTTTCTGACAATAGTATAAAAGCTAATTCTTGAAATTTTCTCCAAGAATCAATCTTGGCCTCACAATGGCTCAATTCTTCAGCCAAATCGTTACCTCAATTTTAGGGGTATCTTTGGTATTTAGGGTATTTTTCCAAAATTTATCAGAAAAAGGTGTATTGGTATCAATTTCTATAGATTTTTGGGCGCCGAATCGAATGAGACCATCGCGGTGTCGATTGCTTTATTGGTTCTCGAGCTATCGCAGATTTTGTGTTGAACCAGGGAGATTTTCAGAAATTCGGCATGACGTTATAACTTGAGAGTTCTTGGAGCTGTGAAAATCGTTCTATACTCGTTGGAATGCTCGTCGAACACTTTCTTTAACTATAGCGTGTGGCGGAAAATTGAAAAATAAATAGAAAAATTGAAAATTGGTAGCAATGGGACGTAGAAACCATTGAACGTGATACGCACAACTCAGAAGGAGACTAATGGGCAGCATGGAATTGTAAGAGAATAAAAACGGAAATATTTCCTTCTTACTGCATACATTAGGTGTATTATGAAGATACACCGGACACGATTATTGCGGGAATATTGAAACTTTTCAACTCCGAATCTCTTTGCTCCGACTTGAAGAGAAAAATAGAAGCTTCGCCGGAGAAATGGCGTGCTTAAAGCAACGGAATAGGCTATCGTTTTGGGCGACCTGAGTAAGAAGTTGGGTTTAGAGAAAAGTAACTACCTAGAGTTCACGGTCGACTAGCGGTGAGTTATTGGGGTTAGTACGAACGAGTATGAGCTTCCTATGGGGTTGCTGCTTGCAAGCAAGGGAGACGCTAAAAGTTTCCTAGCTGTGGAGTCAGAAGAGCACTTGGGTGAAATGGTGCGAGCTCAGAGCTACCAACGTTTCTTTCCTTCCGCTCCTCCTGTTTGTACCTATAAGTCAAGCGACTTCTTTTCGGTTTGGCCATTACCTCTTCGTATGTGCCTTGTGTTTGCCTCTAATGCACCCCGTCCCCGCAGGGCCTCAATAAATATTTACTTCTGCACTTTTTCTCTTAAACTCGTGAACAAGCTTTTCCACTTTCTTTTGCGAATGCTTTTCCAAGGCGAGTTCGATCAACTTTCCGCGGATCGATCGATTACAAGCGCGTGCGATTCGTTAGAATATCCCGTTTTGTTTGTGTAGATCTTGAAAGAAACACTAGAATTTGAGACGAAGAGATAGGAATTCCATTATTTTAAATTGAGCTACATTGTTACATCGATTTCGGCGTTTAGGCCATCATCAGCAACAATCATCCAACTGCTCTACAGTGAGAGCACATCCTAAATAATTCGAGGTGAAAGGAAGCTTGAGTCCTATAGACAAAGAGTGAAGTGCAAGTAAAAAAACAAAAAAAAAATCCCTCTTCCTTAACAGCTAAGTGAGAGTGAAAGTGGCGGGAGGTAGTACTAGAAAAATATCCTTCTACAGAAAGGAGTGTCCCAGCCATAATAAACCATTGTAATCGCCCATGAAAGAAAAATGTTCTAACCCCCCTCAAAATTTGATGTTTTACTATTCAAGACATGTAAATTCCGAATATATAATAAAACAATACTTCTATTTACTACGTAAACATGGAAGTAAAAATTCTGTCCGTCTGCCGTCAACACTTTTCTGACGAAACTATGGAAGCTAAATTCCTGAAATGTTCACCAAAAATCAATCTTGGTCTGACAATGGCTCAATTCTTTAGCCAAATCGCCACCTCAATTTTATGGGTATTTTTGGAGGATTTCGATAGGGCTCGTATTTCCCAACATTTATCAGAGAAAGGTATCAATTCAGAACTTGATACATAATCACGATCATTTCGTGTAAATCGTGAATAGAGTTGGGTTTTCCTGTTTCCAAAAACTTCCCGCTATTTTTCCCCTCCAGTAGTTTGTTCAGTTCGGTATTGAAACGTCAAGTGAATTCATCATCGGATGAGATGGAGGGACCGATAGTCATTGCCCAGGCAAACAATGAGAGTTTAATGTGTCATTCAGTTCAGTATAAAGTGCCACTTCGACGTTTAATAATCGACCCGTGTTCGAATGTGATATGGCCAAAATATAACTCTTGTTTGCTTCGTCTTATGTGTCCTCGTGCGTGCGTGTAAACTTGTTTGTGTGCGCGCGCGTTTGCGTTAGGGAGAGAAACAACTCACAATAGAGAAATTACCAAGCCCTCAAAATAAAGTGTGTCTCCGGGGGATGAAGAACACAATAAAAGGCTAATAGCGAGCTGATTGTCGGCGAGTCCTCGGCTCTTGGTCGCCCTTGCTTCAATAGAATATTATTAAAGTGATGTGTGCAGGGAAGGGGAGCACGCAATGTTTCTTCCTCGTACCATTACCCTCGATGGGCCCAATGTCCCACTAATCCCTCTAACCAACAGCATAACCCACACACGTTATCAAAACTCTCAGAAAACCCTCGGTGTCGGCCTGACGTGAAAACGATCAAGTAAATCCACCGATGGCCGATTGGATTTTACTCAATTGAACAGAGATCTTTCGCTTTCTACTTTAAAACTTAAGCATGAGATCGGAAACAAAGAAAATAGCAGTTCTATACGCGTCTAGAAAAGTGTAACACAACTCAAGTTCAAACTAACATTTTTATTTTGGTTTATTGTTCAATAATAAACCATTATAATCGCCCAAGAAATTTTTTTTCCAACCCTCCCCTCAAAAATGTTTTTAATCGAGCGGTCAGTTCTCCTCTAGTCTCAATGTTAGTTGACTGTTTGACCTGACTTGGTGAATCTTTCTTGTATCTGACCGAGTAAATTTCAGAAGTTTTTTTATTATCTTGACCACACTGCGCGGAGTTTGTTTTTCATACATCGCTGGAATTGTTGTTTTTTTGTGTAGATGATGGGCAGAAAAACTTATGTAAAATATGAAAGACTACAGGGAAGACAACATAACTGTATAAGGAAGACAAAACTGTAGTGGACCGTCACTTGCAGAAAACCGTGTAGAGAAGAAGAAATTGGGAAAAATAAATTTGAGAAAAAAAGTGTACCTAAATAGTTTCTTGTATAAGAAAATCCCATAGACGCTCGTATTCTAATGGAAAATGAGCTCAAACACAATTATGTTCCTTCAACTTTGGTTGTCACATTCCTCATACTGTAACTGAGTTGCGAGGGAGATAAACTTGACGATTTTGGGGTATGATATTGAGTCAGAGATCCTATGCTGTCCTGAATATGCCAGAACGGGCGAAAATTTTCGGCCTAATATCAAGATGAAACTGAGAAGAGACTCCAATTTATAAGCCTTCTTAACCCTTACCAATACAAGCACGTTAGTGGAGATTAAGGGAGGCTGCGGTAGTTGAGGGAGGTGTAGAAAGTAGTCGAGCTGGGGCAATTTTACGGTGGTATGATATCAAACTTTCTCTCTTCCTAAAGTTCAATCAAGCTCATAAAAAGCGTGTTTGGAGGTGCACAACGGAAGTTCAAATTCGTAACGGACCTAAAAGAATGAAGCAGAATAAGACAGGCCAAGGTCTGAAATGGAGGCAAAAAAAGCCCTAGATTTTATTCGACATCCTTTATAAACGGAAGCGGATTTCATAATTGAACAAACAAAAACGCGTTTGTGATAGGTAAGTCAATGCTGGGAGTTTTTCATAGGATTCAATAATAAGCTGTTTCCTTTTAGGTAGGACTATAATGATTCTTTGCCCCCTTCACATTCAATAGGTAAACGGATCGAATCGCTCATCCGAGGGCTCGAATTGCCACCGTTTGTTACTAAAATGTTTCCGCGGTGAATGGAAATATTGTGATCGTCCTAAAAAGAAATTCCAAATAAACGAAAAAAGTCAACCGAGTCTTACAGACTGTAAGTCAACTTGGCCAACCTGAAATGATCGTTCGGAGTGAAATTGAAAGTTTTCATAGTACCATATACTAGGGAATACCTCTTAAACAAGTTTCTGGGGATTAATTTGTTGATTGGTTGAGATTCATTTTCGTTGTGACTAATTTCAATTCTGTTCAGTACTGAATTATAATTCGGAATCACCTGTAAGTGTTGGGAGTTTTAAGAACCGAATTTTTGCAGGCTATCGCAAACGTCCAGTTCCGCGCCGTAGGATAAGTTTTAAAAGGGCGCATTTTCACCATGCATTTGACTCACCAAGTTGTCCCCGCATATCCGCGCTGAACAACAACAATGCGCCCACAATTGGCGTTTGTTGACTTTGTTATACGAGGGATATCCAGAAAATAAGGTTACAACTGCTGCCAAAAATCGAAAAGTGCGTATATTTAAACCAAATTTACAGGGTATGTTCTAAAATATATGAATTATGAGGGTTATTGTTGCGACCCTATTTTTAAAAAAAATACTGTTTGCAAATAATTTGTAATGACGATTGAATGTGGTAGAAATTCCTAACTCTCCCTGTTACCACATTGCTAGCTCAATTTTAAGGGTATTTCATGGGATTTTGAGGGGGAGAAAGTTTATATTTTTCAAGGTTTTCCAGAAAAATGTGTATTGGTATCAATTTCTATAGATTTTTGGACGCTGAATCGAATGAGACCATCTTGGGGTCGATAGCTTTATTCGTTCTCGAGTTATGGTAGCTTTTGTGTCAAATTAGGGAGATTTTCAGAAATTTGGCATGAGGGTATAACACGAGAGTTCTTGGAGCTATAAAAATCGTTCTATACTCGATGGATTGCTCGTCAAATACTCTTTTAAGCTGCAACGTTAGGCAAACAATTTAGCTTTTAATTTGGAAATTAAGAAAAATAAAAATGATCAAAATAGTTGCTACGGGGTTTTCCCCGATAGTAACCATCTGTTTTACGGTGGGAACGTTCACAAATGTCCGAAATAAGTCACACAAATGGATAATCTTCTTAAATCATTATTGAAGCTAAGGAATGATAAACCACTGTACAATCATTTGCAGCATTTTTCAATCACTATTCCCGAATGAAAATATTTTTTATTACGTCGTAGTTTTGCTTTCCACCCATTCTATGCAAGAGACTCCCAAAACTCCACGTCGTCCATTTTCAAGCGGAGCACTATCCGTGTCCCCACAGTCTGTGACAATTGAAAATCGAACGTCAACCGTTGACTTTCTTGGATAGGAAGACTAACGAAATCAATTTCATTAGGCCCTTTGCCACGCGTATATTATGCTTCTGTTGATAGATCAGATTAACGAGAAGAATGCGCTGCCGGCGAAGGCACGAACCGAACAGTGGAAATAAATGAGTCGCGACTGCAAAACAGAATTTTTCACTTCGTGGATAATAGTGGACGAGGAGACGGTGGCGGAGGCAGTGTTTAGAAGAACTGACAATGGGAACAATGGTTTCATTCTGGCCACTGACTGGCTAATAGCGATTCAGGGGTTCGCCATTGTAGTCCTCCGAAAGGAGGAATATGCCGAGGAAAGGTTGCAGAAGGGAAGGGGACATTGTCTTTTTGTTGGCTTCTTTCAATCTATACAGGGTAATTAATAAACCGACCGAAACCTCTCCTTTCTCTCCCACCTACCGCTTTCATTTTGCCGTCTCAACTTTTCAGGCTAACAGAATTGATTGTCACTCGACGAAATTAACTCAACTTTTTTTACCGACCCATTACACCTCAAGAACACCCACAGTGATAGTGTTAATTCTTGCCGGTTCATTGATTGAATACGAAACAAAAGTTGGGCTCTCGGGTGGGGAAAAAAACGAGCCAATGCGCTAATAACACACGTTATTAGTACGTTAAGAAAACTTCGAAGCGAAATGTCATGAATCGAATTTCGTTCCTGTACAAAATCCGCTTCATGAACGAGGGAAATAAATCCTTGATTTTTTTATGACGAAAATCGTCCTATCTCCGTGAAAGATTGATGAAACTGAGAGCTTTTTCAAGATATATCTAGCGCATGTTTTCTAATTAGATTTTTACAGGCTGAAAAAAATCAATATATTTAAATGTAGTTGCTGGAATTCTTTTTTTTTTATTAGCCGAGATCTTTCGCCCATTCGGGCATATGATGTGGTGCCCGAATAGGCGGAAGTGCTCGGCCAGCGAATAAAGAATCGGAGAATGAGTCGCCTGGTTTTTCTCCCCATCAAAAAATGCGACAAGGTAAAGACTGGAAATTAGATACTTATAGTGAGGTTAATAAGTTAATAAAAATTTGAACAATTTTTTAGAGAAATAAATAAGTTACCTACTAATTTTGAAAAAAATATGATGGTAGTAGCTTCAAATAAATTTTGATAAGTGGTTTTTTGAAACGATTTCTTATTAGCATTTTTTCTTGCCTATTGTTGACTTTTTTTCCTTTTCTTTGTTAGTTGGCGTATAACAGAGAATCTATTCCAACCTCTGACTTGTGCCATGGGTGCTTTTTTTAACTTAGAAAATCTATAGAACCTAACATTTAACGAAACGGTTGAATTATTTTATACTTATTTCTCGCTCGAAGCTCTGCGCATAGATATGTTTCAGTAAAGTGAAAAAATTCTAATTTCAACGATATTGATAGTTCAATTAATTTTTCGCAATCTCAACTTCTGAAGTTTCAACCTTAAGAAATAATTACGTACTCATTGTTGCATCTGTCCAGACGTTCTTTGTTGATGTGAGCACATTAGAAATTTGAATTAAAAAAAATTCAAACAGGTTAGGTAGTGAAAATAAACATCCCGATTTTCGTTCCGTTATTTCGACTGATTTTCAGCTAAATTACGTTCGCTGTGGTTAAAAATTCGGTGAACCAAACGCTAAAAACAAAAAGGAAAACAATCGTCTGCACTGATGCAAGCAGCGCTTACAGTACCTACGTAACATTATTTACAAAATTTCTTCTTATGGCAATAGTCAACCGCGAGCGCCGATGTTGACCAGGGAGATCGGATATTATTTTGGTTGTGGTTAGAAACGAACGGTACCGGTGAAGCTATGCTATTGTATAGTATGCTGTGGACGGGCCCTCCATTATAATCATAACAGAAAGTTAGGAATAGAGCACGTGAGTTCATGTGCCCTTGCGGTTCTCCTACCGAAAGTTTTTGCACCTCTTCAAATGGACTGATATTGGAGAGTTTCTCACCGACCGAACCTCCTCTGTCGTAGTATAACCCACAATATACTTACAACATCTAACGCCCTCAAAATTGTATAGTGCTTTAGTAAATAGAAGTGCAAATCCCGTCAGTTTCGTTTTTGGTATAACTCATGTTTCGCTAGAGGACTATTCACATATGGTTATATTTAGTAACAACAGCCCATGAAATCTGAATATTTTCGACCAAATGCAATAAGCGACTAGACGAATATTATAGATTTATAAAAAAATTAATTTTACAGTGATACACGTTCAAATAAAAATATTTTATATCAAATTCCATAGATTTTTGGACGCTGAATCGAATGAGACCATCGCGGGGTCGATAGCTTCATTGGTTCTCGAGTTATCGCAGCTTTTGTGCCGAATTTGGGGGATTTTCAGAAATTTGACCTGAGGGAATAACTCGAGAGTTCTTGTAGCTATAAACATCTTACTATACTCATTGGAAAGGTCGTCAAACACTCTCTCCAGCTGTATCGTTAGGCAATAAGTTTAGCTTTTAATTATGAAATTAGGAAAAATAAAAATGATTAAAATTACAATAGTTGCTACGGAGTTTCCCCTTCCAGTTACCATATGTTTTTTGGTGGGAACGTTCACAAATGTTCGGAATAATTAAAATCACAAATGGATAGTCTTCTTAAATCCTTATTGAAGTGAAGGAATGATAAACCACTGTACAATCATTTGCAGCGTTTTTACTTCCATGTTTACGTAGGTATTGAATGGAAGTATTGAGATCGTCTGAAAAGTCGAATTAATTTTTTTTTTTGGGTTTTTGTCAAGTTTTGACCACAGACATTCGGACAAACAGACACACAGACACTTGTTCAGAAAGTGTTTCTGAGTATAGTAGAGTGGAAATTTCTTCCAAATTCACCTCCGTTCCAAGTTCGATTTTCCGGACGATACATACTTACACAACTTACACAATACATACTTCCATTTTCTACGTAAACATGAAAGTAAAAACTGGTTCTAGTATGACGAAATCATTTTACATCACGAAGAATATCTGGTCATCGATTCGGGTGTGATGCCTACCAACTTGAAACTGTTTTTTTTTCGGTTCGAATTTACAAGCATTACTGTAAATGAGGCTATTGATACACCCATAAAGTCGGAACCTTTCGTTTCATTCGACATTGCGGAGGAAGTGCGGCGAAATTGCTTTGGAACTGTGACCGAAGTGATGCGATCGCGACACCGGAGTAAATCTGTTGACGACAGGAGCATCGCGGTTGCTGTGGGTTCTGTAAAATGCTACTACATACCCGAAAAAACCACAGCTGAGCCATTGAACTCGTACACTGGAACCGAACTGTGGAAAATCAACGACAAACAACTACAACAAAATGAGTGGCCTTGGGCAGAGCCCGCGCTCGCTGTTCGACGCTGATGTTGGGATGTCAATGTCAGTTACAACAGGTCCAGAACCAATCCTCGAAAATACACATCTATTCTCTACGTCCTGCAAAGCAGCGGAAGCCTTGTATTCGGTTTCAGGAAGTGATTATTTCGCCTCCAAAAAAATAATGCACGCTTGCATTTTGCATTTCAAACTCCTTGCACAATCGTAGTTTCGCTTCTGATGGTCAATCGTTGTTACGATTATGCTAGACCTAACAATGCTCTATTACAGTTCTCTCAATGCTTCCCTTAGAGGGGGCACTTTATTCTCTAGAAGGCATTTTATAAATTTCACCTTGATGAGCCCATTTTTGGATTATTATTCAATAATGAACCATTGTAATCCCACAAGAAACGAATTTCTAACCCAACCTCAAAATATGGCGTTTTTTGTTTCAAGGCATGTAAATCCGTGTATCCAATAAAAAAAATTGTGTCCGTCCACTTTTCTCCTAAAAAACAGCTAAATTCTTGACATTTTCACCAAAAAATTTGGCCTGAAAATGGCTCAATTCTTTAACCAAGTCGCTATTTTTGGGGGTTTTGAGAGGAGAAAATCCGTATTTTCCAAAGTTTCCCAGAAAAGGGTGTATATGGTTTCAATTTCTATAGATTTTTTGACGCTGAATCGAATGAGATCATCGCGGGGTCGATATCTTTATTGGTTCTCAAATTGCCGAATTTTTGCGGTTTTCAGAAATTTGGCCTGACTGAATAGTTCTTGGAGCTATAAAAATCGTTCTATACTCGTGAGAATGGTCGTCAAATTCTTCAGCTGTACCGCTAGGCGAATAATTTAGCTTTTAATAGAAAATTAAGTAAAATAAAAATGATTTTAATTACCATAGTCGCTACGGAGTTCCCTCTTAAAGTTACCAATCTTATAGGTGGATACGTTCGCAAATGTTCGGAGTAGTTACTATCACAAATGGATGGTCATCTTACATAATTGAAAAAGCAAATATAGTAAACTGTTGTACAAACAGGTGCAGCATTTTTTCCTTCTTTGTCCGTCAATGAGCGCTTCTTTGAATGCAATAAATGCCCGCTTTACCTCAATTTTGAACGGATTCTATTGACATTAATTTATTATATAGTTTTCACCGACCTAACTACGATCCCCAGTACATGCTCGGCCATGTCGTTGGCATTTGACACTTGAGAGGCTACTGCTGACCTGATAATCATAATGAAATTTATAGTTATTTAATATGGTGATCATCAAGAATAAAACATACTCGGTTAATCCAGAGAATTTTATCTTGATTGTTTAAGTTATCTGCGGAATTATGGAGATTATTGTCATAGTTGATTCAATCGTGGTAAAATGTATGGGTATCTTGAGGTTACGTATCAACTTCAAATTTGAGCAGAATCGGACCATTTGGCTACGAAATATTTGAAGGCATAGATGAAGAATTTAAAAGTCGAATTGTATTTTTTGAGACGAATTTATTGGAACTATGAACATTCGTGTGAAGTTTATAGGAACGAGTGAGTTTTTTTTCTTGTTTTTTTTTTTTTTTTTTTTTTCTTATAAATATTGTCATGTAACTAACGCAATTTTCACTATTGTAACTGTCCGAAAAGTCGAAATCAGAACGAAGGTGCATGTGGAATACATTTTGTGAGAAACCATCATTTGTGTAATATTTGCTTGCTAACAAATTGTACTTGATATTGAAATCGTAACGTTGTCAGCTGATTGAAGGAATGGACAAGCGATTTAGCTGACTCCACTATCACAATGAAGTGACTTCTCCTTGTCCAATACAATAAGACGTTATTACATCGTACGAAGGTGCAACGAATAGATGGTAGCGGTAGTGGCTGCAATCGTATTCTCCTCTGTCCAGCGAGTACGTGAATCCATATAGCGATGCTCACAGCTTGGAATGAGATAGGTAACCAAAGACAGATGATAGAATTCGAGTGAGCTGGACCACCCTAAGCGAACCAGATTGGTCTCTACATCACACTCACACCATCACAACATGTGTACACCAGTGAGTACAGGCTTAATAGGAAACGCATACCAGCTCGTACCGTAGCCTCTGCGTCAGTGTCTTTGTGGACTGAGACAACATTATCACGGCTAGCAATGTGCGAAGCCGCAACATCTCCAATAAATTCTGGTCTGAGCAAGACAATTTATATTGAAGGTAACGAGTAGTCAACGGTAGTAGTCGTCGAACGGATAGTTTTCCAGGGTAAAAGAAATTGGCGGTATTCATGGTCGGTGTTGAGTTGCTGATTAAACTGAGATCAAGAAGTCGAAGTTGCAACAAAAACTAATTGTTTTAACACTTTTATTTCTATTTGTGTTGAACGTTTATACTATTAATAACCATTAGGATTAGTTAAGTTAGAAGAGAAAGTAGAGAACGCAATGAACTAGGACGAGATCATATCAATGTATTCCAGTAACTAACTCCACATCTACATTATCAACGGCTATCTCATGATAGCGTCTAATTCACGGCCCTATACATAGTCCCGGTAGACATCCTGCTACACGAATTGCAAAACCGTGCGTTGCATTAATACGAAAGAGAAATTAAAGTTGCTATGGGAACGACCGAACGAAAAACGTTCGTTTCCCGATGACCAACGTGAAATGACAGAATACGTCAAAAGATTCTCAGTGAAGTCCCCGTGAAG
Organism: Tupiocoris notatus; assembly: GCA_037159825.1. Taxonomy (NCBI): domain Eukaryota; kingdom Metazoa; phylum Arthropoda; class Insecta; order Hemiptera; family Miridae; genus Tupiocoris; species Tupiocoris notatus. The sequence goes on from JASJUZ010000053.1 coordinate 984,735, forward strand.
AACTAATCAATATCGATGACATTATCAAAAACGGTCGGCATAGTCAATCATTGTGTTCGATTATATAGACTTATGAGCGAACTATTGGATAATATAAGAACGTTTCTCCATCACCAGAACATTTATTCACATTTGGAACTATACACCACCTCGTGACACGTTGTACTTGGGTTAACTCGGCTTAGGAGGGCTGTAAATGAATCTTGAAGCTTAGTAAAAATAAAAAAGGGACAATTAATTTGCATCTTCGATCTTGTCTTCTCCTCAAGATCGATACTGACGTTAAATTATGTTTCACTTCTTTTTGTTTTAAAAAAATTACTTTTCGACGTGTTTTCTTAAAAGTTCAACCAAACCGCACCTACCTTTGGCTCCTCAGACAGACTGCCGCGGAACGTGCAGCAACTCAGCACGAAATAATTTTGTGAAATTAGTTTAGTTGGTAAAGTTCACATAGTTTTTAACGTGAGGAATTTTTCAGAGCAGTGCATACCGTCCAAGATACCCCTTTGACCAGCCTCTCTTATGGAAAACGATTGTTTATTTCCGTCCGCGGGATTATTCTGTTGAAATATATTATATAGATAAAATCCAATTGATTTCTTTAGAATCCATTTGTTAGGTTGAGTCAAATATGAAAATTAACTGTAGAATCTGTCGAGTTAAGGTTAAGGAATGACAAGCTATGGGAGGGATGATATAAGATAGAAGAGATGAGCTCTCATAAATGATAGCGCTATTCGATTGCTAGGCGAGAGAGTAGAGAGGAAGAACTGGCTCATCTGCTGGATGAAAAAGGGGTGGAAAGGGGATTGACATTGTAAAAAACAAATGACACGGGTCTGGTTTCGAGTTCCACTCCGATTACGAACGAGCGAACGATGCGATGTGGGAATAGTGAACGTGGTTCCCATTGTGGCGGTTCATCCTCAATAGCTGCCGCTGTCGACCCGACGAACCGAAACGGATCCAAACATAAGGAAACATATGTAACTTCCATTGTGAACACATTTGTCAAGCCTTTGCCCCTCCGCTGCCCATCAGGCACAACACATATTGCCATCTCTTTCTTCAAAACACAATATTCCTCCTTCCTCTTTTTCGTTGATCATCCTCCCTTTTTGTTCACCTTCCCCTTTTATTTCACGGCAGAAATAATATTTACAATATAGTTGGATATATATTACGAACTTGGCGTGAATAATCCGTCGATCAGCTCGCCCCAAGCGCACAATAGCGAAGAACAGTCACCAGCGGTTTCGATTATGCAGGGTTGCCATCCCGATGTCATGGCCGTCTTCAGCTCCCGCTCTCTGACCCCCGGTCCATGTAAGTAAAATAGAATACCCTGAACCAGATATATAACTGCTTTGTACATCTGCCTTCATCGAATAGGCTACAGCACTGGATATAATCAATTGATATTTACCGCTCCATTATTCTTCTCATGAAGGAGTAATAAGGGACGGGGATCGCGACAAAGAAAAATACGACGTTTTCTTCCTCTAATGCCACAACCGCCGCTTGTCACAACACGGAAGATTTATCGGTTTTCGATGACCTTCAAAAAGGGCGACAGTGAACTCGCGAGAACGGATTTTAGTTATTCCTCGAAGACAACAACTAGGACAAAGATCAGTTGATCCGGCGCAAACATCAACGGACTGTTCTTTTATATTTTATTCAGCATTAGGTTACCCAAAACAGGCTACGGAGAGAGATAAACCAAACGAACCAACCTGACAAAAACATTTTAAAAACGCTGCAAATGATTGTAAAGTGGTTTATTATTCATTCCCTTCAATAATGATTTAAGAAGACTATCCATTTCTGATAGTAATTATTCTGAACATTTTTTTAATCGTTCCCACCGAAAAACAGATTGGTAACACTCCTCAGCAACTATTTTAATTTTAATCATTTTTATTTTTCTTAATTTCCTAATTAAAATCCGAATTTTTTGCCTTACGGTATAGTTGAAGAGAGTGTTTGACAAGCATTCCAACGAGTATAGATCGAATTTTATAGCTCCAAGAACTCTCGAGTTATACCCTCATGTCAAATTTCCGAAAATCTCCCAAATTCGACACGAAAGCTGCGATGATTCGAGAACCAATCAAGCAATAGACCCCGGGATGGTTTTACTCGATTCAGCGTCCAAAAATCTGTAGAAATTGACACCAAATACACATTTTTCTGAAAAACCTTAGAACCTGAAAAACTTTAGAAAATACGAATTTTCTCCCCCTCAAAACCCCTTAAAATTGAGGTAGCGATTTGGCTAAAGAATTGAGTCATTGTCAGACCAAGATTGATTTTTGGTGAATATTTCTGAAATTTAGCTTTTACAGTTTCGTCAAAAAAGTGTTAACGGCGTATGGGGAACGGCGTACGGACAGAATTGTTTTTATTGGATATTTGGATTCTACATGCCTTGAAACGTAGAACATCAAATTTTGAGAGGGCTAGAAAAAAAATTTCTTTGGCGATTATAGTGGTTTATTATTGTATAATAAACCAAAATTATCTTCGTTCGTACGATATTCGCAACGAGAAAATATTATACCTAGGTTCATCGACTACAATGAGATTTAAAAAGAAAAAAATAGGAAAACTAGATGATTTCACAATAAATCAATTGAACGCACCGATGGCACAGATCCTGGGCTATCCCGATGCTGAACGGGATAGTTGCCGCTTTAAATACTTGATGATTCCTTTCATCATTTGTTGCCAAGGGATTAGACGGCGGGCGTGGTACATCAGTCGTGTTCATGATTCTAAAAAGGAAGCAATCAAAGGAGAAAATGAAAAATGTAAAGAGTTGAAAAGTAAAAAATGTTGGAAAGTCACATTAGCAACTAATGATGAGGTTGATTTATTGACGCCTGTATATTATTTCCAAGCTGATATGAGCATCATCAAAACTGAAGGCCTTCCAGACTAAAGCATTAAGTACTAAGGACCTTAAGTTTGGTCATTAGCGCAGTAAGACCTAGCCCGCGCTCTTCACTCGCCTCTCGACTTCCTTCACCTCGTGACACTAACAGCCACTGTCACCAGGTTTTATTATAGCTCAACAGCCACTGACTTTGTATTGTTTGATGGTTATTAATCTCAAATCATTGACGACAGTACGGCATGGTCTGGCTCTTTTGGAAATCCCTTTCTTTTCAAACTTGAGGAAAAATTCATCAACTTTTACCTGCCAAAGAAGATTATAATCTCTTTCTTTTTTCCTTCCCGGTCACCGACGACTTTATCACTAAATAAATGTCTTCTAAATTACGAACGCATTTTTTGGTAAGACAGCTTAATTTAATCAGAATCGTCTTACTAGAAAGTGGCCAAAAAGAAAGTTAATTACAGAAAAAGAAGCCCCTGCGACAGTCGTACAAATGCTCAAGATAAATACCTCCAAAACGCAGAAGGTGTCATTGAGAATTATAGCCAATGGTGAAAGGTTGGAACTCACTGAGCTGTTGCATTTTGAGGCTCGATGATCTTAACAAACCTTTATTCGTTCGGCAGGTATTAAAAAAGCGTTTTAAAAGAAGAAGTTTTTTTATGACCCAGCGTGACAGCTGTCAAAATAGCTATAGGTACTGCGGTATAAAAGAGTACAATAATTTGCCTGGCCATGGGAAGTTGGCCTCGTCCGAGCACCCTAACATGCATAATAAATTATTGTAGTAGAGGGGTTGTGAGGGGAAGAAAAACCAGGCGACTTATTCTCCAGATTTTTAATGGCTGGCCGAGCACTTTCGCCCATCCGGGCATCTTCAGGGCGACGTGGAACCATGAGGTCCACAGCCATAATATATTATGGCCAAAAATAATAAATTATTGCATAATGAAATATTGAAGGAATATTATCTCGTTTAAGCGCCAATTCATATCTCCGAAGACATTGTGATGAGTTTTTTTTTTCTTAATTTTTTTGGTTGATATGATTTTCAATTTTTTATTTTATCTGTGATCTGGAGACTTGATCATGTTCCTGAACTCTTCTCCCTAACATAAACATCTGGACAGTAAAATTTGTTCACTTACTATCTTACGCAATGAGCCAAATTCTGCGATTGCGCTATCAAATTTCGAAGAACTGTAGCTATTTATCTCAGTGCCGAGGTGGTGAAAATTACGGGCAATTAAATAAGTAAACATGCTTTGCCAGTTTGCGTTTGTATTCGTGCATGTCAAACGCTCTGTTGGCGCTGGCTGGTAGGTATTGGACGACGACGGATGTTTTCCCCACTGCATCTTCCTCGCCGTCACCAAGAATAATTTTTAATGATACGTATTCAACTAATGCCGTCGTTATTCTGGTCGAGTGCTCGGTGCGGTTAGCTAGGTGTTGGAATTCTGTTTACCGTAGGAACAGGTTAGTGTTGAGAACTGAGACCATGCTCAGCCACATCGACACATCCACACACAACAATACGCTGAGGCCTTTAGGAATCCTCAACCATATCCAATCGGTAATGGGGTGCGGCGCTGATTGCCATCCGTAGTCCGGATAGCCAACACAGCTAATGTTCGCTTCGTTTTTCCCTTTGGATTGTATCCGTCGACTTCGACTGCTCCACAATAGCCATTACGTTTAATAACCAACCGAAAAGAGTTTTTTCCGATTTTCTATTTTTTTTTTTTTTTTTTTACCCTTCTATTACAATCTCTCTTTCCAAGCCGATCTTCTCGCATTCCCGCTTGGAAATATCCAACCTCTCTGTTGTCACAGTAGTTCGATTTGTTCTATAGCTCGTGTTCTTCTCCTTCTCGTTCTTCCTGGCCTCTATCGAAAACATTTCTTCCCATCTAGGCTTGATATTGGATAGCCAGACAGCCCAGGACAATAGATGAGACGACTTTTCTTGGTCAACATCTGCTTTCAGCATAATTCGTTAGCTCGCTGCTAGACGAAACGAATTCGGTAACATTTCCCTTTTTTTGTACGTGTTTTCCAATAGTAAAATAATTACCTAGATACTCTACGTTGAACACTGTCGCATTCATTTGTAAAACGCCTATTTTTTCTCATTAATCAAGGATAGGTTAATTATCGGTCTATGCGTTCGTTACTTCCATGTTAACGCTGCAAATAGAAGTATTGTGATCGAAAATTCGAATTCGTAGCGGAGGTGAATTTGGAAGAACTTTCTATATGAATATACTCAATAAAACTTTCCGAACAAGTGTCAGTTTGTTTGTGAGTCTGTGGTAAAAAAAATACATAAATCGTCATTTGTCTCCGTGAGAAATAAATGAAACTCAATGGAATTTCCAGAGTATGTTGTCCGAGTGAATGTGCAAAATTAACCATTTCCCACTCGCTGGTAGCTCTAAAAATTCAGTTATCCTCGTCGTGCTTATCATAGTTCAAAAACGAGGTAATTATAGCGGTTTTTTTCTCTTCCCTTTCGAATCAGAGCAACTAAATGACCGTTCGGAATGATTTCGGCTTATTGAAAGACCTGATGATAGTTGCAAAACTAGACTCCAAGCTGAGACAAGTTTCGTCGGTACTTCATTGACAACGTTTATCGTTCTCGCGCCTTTCCATGAGCAGCCCGCGTCGCCGTTCCTCAACTTTAGCGACCATTAATTCAAATAATAAACTCTGAAAGGTGTTTAGGCTCCCTTTGATCCCGACTGTGTGCGAGCTTGTTCTTTGGAGTGTGAGTGCGAAGGGTCCATCTGTCCGTGAGTCCCTTGACGCTCACCAAGGCTCACACTTCTTGCTATCTCCCTCTGTCCTTCTAGTTCTATCGCTTTTTGTGATTTATAATTATTGGAAGGCCTTCAGGAACGGGTTCCGTCCGTCCGTCCCAAGTCGCCCATCTCATCTCTGTTGAGTTCAGCTCTCGCTTGCGGCAAACCTATTGAACGAGCCGCCGCAACCTTCCACTGCTGCACCCCATGTCTTGATGCCTATGTGTACGAGAAGAGCTTCCTTCGTGGGCCACCTTCAATTTGTCTCTTGGCCTTTTCAGATGAGTTCTGACTCTGAATGTTTTTCAACCTTCAATTAACGACATCGTCAATTTACGGGGCGTGAAGATAACTTACGATTCCTTAACGTCCCCCTCAACAGAGTTTATGTGTTCGAGATACCTCTGCCTGCCAACACACATACACACACTCGTCTGAACAATGCGGTCATTTACCGACTCGCTATTCATTCGATTTACATACTTACTCTGACTATGTTTGTATTAGAAAATTTTTAATATTCGGCATAGCGAATAATGTGTCGATAACGGTAATTTAGGAATAGTTGTTTTTAAGGTGTTGCCACATTATGTTGAGCAAAAACGCTGCAAATTATTGTACAGTGGTTTATTATTCCTTCGCTTCAATAATGATTTAAGAATAACCATCCATTTGTGATAATAATTATTCCGAACATTTGTGAACGTTCCCACCGGAAAACAAATTCCTGAAAATCTCCCAAATTCGTCACAAAAGCTGCAACAACTCGAGAACCATTAAACCTCTCTCCCCGCGATGGTCTCATTCGATTTAGCGTCCAAAATCTATAGAAATCGATACCAAATACACCTTTTTCTGAAAAACTTTGGAAAACACGAATTTTCTCCCCCTCAAAACCCTCCAAAAATACCCATAAAATTGAGAAATTTTTTTTATTGGGTATTCGGATTCTACATGCCTCGAAACGTGAAACATCAAATTTTGAAGGGGGTTAGAAAATTTCTTTTTTTTGGGCGATTACAATGGTTTATTATTCAATAATAAACAATAATGATTAATAATAACAGTATTGAACAATTTAGTATTGTTTATAATTTAATAATAAACAATATTGAATAATAAACGAAAAATTCTGTTCGTACGCCGTCAACACTTTTCCGAACAAACTATAACAGAAATTTGAAATTTTCACCAAAAATCAATCTCGGTCTCACAACGGCCCAATCTTGGAACCACATTGCTAGCTCAATTGTAAGGGTATTAAGTGTGTTCTGAGGGGAGAGAAAATACATATTTTCCAATTTTTTTCTTTTTTTTCAGAAAAATGTGTATTTGGTGTCTATTTCTATAGATTTTTGGACGCTGAATCGAATGAGACCATCGCGGGGTCGATAGCTTTATTGGTGCTCGAAATATCGCAGCTTTTGTGTCGAATTTGGGGGATTTTCACAAATTTGGCATGAGGTAATAATTCGAGTGCTCTTGGAGCCACAAAAATCGTTCTATACTCGTTGGAATATCGAAAACCTTCAACGATACACTAAGTAGAAAAATTCAGTTTTTAAATAGGAAATTTAGAAAAATAAAAATTATAATAGTTGCTACGGACTTTTCTTCCATTTCCTCGTCCTTCAGCAGCACGGGTTTGAAACAGGCTAAAGGGCGGGTTTAAGGAAAAATCGTTCTTCTAAAATAAAATAAATAGGTTTCTTTAAAATGAAAAGATTCCTTCTTGAGAAAATTAGAGAAGTTTTCAATTATCTAAATTCAGCTGCCGTTAAAAACCGACGCAAACGATTGTACAGTGGTTTATTATTCCTTTGCTTCAATTTAAGAAGACCATCATTTGTGATAGTAGTAACTATCCCGAACATTTGTGAACAAAATAACATAGAAAATTGAACTGAGCATTGATTCGACTGTGCTGCTGAAGTAACCATTAAATTTCTATAAATACATTCGATCTCTATCTTTATATATATTCCATACGACGTTGGCGATTTTTCAACAAGAACCGGCATTAGCACAGTGATGGCCGACATTACTTGCTCTGCCGTTTCAAATCCGAGCCACCAAGAACCGATTTCCAAGTCATCGTCCGGTCCGAACGCGAGGGAGACATCGTCGGCGGCGCGAAAGAATGATAATTTCTTCCCGGGAAATGGATGCGATGTAGATGACTTCTATTCCACGGTACCTATAGGTTCGGGCGCAGCTAATGCGTTGATTGTGGAAGCCATCATCATCGAACACGTGGTCGTAGTCCGGCTCAGTCCAGTTCCATCGCACGGCTGTACTGAGCAAATGGTTAATGAATCATTACCAGCACTTGGCATCGCAGCGATCACGGACGGAAAGTGGAGAAAAGAAAAAATCGAGCGAGTGGCACCTGGCACGAGCCTTCCTAGACAGTATTCCCAACTTATCCATGCACGATCAAGATCCGAGTCCCAGGATTCTTCATACAGAACGTGATCTGTAGCATCGCACGTCACTTGGCAGAAGAATTTTTTAATTTATTTTCCAGCAAGGACTAGTCAGTCTCGAGAGAGCGTTTACCCGATTCTGTGCACGAATCATTTCTCACAAAGGGGTTGTTTTCTCCGCATTTCTCTACATTTTCATAAAAGTACAATTACTAGAGGTTTAGAAGGTTACACGTTCCCGTAGTGCACCATGTGAAACTACAAGTGTTTCATTAACATATTTACCACTTGTACTCAAAATTACAACTTATTGTCTTACTGGCGCATGTTAATTCAATCCGAATCGTGCCAAACCTGAGCGAATCATACAATATTGTCCTGACAAATTCTTTAGCCAAATCGCCCCGGGGTTTTCAAGGGGGGGATTCGTCTTTTCGAAGGTTTTATGCACAAAGGTGTGTTTGGTATGAATTTCTATAGATTTTTGGATCCCGAATCGAATGAGACCATAACGGTGTCAATAGTTTTAATGGTTCTCGAGTTATTAGTGTAGAATTTTCTGAAATTTGGTACGAGGGTTTAACTCGAGAATACTTGGAGCTATACATATTAGAATGCTCGTCAAAGACTATCTTCAGTTGTACCGTTATGCGAAAAATTTAGCTTTTGATTTGAAAGTTAAGAAAATTAAAAATGATGAAAATTACAATAGTAGCTCAGGATTTTGGTTTATTATCAATAATAAACCATTGTAATCGCCCAAGAAAAAAAATTCTAATCCCCCTCAAAATTATTTGATGTTTTACGTTTCGAGGCATGTAGAATCCGAATATCCAATAAAAAAAATTCTGTCTGCCCGCCGTACGCCGTCAACAATTTTCCGGCCAAACTATAACAGCTACATTCTTGAAATTTTCATCAAAAATCAGTCTCTGCCTCACAACGGCCCGATTCTTGAATGACATCGCTAGCTCAACTTTAAGGGTATTTTTGGGGGGTTTTAAGGGGGAGAAAATTCATATTTTCCAGGGTTTTTCAGAAAAAGGTGTATTTGGTATCAATTCTTTGGATTTTTGGACGCTGAATCGAATGAGACCATCGCGGGGTCGATAGCTTTATTGGTTCTTGAGTTATCGCAGCTTTTGCGATAAATTTGGGAGATTTTCAGGTATTGGGCATGAGGGTATAATTCGAGAGTTCTTGGAGCTATAAAAATCGTTCTATACTCGTTGGAATGGTCGTCAAACACTCTTCAATTGCACCGTTAGGCTAAAAATTCAGCTTTTAACTTGGAAATCGGGAAAAATAAAAATTATTAAAATTTCAATGATTGCTACGGAGTTTTCCCCTATTGTTACCAATCTGTTTTTGGTGGGAAAGTTCGCAAATGTTCGGAATAGTTACTATCACAAATGGACAGTCTTCTTAAATTATTATTGAAGCGAAGGAATAATAAACCACTGTACAATCATTTGCAGCGTTTTTCCCTTGTGTTACCAATCTGTTGTTCAGTGGGAACATTCCCTAATAATCGGTTCGGTATAGGTACTATCACAAATGGATGGTCTTCTTACATCATTATCGAAGCAAAGTAATAATAAACCTCTGTACAAACATTTGCAGCATTCTTTCTCAATTCCTATTGATTATACAATTTGTTTTTCACTCAAATACTACTTAAATTTGGGGATCGTTCGTCAGGCGATAAAGTTTTGGGTTTAATAATTCTTGTCCCAATAATCCTGCACCATTTTAATACCAAAGTTTCCGATCGAGAATTTCAGCTGGGCTAAAATTATAAATATTCGGCGTCAGATTATCTTGCTTTAAATTCGATGCGTACGTCGGATGGCTCTTCACCGATGATCGCTTGTCACATCCGTTGCGGCGGCGGCGGCACCGGGATCAATAGGAAAAAAGGTGTTTACCGCAACCTGCAATTTGTATTGAGTCAGTGTGTCGTCTAAGTGCCCTAGCAACCAAGTCAAACACAATGGCCATTGTTTAAACACTGTATTTTACACGAGAACTCCGCCGAGGTGACGATACCCCTCTGCGAAACAACGACTTTATGAATATGTAGAGCTCACTGCGTCGCTCTGTGTATAGTTCTTTCGAAGTTGGCGGCTTATGTAGAGTGGTATGTGTACGTGTGCTTTTGAGATCCTGAACCAGATAAACCTGTGGTTCCTTCTTCTCGCAGGCTGACGATGTGACAATTATTGAACCGAGCGTTGCGAAACGTCTTCATTTCCCTATGCAAGAGAAAAGGCCAGGCACTACTCTTTGCCATCCAAATGCGAAGACAGCTTTTAAGTGCGCGTCAGCTCCTCGTGTTTATGCAGTCGCTCTGCGCCTCACGGAATAATTGGATCGCCGCCTTTAACTTCATCCAACTCGCCTAGCTTCGGTCGCTTTTTCCGTTGTTGTTCGCAGGTCGCCACTTTGACCCTTCTAATTCATGCCAGAAATTACCGTTATCACTTCGACTACCTTTGCATTTTTCAACTAAATGCAATTGACTCTTTGGAATATTCTTGATTGTTCCATTATTCAAATCCACATAGTTTTTTACTATTCATATAATTATCATGCAAAGCTATCCTAACTATTAGCGAATTTCAAATAAAGTTTACTTAATTCATTATATTTTCAATTTTGACCATCGCATCGGGCTCTGATTTTTCGTTCACTTTCCACTGTTTGTGGGTAGATATATGAGTTCACTCTTCGGTTTCTCAATATTACAATTTCGCACATTCAAATGTTTAACATTCAGAAGTCTGCTAGAAATTTTGCCTGAATGCAAATACCTTGGTTTTATAATTTACGAGGTTCCCTATCTTTTGACGTATCATGGAATACCAATTTGAAAAAAAATAAACCCGAAAATCCCTCTTCTAGACGATCAATATACAATGCAGAACTGGGAGCGAATTTCAAAAATTTGAAAGGCCAAACTGTTCCCAAAAATCACTTAGGCTTCCGCCAACCCCGTTAAAGCGGGAGGTAGTCATTGGTCAACGTGAACCAATGGCGGTGAAGATATAGATAGTCATGGTAGGTCGAGGGGTAGGCAGAGCCGCCGAGCGGCTATAACTCAAAACAATAACCGGCGAACCTATCAAGGGGCATTAGATGTGTAATGTTTAACTAGATGTGAGCCGAGCGAGCCGCTGCTTCTAAAGACATTCCGCCGCCTAATTGCTCTCACACCTGTGCCCAGCCCTGGCCGAAGATCGTGCAAGTATTGGTCGTGAGAGGCTGTAATATGTTGTTGTGGTCGAGGAAAAGATTTCAACTTCTTTCTCTTTTACTATCTCTTTCTGCTATTCTATGTCTACCGTGTTGTGTGTAGTTCGTCTTTGTGGTAGTGGCTGCGGCCCACAGACCCCGAAGGCCTTTCAGGCTCGGCCGACACCTCAACTCATCTCACGCGGACTGTGATAAATCACAAGGATTAACTCTTTTCATAATAGTCCGTCTCTTCCAACATCTCCGACAACAGTTCTCCCACACAGCCATAGTCTGGTGTAGCTCTTATCACCGCTCCTGATTGGAATGTTCGTTCTTTGCTAGATCCATGGCCCTCGGGGAGTAAACTCGGCGCGGTCTTGGTCTCAAAAAGCGAACTCGTCTCACTTATCCCTTTTGATTTGATTCAATTACCATGACTCAGTCTCTTCGGATCTGACGCATTCTAAACTGAAGGGAGCGGCGAATATATCTCGACAATGGAGACTCTGTTAGCCATTCTCGTGTTTGAAGTTGCGCGGTTCTACTGAGTATCTTATGCAACAGATTTTTTCATCAACACGATTTCGCTTCAAGCCTACACTGGATAGAATAATGATTTACTCCTCGCGGGCTGAAAAAGTTTAACCCTACGAATTCGACATTTCTATTCGCCTTTTGGTTTATTATTCAACTATAAACCATTGTACTCGCCCAAGAAAAAAAATTTTCTAACCCCCTCAAAATTTGATGTTTTACGTATCAAGGCATCCAATCAGAATATCCAATAAAAAATTCTGTCCGTCCGCCGTACGCCGTCAACACTTTTCTGACGAAACTATAAAAACCAAATTCTACAAATTTCGACCAAAAATCAATCTTGGCCTGGCAATGGCATAATTCTTCAACTAAATTGCTAACTCAATTTTAAGGGTATTTTTGGGGGGTTTTGTGAGGAGAAGAAAATTCATATTTTCCTACGTTTTTCAGAAAAAGGTTCATTCGGAATCAATTTTTATAGATTTTTGGAAGCTGAATCGAATGAGACCATCACGGGGTCGATAGCTTTATTGGTTCTCGAGTCATCTCAGCTTTTCTGTTGTTTCTGGGTGATTTTCGCAAATTTGGCGAACTCGAGAGTTCTTGGAGTTATGAAAATCGTTCTAACTCGTTGGAATGATAGTCAACACTTTCTTCAACTGCACCGTAAACTTAAAAATGTCGTAGTTTTGTAAAATGTAATCATTATTATAGCAACGACGTTCAAAAATTTGTCACCAGCCCTTAAGCGTCATTCATACGAGCAGTGACGAATATTGAAAAAGAGCTGGTTCTTTTATTCTAAGACACAACTAGGAGTTTAAACGGACAGTCGGAGGTTGGTAGGCCAATTCAATCATGTCGTCGACTTCATCTGTTTGACGTTCATCATCATCTGCTGATTATTAAGAATGCCAGATCTCCGCAGACCAGCTCGACTGAAGTCATAAAGCCATCAACCCGCGGGAAATGACCTCAGGCAAACATGCTTTTCCGTATTGCGAAAAAATACAACGTTCTAAAAGTTGAATGCAAAAAAGGACGCGAAAAAGTCTTACTGCCCTTAAATGGGGGATGGAGTAGGAGCGAGTACGGAGCAGATGTGTTGTTCGCCTTGCGTTCATGTAGTATCGTCTCAGTAACCGACAATTAGCGTCCAACAAATCAGAATATTATCGGCCGACAAGACATGTATGATCTCCCGCCTACGCTCAACTCAACACACGAACACACTTGTCGAGCTCCTATTGGCCACATATCAGACGGAACTGGCCCACTTACCGCATACTTACGATCTAACGAAGCTGGCGTATTATACACAAGAGCTTCCACCCTCGCGTCGAACACAAGGGCAACACAGCCTTGTTGCATAATATCAAGTTTTAAGGGCTGGCGGGGCGGGGTTGTTCTTGTCTGCTCTCTCCCCTAGTTTGAATAACTTGCCAAGAGATACCCACTACTCGACTTCTGGCCAAAGAACACGATAGTGCGGAACGTATGCTTATCTCGTTTGAACTGTCTACAACTGCACACTGCTCTAACACTCCTCGCAACGTCGGCATCATCATTCGCAAACACACGACACCAGTGCACAGATAATCCTGCGGTCTTACTGCAGCAAAGCTATCTATTCTGTGCTTCGTTACTGCAGAATTCATACGGCAGGTTTCCTAATCAAAACGCTGCTAATGATTATATAGTGGTTTATTATTCCTTCGCTTCAATAATGAAGACCATCCATTCGTGATAATAATTATTCCGAACATTTGAGAACGTTACCAAAAACGCATTGGTCTGTCGGGGAAAATTCCGTAGCAACTATTGTAATTTTAATCATTTTTATTTTTCTTAATTTCCTAATTGAAAGCTAAATTTTTTTTGCCTAACGGAGTATAGATCGATTTTTATAGCTCCAAGAACTCTCGAGTTAGTCCAACTTCTGAAAATATCCAAAATTCGACACAAAAGCTGCGATAACTCGAGAACCAATAAAGCTATCGACCCCGCGATGGTCACATTTGATTCAGCGTCCGAAAATCTATAGAAATTGATACCAAATGCATATTTTTCTGAAAAACCTTGGAAAATATGAATTTTCTCCCCCTTAAAACCCTCTAGAAAAGTGTTGACGGCGTACGGCGGAATGACAGAATTTTTTATTGGATATTCAGATTTTACATGCCTTGAAACGTAAAACATCAAATTTTGAGGGGGTTAGAAAATTTTTTTCTTGGGCGATTACAATGGTTTATTATTGAATAATAAACCAAAAAATGATTAAAATGACAATAGTTGCTACGGAGTTTTCCCTATAGTCACTAATCAGTTTTTCGGTGGGAACGTTCACTATTCGGAATAATTACTATCACAAATGGATAGTCTTCTTAAATCATTATTGAAGCGAGGGTATAATAAACCTCTGTATAATCATTTGCTGCGTTTCAGAGTGATTCGATGAATTTACTGTGTTCTCATAGTAAAAATGATCCTCCCTTGATTCTGATTCCAGCAAAATCTAGTGAAAAATTCGGGTGGCACCATGCGAATCAGCGTTGAAAAATAATGAAATTCCATGCGTCACACTTCATGTTTCTCCAAATTCAATTTCACGGTCGTTGCACGCTGTCAACTTAATCGAAGGGGGGGCTTATTTTTCTCAAAAATTGTCGTAGGGTACAATAAAAAGCATCAACGGTAAAATAAAAAGGTTCCCGTTTGGAAAAACGCTGCAAATGATTTTACAGTGGTTTATTATTCCTTCGCTTCAATAATGATTTAAGAAGATTATCCATTAGTGATAGTAATTATTCCTAACATTTGTGAACGTTCCCACAGAAAAACAGATTGGGGGAAACTGATGAAAATTTCAAGAATGTAGCTATTATAGTTTGGCCGGAAAAGTGTTGACGGCTTATGGCGGGCAGACGGAATTTTTTTTTAATGGATGTGCGGGTTCTACATGCCTTGAAACGTAAAACATCAAATTTTTAGGGGGTTAGAAAATTTTTTTCCTTGGGCGATTACAATGGTTTATTATTGAATAATAAACAAAAAAAAATTAATGGTGGTTCCTCAAGTTCTTCGCAATCGGGCAATTGCTTTAGTTATGACTTCATGAGGAGCACCGACGGTCCAAATCTTTCATCACTACAATTTTGGGGAACCTGAATGGTGGATGTGAACGTGTTTTCGAGTCGAAATTCGACTTCGCGATTTCTTGGTACGAGCCGAATATCATCTTTCCAGCTAAAATTTGCGAATAAGCCATTGATGTTACTGGAGGAAGTTAGTAACTCCTTTTAAAGCTTTGCTTATTATATTCCTATACAGTTACGTATACAAGTATTTCCAGTCTCAGTTGAAGATCTATATATTTTAGCTATAACCCCTGTCAGGAAGAGGTCTACTGAGATATGATTTCACTCGACTCAGACTATACCAATGTCTCTTGACCAACAGCGGCATTCACCACTCCATCTATTGAAGGCCGAACCCCCCAATGTTGGGAGTCTGACACAGGTGCAACCCATCGACGGTTCCGCCTTTGATCCCTGACCCCGCATTTTCTGCTCATCTTTCGTGAAGCTAATTAATTAAGCGGATTCTCCTACGCCTAACAGATGGTTCGGCAATAGCAACATCATGACAGTTGTCAAGGTTCGAAGACGAAGAACTATGAATCGGATGCCAAACAGTCGTTATACAAAGTGTCGGTGTAGGTATAACTTTCATGAGGACGACAAACACACAACGAAACATCGTAAATTTTTACTCAACTCCCTACCAAAATATTTCTGGGTGATACCTTCAATTTAAGAGTTGTCGATTGATTCTTATACACGAATTTAGTCGAATTATATGCCTACATCGTTAATAGTATTTGTATAGTTGGCGACCAACGAACCAAAAATATACGACGCTGATCAAACTTATACTGAGAATCGTATTCGCAGACGATCCCAACTGAGCGAACAAAGTGTCAAACTCAATAGGTACAAAGTGAATATTACGTCTTGGGCAAGATATTTAAATGGAAGTTTTACTCGGGTTTTCAATTATATCCGACCCGTAATTATATAAGTAATAAGTAAGTATATTCAACGACAGTTTTCACCCCACGAAAATCCTTCATCACGCGTTGAAATCGGCAGATTTTATAGGAACTTTTTTAGTTGCCTCCGATGAAATTAGATTCTTTTATTTGAACGTCACCTAGGTAAGAACATATAGTTCGAAACACACGTGCTCCATGTTCCTGGGCTAAGAATGACAACGTAGTTCAGTAAGGTGCAGTTCTGGCACATTCGTCAAACTAGCTTTTTGGTTTATTATTCAATAATAAACCATTGTAATCGCCCAAGAAAACAAATTTTATAACCCCCCCTCAAAATTTGATGTTTTACGTTTCAAGGCATGTAGAATCCGAATATCCAATAAAAAAAATTCTGTCTGTCCGCCGTACGCCGTCAACACTTTTCCGGCCAAACCATAATAGCTAAATTTTTGAAATTTTCACCAAAAATCAAGCTCGGTCCTACGACGGCACAATTCTTGAACCAACTTGGTAGCTCAATTTTAAGGGTATTTTTGGAGGGTTTTGAGGGGGAGAAAATTCATATTTTCCAAGGTTTTTCAGAAAAAGGTGTACGTGGTATCAAATTATAAAGATTTTTGGACGCTGAATCGAATGAGACCATCGCGGGGTCGATAGCTTCATTGGTTCTCGATTTATCACAGAGTTTGTGCCAAATTTGGGAGATTTTCAGAAATTTGACATCAGGGTATAACTCAAGAGTTCTTGGAGCTATAAAAATCGTTCTATACTCATTGGAATGGTCGTCAAACACTCTCTCCAGCTGTACGGTAGGGCAAAAAATTTAGTTTTTAATTTGGAAATTAAGAAAAATAAAATAGATTAAAATTACAATAGTCGCTACGGAATTTTCCCCGATAGTTACCAATCTGTTTTTCGGTTGAAATGTTCACACATGTTCTGAATAATGACTATCTGAAGTGGATAGTCTTCTGAAATTTTATTTGAAGCGAAGGAATAATAAACCACTGTACAATCATTTGCAGCGTTTTTTTAAGTACGGACGTCCCACAAAATCGGCCGTTGTACGTTTTACATACCTCTGCAAGGTCACTAGTGGAACCATTCTCTTGTAGGGAGCACCCGTATCCAATAGCACATCTGTACGATACCTGGGACTGTAGTTAGATCTGAGGCAGAAATGGAATGTGCACATCTCGCAAATAGTAACTAGAATGAGGCAGAGAGCTTATACAACCCATCTGGCAGTTCGCCAGTGCGATTTGGTCCTCCGCGTCCGACTCCTAGATCAAAAAGGTCCAAACTCTCCAACATCGAGTCCTCCACCTGACATCCCCGAGGTTAGCGAAGTCCTCCAGGAAACATGCTCAAGACACCGGACCTCTTTACTTGCACATCCCTACGAACTCCTGCGGAACATCGGCGAGAACCCACCACCCTCGAGGGATAGAAGACGTTTGGAGACTAAAAGACGCTCAGACCTCGCTCTAGACTAAACATACCAAATTATCAACAAACAACACTTTTCCGGCCAAACAACAATAGCTATATTCTTGAAATTTTCATCAAAAATCATTCTCGGTCCTACGGTGGCCTAATTCTTGAACCACATTGCCTGCTCAATATTAAGGGTATTTCCGGGGTGTTCTGAGGGGGAGAAAATTCATATTTTCCAACGTTTTATTGGATATTCGGATTCTGCATGCCTTGAAACGTAAAACATCACATTTTAAGGCGGGTTAGAAATTTTTTTGGTTCGATGGTTTAATATTGAGTAATGAACCAAAAAAGTACGGACGTAAATTGTATATTGTACCTATTAACCTTTTTTTTTTTTTGTTTTCACACCTTTTTTGTCATTCGAATAATTAATATTTTGATGAAATTTTCAGAGAAATGCCTACTGTATCATTCATTGTTCTTCATAAATTTCATTATGATAAAATCAGCTTTTGCATCTGTGGATAAGCAAATTACGCCAATCACAGGGCATAGTGTACCCAATTTCCTACTTGCAATACGCTTGGGACGCACAGCAAATTATATTTTGATTAATATATAGATTGAAAAACTGTACAATATTAACACAATGTATAAGTTTTAAAAACATAACTAGTATGCTTTCGTCAATCAATATCCGGAGATTATTCGATGAGCACTCCACAACCAATTGATTTAACTGCTATAGCGTCCAATTCAATCACGACTCGATGACCCTTAAGTTTAAAGAGTACAGTAAAACAATGATTCTAACAAATAAATGCACAGATGCCATCACTACTGATTAATATGACTGCTAAAGAATTAATGTTGGCAAAATTTCAACTGATATTTGTTCCATCTGTCAATAAACAACGCTAGAGTTCCTCAATTCATAGAGAGAAAAAAAAACTGAAAGCGATGTTAGCGAAAAAAAAGGATGGTGTGGACGGTGCGAAAAAAACAGCGGCGCTTCTGATCTCCCAGGGTCAGCGGGGGTTTTTGAAAAACTCACCGTTCTCTTGATGTCACAAAGACTAGCCGGCAAACGTCACACTAGCATGACACAATGACCAACCTGCTAGTCCTGCTAGCACTGTGGTAACCAAACATCCCTCATTTATGTCAATATCAGACTTGATGCAAACATGGTGCAGACCCTAATTTTGAAACGTTCATTGTAGTTCTCGATGTTAAATTCCTTTGTGAACTAGTCATTTCAACTAAATTATGAAAAAAATATTCGTTTTTAGCCCGATTTGGCCGCTTCAAATACAATGTCAGCAGACAACGGCGGTGTCTTTTTTCAAGGAGATGATTAAACGTTGTAGAAAAGTCAAGGCGGTAGAACGGCCGGTCGCGTTACTATTATATAGGATAAAGGCTGACTTCCTTACAGCTTTTGTTTGAACGAGTGATCTGTAATCGACGGATTTATCTAAGTTACTATTGACAGTATGAACACCATATTATCATTTGAGAAACTTAATAAACGAAATTTGGTTAAAAAAAAAAAAATTTTTTTCATGCATGTGGGGGAGTTCCGATTTTTCCTCCAATTCCGTGTTATATGTGAATTTGACATGTTTGAGGGATAAAAAAAATCTTGGTTGAGTTAGTTATTTCCTCCATCGGCCTTGAGCCAGGGTTATCGGTATGCAAGAAAAAAAAAAAAAAAAAAACTTGGGTAAACAAATAATTGAGAACAGGGTACATTTTAGAAAATTCGACAGACGTTCGCGAATGAAACAACTTCATCTACAGGGAACACCCAAATTTTTAGACCTTTAGATGTGATGGAATAGG
This sequence comes from Tupiocoris notatus, assembly GCA_037159825.1. Taxonomy (NCBI): domain Eukaryota; kingdom Metazoa; phylum Arthropoda; class Insecta; order Hemiptera; family Miridae; genus Tupiocoris; species Tupiocoris notatus. The sequence goes on from JASJUZ010000053.1 coordinate 1,003,986, forward strand.
ATTGTTAGAATTTTCAAGGGCGTTTTTTTTCACTCATTTTGAGTTAGGTATATTATTCAAGGGTGAGGATGAAGAACAAGTAAATTTTGCATTCAGGTGTGGTCAAAATTAAGCGCTTTTAGTAATGTTGGGTTACGACCGACGAGCTATTGTCGTAATAAGAAAATAGGAACCGTTTTTCATAATTTAGTAGAAAACAACTCAAAATAAAATCAATAAGTTTTTCATCTATTTATCCTTTGCTACACTCGATCGATTTTTAATCAAGTTCACTTTTCTCTAGCAGTTCATTTTTATTAAATAAAAATGTAAATTTCATTCAGTTATTAACATATTTCATTCATTTTGTTCATTTCGTACAGTAAATTTCATTCAATTGTGCCGTTCCAATGTCAGTGTAACGTTATCTGATGTCTTTTCAATATTTGGGATCTGCTTTGCGGCCCCAACCGTTCCTCGCTAGAGGGTTTTTACACGGGGAAATTCTCTTCCTTGGAAGATCAATTATTTATTTTAATGAACGAACTGTATCAAGCAAAAACTTTGAAATGTCATCAATGTGCTCAAGAGGATTTTTATTCTCGAAACTTGAAATCCGTGGGATAGTGGAGCTCTTCTACTATTGCGCCACTGCTCATGAGTCATGACCACCTTAATCTTGGCCTCTCCAGACTTGGCCAAACCATTGTCCAAACCATGGTTGACTCTGAACAAATCATCGTTTCAAAACAAATACTTCAAATTAGTCGTGATGGCTTCAAGGGTCCGGGAAGCTCAGAGTGATTTGCGTCAATCAATGTGTCCGTTCGTACATTGAAACAGCTAAAAATCGATCAGCCTTCTCCGGAGTCAGCCTCACGTTAAATGTCAGGCGCTGGCCTTTATTCCCTAGAAACTTACGGATCCAAAAATATTATTTAGCTCGAAGTTATACGTATACGTTAATGTGGTGCTTTCAAGTCTTGAAAAATGTTTTCAGCTAGGTGTTTTACAAATTACAAGTCACATTTGGGAGAGTATCCAGTAGGAAACCTCAAAGTTTTGTAATTTGCTAGTTTAGCATGAAAAACTTGTCTCACTCGCGGGCAGAGTCGAACCGTTGTGCTAATTTTGTTTGCTTTCAACTTGTATCACGTTATTGCTACGAAATCGGTCTTGTTTGATAAGGCACTGATACTCGGCGACGCGAACACGATGCGGCGGCTGTGTTTGTAAAAGCGACTCTCTTACGTGCTCACCGAACACACACAGCGACCGCTGAGGCTCACGCACGAATTTACATCGTGTGCGAGTCGGTGCACGCGATCTTCAAGCCGAGTCGCTCCGCGTGCATAAGGAAATAACGTTATGATGAAGGAGTAAAGAACAAGAGAAAGAGCGAGTGAGCAACAAAACAGAAAGAGAGCGAATGCTATACTGACCCTTGAGTCAGCCCTTGAGAATTTAGATTAGTCTTGTTATTATTGAATTGAAAGCCGGGCAAGTAACCGAGTGGAAGAGCAGTGGAAGTTGAGCTGATACGAGGAATAAGGAAAATAATTGATATATTTGGAAGCGTGCAGGTAAGTAACAACGAAGTGATCCCGAGAGAACGCTGGCAACTTCCCTAATGGACGATGTTAATGTACTTCCACTTCACAACTGATACCTACCGTACGAGTAAAGAGAAGCGGACGAGTTCCAGCAGCAGCTGGAGAATTATCTATCGCGTAACCTGCCCACCTTTAGTTACACCACAACCATCTCGGCCCATTCCCGTGAGAAATCTCTCGTTTTCTGATTGAATTGAGAGTTTGCGTGCTCCGGGCGCTAAGAAACTCGAGCGATGTTTATTAATTTCGTTTGGTGAATGCCATTGAAGTTGGAGTGCTCTTCTTAGTTCCACTGCTTCACAATGCGTCCTCACCAGTATGTCGAGTTCATCGAGCGTTTCGCTCAAACTGCACGAATAATCGAATCAAATTGTATTGATTTCCAATAAAATCTGTTATCTTCTCCTTTCTATCAATAACGCAATTTTCACTGCAATCAATTGCTATGCATTCATTGCAAGAGGCTAATCGCTCAAAGTCTTATGGGAGGCTCCGGAGTTAAAAAATCAACTAGTTGAAAAATCAACTAGTTGAAAAATCAACTAGTTGAAAAATCAACTAGTTGAAAAATCAACTAGTTGAAAAATCAACTAGTTGAAAAATCAACTAGTTGAAAAATCAACTAGTTGAAAAATCAACTAGTTGAAAATTAACTAGTTAAAAAATCAACTAGTTGAAAAATCAACTAGTTGTAAAAACCAACTAGTTGCAAAAACCAACTAGTTGAAAATTAACAAGTTGAAAAATTAACTAGGTAGTTGAGAAATAACTAGTTAAAAATTAACTAGTTAAAAATTAACTAGTTAAAAATTAACTAGTTAAAAATCAACTAGGTAAAAAATAACTAGTTAAAAAATAACTAGTTAAAAAATAACTAGTTAAAAAATAACTAGTTAAAAAATAACCAAAGTAAAATTAACTAGTTGAAAAATCAACTAGTTAAAAATTAACTAGTCAAAAAATTAACTAGTTGAAAATTAACTAGTTGAAAAATTAACTAGGTAGTTGAAAATTAACTAGTTAAAAAATAACTAGATAAAAAAAATAGTTAAAAAAATAACTAGTTAAAAAATAACTAGTCGAAAAATCAACTAGTTAAAAAATTAACTGGTTAAAAGATAACTATTTTAAAAACAAACTAGTTAAAAATTAACTAAATAAAAATTAACTAGTTGAAAAATCAACTAGTTGAAAAATCAACTAGTTGAAAAATCAACTAGTTTAAAATTAACTAGTTAAAAATTAACTAGTCGACAAATAACTAGTTGAAAATTAACTAGTTAAAAAATAACTAGTTAATTAATTTTATTATTATTAATAAACCAAAACGAAGCATCATTTTTGCTTATCCTGACAAACATTTGGACGTTAACCGTTCAAACATTATGGCTCTTAATGCGGCCTGCCAAAATCTGAATAGAAAAAACTTCAAACGCCGATAGCTCGGAAGTACTGTGTGAGGTCCCAAATCCAATAACAGCTAATTTGGCTCATTTACTTGGAGAACATTTTCTGAATGTTTCATCGAATATTATCGATTTGTCTCGGAGATATGACAAATTATTTTGATCATTGACAGGCGGACGGCGGCTTGTTCAGAAAGACTACGAAGAAAATTTTCTCCACATTCACCTCCGTTCCGAATTCGCGGACGACCGCAATGCTTCCATTTACCACGTAAAAATTCAATCAACAGATTAACCCCCCATCGATACGGTTGTTGAAAATGTTATTGACGAGTTTTCCCAAGAGTATATCATGATTGACCTGTTTTATTGTTTGCAGTCAAGTGTAATGATGATTGTAACTCCTATTCCCATTGCAATAACACCCTATGATTTCAGACTATCAAGATATGAGAACCGGTAGAGGTTGCCTAATAAAATAACCGATAGGTCATAACCAACTCACTTGAGCTGCGTTTTGTAATCACAAAAACCAAAAGACGGTGATTGAAGTGACGCGATGCTCATGCGCCATGTGAGTCGTTATCCACCGTCGGTTGATGGAAAATTCTATTAAGCCCGTGCTATGTACCATTAAATACCGCCGTTTCTTACAGTTGAGTTTTAAGAGTTTTAGTCTTCCGGGAGCTTTGATGGCTTTTACCACCTCACTTGTATTGCCGATAGCTTCAGAAACTAACTTCAAGCAAATTCATTAGAAGGCAATTTTACGACTTGGCTTAATGGCTTTCGAGTATTACGCCTCGAAGTATTTCTTTATGGTCCAGATTCGAAGCCATCTCTTATTCGAGTGGGTTGCGATGTGAAATTCCGCGGTAGGGTTGCGAAAACTTGACGAGTTCGGGATGAAGATAGCTTTCGCTTTCGAACATGAATTTTCGAGCAGCGTTCAGGAAGAATTTGTAGGTAGAACATGATTCCCTCTGCAGCGTGGTTTAGGTTCGATAGATTGCGTGGTGTCTCTCAAAAATGAACTAGCACGAATCCTCTTCCTCATTATATTCCTAGCCAACCCACCACCTGCTCATAACCCTTTCCATTGTAGTGTCATGAAGTCCTATGTCTTTTGTTATCCCTTTGTATTCCTGACCGCTTTTCGACAGCGGACGTTCCATTAGAATGATGTGACAGATATAAATCATAACGTAACACGAGCCACCGAGACATCTCCTGAAAGCCTGAGCTGCGTACAACTTGATCACCGCTAGAACAAGTAAGGTCAGTTGAATGTCGGTCGAGAGGACTGGAATAAATACTCGAGCAGAAATCGGTAGACAGCTCACCGTCAGTTTCCTTTGTTTTGCCATATTACGATATTTTCGATCTTTTGATCCACGACAGTATCTAATAAAATGTTTATCCAATCGACACCGGAAAAAACCAAACAAAAGCGGGGAATAACTTATATTTATGAGACCAACATTAAAATAACTGAACTGAATCAAGTGTTGACCAAACTGCGTAATGCATCCTCAATAGCATTTTCATAGCAATCTAGTCAAATCCACTTGTCCAAATTTCGAGCAATGCGTAGCGTGAATATGCGGGACTAAACCGATGTACCTACATAAGAACGTTTTACTTCCATGATTACTTAATAAATAGTAATAAATAAAAGGACAGGATGGGATAGGTATTAGTATCGTTCGAAAAATCGAATCCGAAACGCAGATGAATTTGGGAAAACTTGTTTGCATCTCCATGGAAAAAAATTGATATTGGAAGAAGAAATTTGATGGCATCTTCAGAGACTGTTCTCCTGTTGAATGAGCAAAATAAGGCTTCATTTGAATTTTGGATAGCACATAGTTCTTCCGAAACTCGAGCGAACAATTTTTTTCTATTTTGATTTATACAGGTCATACGAAACGATATTTTTTAACGGGCCAGGTCTTGAAATTTTCGCAATGTCTAGTAGTTACGCTTAATTATTATCGTTTGGCTCACACGCGGAATTCCCGCGATATGGGCACTTTGTGCCAATTTTTAGTTTTTAATCTCTTGGCTCACAAAATTGCATACAAGATTTGCCTGAAATCCATCAAATGCTTTTTGTAGAGCCTCCATTGTAGAACGATGTGGTTCCAATAGACAGAATTCTTGATTGAAGTATGGCCCGAGGATGCACACAGAGAAGTGCTTGGCCAGACCGGAATAAAAATTAGGAGAATCAGTCGCATAGTTTCTCTGATACACCAATTCATATATGGCCATGACCATGAGATGAGAACAACTTGTTTATTTTCTACATTACCTCGGTACAATTTGTTTTCAACATTTTATTCTATTTTATCAGTGTAAATCCCATTTCAAAGCTACTTATCCGATTACACGTTGAATTTCATTTATATAGAGACACTCCAATTCTAGGAAGATTTTGTTTGAGCTCTCCTAGTTGTGTTTGGAAAGGAAGCCAGGTAAACGGCTTTCGATCCGTTCTCGGCTTATCTATATTTCAAACGGTCGGTGACTTACTAATCGGCTTTCCGTTTCCTATTCAAACATTAAGGCTAAGTCTTTCAAGTTTCTTGCACCGACTGCTTGGCTTTGGTTGCCAAATATAAGCACTCTTGACGGGATTTGCACTTGACAGAACTTTCGATTAGCATCATTATTAGCGGTTCATTATTCCCAATACTTTTGGCTTCTATCTGGTAGGAACCGTTTCTGAGAATAATTAACCGATTATTATATTATTAGAAATAGCAAAATAAATGGGAACGCTATATAATCATCCAACCTAATTATAAGAGAACCAACTCGATGCCAACCATCCCAATCTGTGTGTGTGTGTATTTTGTTTTCCACAAAAGGATTAGTTTGCTACAAAAGACCAAATTCAGAAAGAAATTGATCATAAAAGAACACAAATACGGCAAAAAACTCTCGATCTAATCAGCTAAGGGCTGGATTCCATTTTTATTCAAAATCGAAAATTACTCGGGATACCGATTTACCATACGGTCATCAAAACCTGATTCCTCACACATTTTTGAGTGAAAGCTGGCAAGATAATGAGTAAAACAAAAAATTGTACTACTCATCTATGAATAGCTCACAGTTATAAAATAACTGCTCGGTAACAAAAAAGAATACCATATCAAGAAATCGCGTGGGGGTGAAATCATTGCGTTAGGCGATGACAATTACGATAGGCTGGAGGAAATTGAACGTAAAGCGTTATAGTATATATCTATAGAGTATAGCTAGGGGGTGTGTACAGCTGAGCAAGAGCCCGAGTGAAACTCCTCTTTCTCGCCATCCAGCCGAATGGGGCCATTGTTAAGGTCCACTCCGACCCCGGCCTGGGTATTGTGCCGCCTTGTCAACCCCCATTGTGAGACTGTTAAATGTTTTCAGTTCAGACGGTCGGCTTTCTTTGTAAGACCGGACCGCCAAAGAGAAACCAATGATTTGTGGCTCGAAGAAGTATTTGTTCACTTTTGTTACTAGCCCACTCACTCGTGCAGTCGACAGAGCCAACTGCTTTGAAATCAGATCCTACACTTGTGATGACCTGCGCCTGCGCAAAAGACAGAATGCGATACCGCAAGCGAAGGTCCCTGATGCAACTAGACAGTCTCAAGACCCTTCACCTTCAAGTCTCCCACGTTTTTTCTTGAAGGGAGAGTTTTACAACAATCAATCATTGACATCGATTAGATCCTCTCGTTCTTCGTTTACTTCTTCATCGTCGTAGGTAAGCATTCTCTTCTGAGCGATATTCGAACCACACGAAGATGATATTTTTATCGGTTTCAATTACCCGTCAGAACCCTTATTAGGGCACAGAGTACTTGAGCAAACCATTCTTCCCAAGGCTCTTTAGAAACCCCGGAAATTCTATGTTTCAACTTTTTATCCTATCCATAGAATAGAATAGATTTTATTATTTGATCTGTACAATGTTAGGCCAGAACAGGGCCTCTTTTCCGCACAGCACAGAAAAATAAATTCACGTACAAAAAAAATACAAGTCAAATTCTTCTTAAACAAAAATATAAATTGGAATAGAAAAAGTACTCACTTAGCTCAAATCATAATTAAAAAAAAAAATTAAACTTGAAAAACTAACATAAAAACCATTTGCACAGCCACAAAAATTCACATAGCATATCGCACCAATAGCTTCGCCAAAAAATTTTGTCAAAAGCTAGGCAGTCCTGAATTTAGTACTATAGGTGAATGAATACTATAGGTAGTATACACTCGATTTTCCCATAATAATTGTAATCAATGGAAAAATGATCAATTTTAATTGATTTTAAGAACAACCGATTTATTAGATCGAAATTGAAACATATTATAGTTGGTTTTCTTCTCTCTGGTTCGTATCAGTATTTTCGATTTGATTGGAAACTTGATTATCGGTCGGAGTTTCTCTCCTTTATCGTTTAGAGCTTATGCTGAGAGAGGGAAAGAGAAAGAGAGCGGCATATTTCAATCGAGCTCAGCTGCGAACTGCGTGATTATAAGGCGATCAACAGAAGAATAAGATGAAGAAGAAAGTCAGACCGGTCGAAAAAGAAGAACGAGGAGCTGCATGTGCATGGACACTTCATACCACAGCAGAAATTGACTGTAACGACGGAGTAGTAACACCAAGACAGCCGCACTAATGATACCTTGTTGAGAGCCCACGGAGGTACCGAGGAGAGGCGGCAGGCAGTCTGTTCTGTTCTGAACTTGTTCTTTCATCTGGCCGAACCAATCAGGACTGAAGAAGAGGCACGCCAAGGCAAGAAAATGGAAATGAAGAGAAGATCATGAGGGTAGATGTGTGTGGACTGACCTGAGATGCGATAGGGACTCCAGGCCCAGCATCCCGCCCACTACTAAACCTGTGGGTTCTCTTGAATTTGTTGGTGAGGGTGAGCTTATTGCCAGAAGTGATTACTCTCCAACTGTTTGGAATCTAACTATATTTCCACATGAACTACTGCCATAAAAGGCCATCAAAATTGAGGTAAGGTGATGGTAAGCTAACCGGCAAAATGTTCAATTTAGAGCAGAAATTGTATTTTTATCGTGGTAGACGTCGATTGAACTGAGATGATGCACAATTTACCAGAACACAGATCAGCAACTATATTCAACCAAATTGACAAAAATTCTAATCCTACCATCTCGCGGATATTGGCTCGGAACTCCATGTTAAATCCATTTAGTGCGTGAAAAATGAGCTCACAAAAAGATTTTTTCCCGGAGATATGAGCGTTTATATTCCAAGTTTAATATGACGATTGAAAAACATTTTTACTTACGAATTCAACTTCTATGTTTTGGCAGTAGTATTTCGGTCGTCTGAAAAGTCGAATTTGGAACGGTCGAGAGTTTGGAAGAAAGTTGAACTATACGCAGAAACTGTTGTGGTACGTTTCAATCCGGACTGCTGAAGGTGAAGTTGAAGAAGACATTGGATGTAAAGTTATCGGGTTACTGTAATCATAATCAGTTTGGATATAAAAAAATAAGAAACACGTGTTGATTGTCGATTGTAATAATAAATTGGTAAAAATAAACTGCGTAATTAAACAGAATCAGTTTCTGATCAAGTGTCCGTGTCTCTGTGGTGAAAAATCCTCATTCCTCCGTGAAAAATGGATGGCATTTTCATAAAAGTTTTCCCACAATATATAGTTGAATAAGAGGAAACTGCTTGAGTAAAGGTGATTTTCGTATGAAATCCTCTGTTTGCTTTACGTTAATATTTCGCTCGTCTGCTCCTAGAGCGCTCTGCTAGCTTTCTGTTCAAGTGTCTGTGCGTCCGTTAGTGTGTCTGTGTGCCCGTCTGTCTTTGATCAAACAGCAACAAGTATCGTCATATGTTTTTGAAAATCATTCAAATTCTATTCAATAGTTTCAGAAAATTGTCTCTCTTGATATGTATTTTAAAACATTGGTGTTTTATTTTTCGAATGTTAGTGATTGGCTGTGATGTTGGTTTTTATTTGACTATAGTTAAAATTAAATGGTTTTAAAAAAATTTTACAGGCAGAGTGCAATCAAAATTTTAATGTTAGTTAGCTTCCTCTATACAGTTTCCTATGTGAATTCCGACATTGACCGTTGGATTGCAATGTAAACCAGTTTCTTAGCCCTGGAGGAGGAAATATAATATCCGAAAGCTCGGTGAAAGAGACGTTTTATTTTGTTAGGCCCTAACCCTGATTGACGACTACTAAATTTTAATGTATTCAAAAGTAAGCTGGGTCACCACTGAGCTAGTATTTGGTTCGTTTTGTGGGCAAACTTCTCAAATCGACCTAACGACCAGGTATATAAACCTACCAATATAGATTCGATTACTATACCCACATTTTTGCTGGCGAAGGGCGATTAATCGATTCCTAACGGCAGTTTTTCAGCGGAATGGAATTTCAAGGTGTTGAGAGTGAGGATAATTTGGATACACTTCTTGATTTTGTGATTTTCGAACTCCTGTTCGCCGAACAAGGAAGAACTGTTTGATCGATGCACAGCACTGGTTCATTTATACGTCATACTATGATTAATAGTATCGTCAATATCAAATATTAATCGTTTGAAATATTTAAACCATTGGTTGATTTATGGACGTTAAAATATCTTCATTGTTCTTGAGTTTTCTTGCATCCTGTTTTCTTTTCTTGCATTATTATTATTATTTTCTACGTGGACTGATTCCCATTTAAAATCAATCACGATTTCCCAACTTTGAGAAAACTTTTTTCCTCGCTGAGACTTTATTTTTTTTTTTTAACGTGAGACATGTATTTAATTGGAAAGTATTTTCCAATGGTGTCCAAGATTTGAAATTCATAAAACTGATGAAATAAGGGCGCTATGGCCGTTTCAGTGTCATAAAGTGAAAAACTAAATCTTGAAACTGGAACTCTATAACTTATCTCTTACTCTCTTTACTTACTCCATATCTCTTACTGTTGTGTGTATACCCATAAGCGAGAAACTACTCACGCCTCGCGGAAGCGTCAATAATTATTATCCCTAATGGACTACCGACTCTCTAGACGAGGATTCACTGCCATGCCCAGGACGTGGACAGTTTAGATAATATTGGTTTTACACGTAATTGGCCTTACCTTACCCAAACTCGAGACCGAGCACCCAAGCAAGCGTCGTAGGTCCCACTTTCGTGTTACGGCCAATTATTAACAACAACCGGTTGTCGGTCGGTATCCGACTGAAGCAGCTGAGCCCCTTGTTCTCCGACTAATAATCGTTGCGACGGGCTTCTCGACCCGATAACCAGCGTAAAATAAAAGAGAGAGACTATTAAACTAATTTAGACGAATTTCACATACTCAAAGCAAAACGCTGGGCTTTTCGCTACTCCAGCGACCATCAAAATAGAGGAAGATTAATAGAGATGTGTTTAAATATCGAGGACGTGACAGAAAGAGTTATGCTACCCGTACCAATCAGAAGACAGCGGAGATGCTGATCAATTTCGCTAGCACGGTGATGATGGTAGCGAGGTGTGTCAAACTCATTTTCCTCTCCCGTTTCTAGACCAACTTTATAATCGTTCGCCTTAATAGATTCAAGCTTTCTCGGTCATTATAGATCTTCTCGACGATGACTCCTAATGTTGGACGTCACATCCTCAATTTCATCTCTTGCTGTATTTTTTACGAGTCTGAATCATGTCGCCATGTCATTCAAAAATATCCCATTTTCAATCCCACTCTTCAACCGGTTGTCTCCAAAGAAGGGAAAAAATTGATAGTTGTATTTTTTCTCAGACTCCATGAAAAATATCATGAACTGCTAAAACCGCGAGGTTTACCATGAATGATATACATATTTAAAACGGAAAATTAAATCTCTAGATCCGTGATTTTCAATACGCGATAACGTGTAACACACTGTCTATTGGGAATTAATTACCTACCTATGATTCAGGGATCAGCTGATGATACGTTAAAGCGTCGCTAAAAATAGGCTTGGGTTCCGAAACTGAATCCTATGGTATGATATGAGCGCAGAGAATTGCATTGGTGAGTTAACAAAGGTCGAAATCATGCTTGCATAGAAAGTCCGGGGTGAGCTACCCTCATGGAGCAGCAGGTTAAATTAAATGATCGCTAACGAATTGCGCAACGCTGTGGCTAGAGAGAAAAAAAACGTCATTCCTTTTTTCCAATTCATGTATTTCATTGTTCGTAGTTCAATTCTAAACGGGCGGGATTGATGTTCCGATAAATTGAATCAGTTCCCTTCACATAAATATCAGCTTACAGGATGTTCCTACCGAACCCTCTTTCGAACAAAACTCCAAGTTGTCTCTGCCGATGCCAGTAGCCCGTGAGTCACGGCAAATAAATTACTTTGATTTACGTAATAGAGGTTGTGGCAGAGCATATATAAAGAGTGTATCACGGCTACTCTTCTCGTTCGGCTCTAGCAAGCTCAATGTCCCGTAAAATACGTTTACAGCAGAGGGCAAGCATCGCACCACCACAACTAATCTGAGCATGGATGTATGAGTTACTATGTACCTACATCTTTATCTCTCCTCTCTTCTCCCATTCTTTATCAATGTGGTAGGGAGCAGTTCTCTCTGTCAGTCTCCGCAGCTTCCTCATCGCGTATTTGTTGCTCAAGCATCTTTTCCCCTGCGTCCGTTCTTCATCCTTTCCTGCGGTTCTCACCCCTTCCGTTTGGTGTTAGGGTGGATGACAACAATGAAAAACCACGCCCACTTTTGTGTTCCTCCCCCTTTGAGCGAGAGGTGGAACAAATCTTGGAGCGTAGTTTAACTGGAAAGCGGTGAGACTTGCAGTTAAAAAGCCAATACCCGGTCTGCACATAGAGCGTCTTTCATGATTTTATTTCAATAATACGTCAACGGCCAATTTATATTCAGTGGAGGCGGTTTGATGGAACGATTGTTGCTAAACTTTTCACAAATTCAAAAATGTTACCCATACTCAAACTTTAACACTATCGTAACTGCTAATAAACAGCTTTAGATAATTTTATATGTATTTTCCCTCAACGCCAAGATTTCTGACCATCAAAGCTTGGCAAAAATTATAATGATACATTCATTGATTGAAACGGTATTGAAAGGGCTAGTGACTTTATAAACCATCGAGTAATGTCTGAATTTTTTAAACTAGCTCTCTTTGAAGAATACGGAGTTTCAATATCCATAGACCAATGCTTGCATTAAAACATTTGGACGTTTACTACCGGGTGGAAGAAAGCCTACATTGTATCGCGGTTAGTGAAGCTCGGGTGCTTGTTACTCGATGGTAATGAAGAACTTCGCTTAGGTAAAAAAACGCTGCAGTTGTACAGTGGTTTATTATTCCTTCGCTTCAATAATGATTTAAGAAGACTATCCACTTCTGATAGTAATTATTTCGACCATAAGTGAACGTTCCACGTAACTATATGGGAAAACTCGGTAGCGACTATTTTAATTTGAATCATTTTTATTTTTCTTAATTTCCCAATTAAAAGCTAAGTTTTTTGCCCTACCATACAGCTACAGAGAGTGTTTGACGACCATTCCAATGAGTATGGAACGATTTTTATAGCTCGAAGAAATCTCGAGCTATACCCTCATGTCAAATTTCTGGAAATCTCCCAAATTCGACCTAAAAGCTGCGATAACTACTCAAGAACCAATTACGCTATCGACCCCGCAATGGTCCCGTTCGATTCAGCGTCGAAAAATCTTCAGAAATTGATACCAAATACACATTTTTCTGAAAAACCTTGGAAAATATTAATTTTCTCCCCTTCAAAACCCCGCAATAAATACCCTTAAAATTGAGCTAGCAATGTCGGCTGACAGACAGAATCGTTTTTATTGGATATTCAAAACACATTTTTTGACATAAAGTGGAATATATCTCGAGAGCTATTATATACAATAGCCATTTTCTAATTTTTAATCGATTCTACATTAAATTTCCTTCATTTTCTTCCACAGCATCTAATCATTCCGATTTCGCGAATGAGACGAAAAAAAATTCCAATGTTGAAACTTCAAAAGTATGAAAATCGAAAGAAATTCGAAAAATATTATCAATCGTTCGAATTTTATTTTTTCCACCTCGAATTCGAATTCTACGTCTAATTTCCTGTAGGAATCATTAATTAATCAAATTTGAACAGTACTGTAAGTATTCGCAACGGATTTTCAAAGATGAAAAACGTAGGAACGGTGAAGCACTATAACGGGAAAAACTAAACGTTCCCGAAACATTTCGGTCGTTTTGGCGTCATATTCGGATTCAGCATTAAATTTCCTATAAGAGTAGCTTCCAAAATCGCTTTAAAACGAAAATTTAATTTTTCACCATTACCGTTGCCAGCGGCGGCCGGCGAAAAACTCGATTTACGGAAAATAATTTCTCTGGCTCTGTTTAAACTTTTTTCACCAAATTTTTTGCTATGTACGTGTGTAAGGCGTTCAAATGAAGACTCCTGCATAATAAAACAATTGATTATCATAAATTTTGACCCCGAAAATCACGGTTAAAGTCCAATTTTTGAGCTTTCAAAAACCGATTTTTTTGGACCACTTGCAGATTTTTCCGAGAAATGAAAAAAATCACAAAAATACATCTTGGTAAGACACAACTTTCCTGAAAATTTCAGATTTTTATCTGTATTGAGAGAGGAGTAAAAAATCGTTAACTGTTCGGTTGAAAAAAATCGCAGGGGTACCCCTTGGATTTTTCGCGAAAAATTTTTTGGAATAGATTTAGCTCAAATTCAGCATAATGATACTTGATGATGTGTATATCAATAATATATAGTTCATTCTTTGTTTCTTTCGCACTAAATAGATGAAAAGAACGGTTGAAGTTGAAAAATGTCATGTTTTCGTGTATAGTCTACTAATATTGTTGAATAACGCAAAAACGGTTGAAAAATGGATAGGTACATTACATTGGGAAAGTGTGGACAGTTAAATGACCTATCTTTTGGTATATTCAAACATCTGAATTGACGACTTTTGGTTTGAGTTATCCACTGTGCAAGATGCAAATCTTGGAAAACATCTAATTCTATAATATATAGCAGTGAAAAGGACAACAACGTTTCTCATAAAATTGCGATAACTCGAGAACTATTAGAGCTATTTCGACCACGTTATCGTCTCATTTGATTCAGCGTTCAAAAATCTATATAAATTGATAGTAAACACACCTTTGTCCAAAAAAGTTGGAAAATAAGAATTCTCCTCCTTCAAAAACCTCCAAAAATACCCTTAAAATTGATGTAGGGGGTTGAACAATTAAGCCATTGTCATTTCATTTTGGGGAAAATTTCAAATATGTAGCTCTTATAGTTTTGTTTTTGACGGCGCACGGACAGAAACGTTTTTATTGGATATTCTGATTCTACATGCTTTGAAACGTGCAGCATCAAATTTTGTGAGGAAGGGTGAGGTTGAAATTTTTTTCGTGAACGATCACATAAACCATTGTAATTATTCACAAAAAAAAAACGTCCAATTAATCCATAACGCTCAATTTTCGAGATACACTTGTGTTTTTGATTTACTCTGGCGTCGAACATGTATTCCTCAGAGAAACGTGAAAAATTTAGCAAAAAATACATCCCTTTTTGTGATTATTGGAGGAAAAAATCACTGAACGGTGCCTCGCACAAATATTGTTTTTTCTCGAATTGTTACCGTATTGCGGGGACCTCAAATTGAGCAGAGAATTCCCACGAGTTGGTTTGTGGCGGATCTTCGGCCCAACGCGCGGATTGATCGGGCGTCTGGGGAGAAGTAAAGCCTACCGTGTCCAATCAAGTTAACCGCGTCTTCGATCGGCTATTAAGCATTGTACCTTTGTAAGTTAAGTTATTGCGACGCCAGGAGTATGATACATGTATTGAAAAAAAAAAGATTTTATGAGAAAAAAGAACCGATTGTTGCTCAGTATTTATTGTCCCTAATGCCTTTACTTTGATTCGTTCCTTTTAGATTCCTCGATAGAAGAAGAACTTGTAAAATAACTAGGAACCGTTCCGCCAAGAAATCGAGTTCGTTTTAACTAGATTAAAAAAATTCTATTCCAAGCGCTATAAGTACCAACCCAATTCCTTTTCAGTTTAAATTGTTAATTTTTTCCAATCAAATCTAACTTCAGTTGAAGTCAATTGTATCAACAGTTGTTGCATCTTAAGACTCAAAAAATGAGCTTAGAGTTGAGCTCGCGCTCATCGACGGGATTGTTGGCAAAATTTCCACGTTAGCTCTTGCTATCTTCAAAAAGGTGTTGTCGATGAACGGCGGACGAACGGAATCTGCGTATACGACGTTCATCGGCGCATTTCCCAAAATCGACTTTACAGGAAGCGTGATTTTTTGGTTTATTATTCAATAATAAACCATTAAAATCGCCCAAGAAGGAAAATTTTTTAACACCCCTCAAAATTTGATGTTTTACGTTTCAAGGCATGTAGAATCCGAATATCCAAATAAAAAATTCCGTCAAGCCGTCAACACTTTGCTTACGAAACTATAAATGCTAAATTCTTGAAACTGCTACCAAAAATCAATCTTGGTCTGAATGGCTCAATTCTTCAGCCAAATCGCTACATCAATTTTAAGGGTATTTGTGGAGATTTTTGAAGGGGGAGAATTATTTTTTCCAACGTTTATATCAATTTGTATAGATTCTTGAACGCTGAATCGAATGAGACAATAAGGTGGTCGAAATAGCTCTAATTGTTCTCGCGTTATCGCAGCTTTTGTGATGAACTTGGGAGACTTTCAGAAATTTGGCATGAGGGTAAAACTCGAGAGTTCTTAAGGCTACAAAAATCGTTCTGTACTCGTTGTTATGCTCGTCAAACACTCTTCCCTTTAGGTGAAAAATTTAGCTTTCAATTTAAAAGTTAAGAAAAATAAAAATGGTTAAAAATTTAATAGTTGCCACGGAATTTTCTCTTCTAGTTACCAATCTGTTGTTTTGTGGTTACATTTACAAATGTTCGGGATAATTACTATCGCGAATAAATAGTCATCACATTTCATTATTGAAGCAAAGGAATAATAAACCACTTAATAATCATTTGCAGCATTTTCCTAAGTTGTAGTGTTAACTGCGAATTTCGCCCAAAGAGAATTATCCCGTTACTAGAATAACATATAGCGCATGAAATAAGTATCTTGGTGGTACGGTAATGAGTTACCCAGCCATATTTTGCAACCAGTTGTGAGAGAAAATTTCTTTCAAAATGGACTCGTTAAATGTGGCGATTTCCCTTCACAATCACGTTAAACTATCTTCGTACAGAGGGGAAGATAATGTCACCGATCATTGTTATTGAACGTTAAAGTGAATAAACGAACGATTTCCAACGTGACAAATAATCATTGAGTCGCTCCCCTCTAAAAGCTACCGTCCCATTAATCATTCGCATCACAACTCACCGTTAAAATGAAGCTGAAAAAATCCGAATAGTAAAAAGGCGATTGACAATACGAAACTGACCGATCTGTATTCAGGTATCGACACCTTACGCTTTGTCACCAAAGATCCATTATCTGCCGTCCGGAATACTTTTCTCTTTTTTTTCTTCTTTCAATCGATTTCCTACAAAAAGAAACTCCCGGCATTAAAACCAGTCGGAAACAAAAGGGATTTCCACCGAGTCCCCCAACCATTCAAACGGAATCATTTTCCACTTCAATAAAAAGCTATATTGTGTCGAAAGAGCTTTCAAAACGGCGTTTGGAAAAAATCTTGATAACCGCTTCAATAGGGGAAAAAATCCTCGGAAACGCGAATGACTGAGGGAGAGCTCGTTTTGATTTGGTTGTTGAAAAACATGGAAAATGGTCGCCCGTTGTTGTCGTCAATCTCCTGTTGTGAAAAATGAGCAGAACATTATCTTCATTTTTATTCACGCGAATCACTGTACTGTTCTATAGCATAATATTTTTTTTTCTTACTTTTCATTATGGTAGGTAAGCGTTTGTTAGCGATTCCGATTCATCGGCAAGATGTTCTGCTGAGAAAGTGCGATTTTCATGAGCGATTCACCGCTCGCAGCGATTCAACGTTACAGACAGACCAACATTGAAAATGTCGCACAGTCAGACACGGACCACCTACCTGGCCGTGGCTAGAGCCGCGGATGTCAACAGAGCGGAATGAATTGAAATCGTTCTTTTCTTAGTTACACTTGGTTGGTTCCGTGTTTTCAAAACAAATTGTCGTCTTGTCTGGAGGAAGAACCGATTGAAGTGAATTGCCGAGGAAGAGCCTACTTCAATTCAGTTACGGTTGAGAGAGGGAGTTTACATCCCCTTCTGCTCCAACGAACGACTAATTAATTGGCAATTTCAATGGTTCTTACTTCTCCCTCAGGCTGGATCTATTTTTAAAATTAATTATTACGTTTAAATATAATGGTTTAATAATTTTATTCACAGGTCAATATAAACGACGTAAGTATTTAATATTATTATTTCAATGAAGATTCAGGTAGATACTGTAATGTCATGTGCCGGGCGAGATAATTGAGAACATTCGAAATTAAAATTAATATATTGCGCCTGATGGAACATAAATGGAAGTATAGTTTGCATAACGGAGCATTTAGAAAACATCTATGGAAACTGTGCGGGGAGGAGGATGAAACGGCCTCTCATCTCATCCTCGACTGCCCAGCACTGGAGCACGCACGCTTCAGGGCTTTTGGGACTTATATGGGCCAAAAATCCTTGGAAAGTGGTTATCTGGTGAGGGAGCTCCTGGACCTTCTTAAAGGGACAAGCTTTCTCGCCTGAGAATACTGGGGGAATAGTACAATGGACCTCAAGGTCTAAGTACAGGCGGTGGGACGATAAGTTCGGTCTATCATAAAAAAAGTTTGCATAGACTCGAAATCTAGGGGGTCCTAAGCAAGAATGAATCTCCCAGATAAAGGAATATGTAACAAGCCAGAAATATACAATCAGTGAGACAACTGATGTACTACATAAAATGTCCCTAACATTACAGATACCAAGCAACTTTTACTTTGTATTTTTTTATATATACTTTGTTTGATATATGTGTTTCAGACACAATTTGCGAGTGAGATTTTAGAAATCGAGGTTCGGCGTCAATAGGAATCTCTCCGTTGCCAACAAACGATTGTGGTGTGAAAGAGTGACAGCATTACTGAACATCTGATGAGTCAATCAATGCACATAAAAGTCTTACTTCCTATTCAATGCTGTTCGGCATTATTTTGTGCTGGATCAGAATAGCTTGCAATTGTACAATTAAATTGAAATATTATTTTTTAATTGACTTCTCAAAATACCAAAAATTGCTTGGTCTTGCTTTTACTGTATTTCCCTGTCATCGTCTCATCACTTTCTAATCAAACGTAGAAGATTGCATTTCTTGGACATTTGTACATATATCTAAAAGTTGGAATTCTTTTCCGGAAGTTGGGCTTCTTTCGGCATATTAAATGGTGCGCCCTACCTTTCCCAATTTTTTCACTGTCCCAGAGAACTTCTTGCTCTCTTCTGTTTTCAATTCAGCCCCAGATGGACGTTTTTTTGGTTGGCTCATTTCAATACCTACTTAAAAACCACGACATTATTAGTACCTCATATAACAAGGAATTTGGAACTGATTTGACTTTAAATGTAATGTATTCATATTTTCATATACTGTACTCTATTTGGCTTCGTCCTGTCCAAACTGACCGACTACCTAACTCATACATAATAAACGCACAGTACAGTATTATTTTTTAGTTGGCAAAGCTGAGGCACAAATTTCATGAATTCATCAAAGACTGATTTTATTACTATTATAATTATAAATATTATATAAATGTAATAATTAAAAATGTAATACTTATATATTATATAATTATAACTTAATAGTATTATACTATACTAGGGGACTTCCTCGGAGGGGGGCTTCGCCACCACAGCTATCGCGCACGGTCGGCCCGTCGGAGGGGCTGCGCCCCTCCTCTCGGGGCTAACATATCATTTTGTGGGGTTATTGTCCTTCTCACTACTATATACAGTATATAGTATATAGTATAGGTATAGGTATAGTAGTTAGTAGTTCATTATTTGTGTATGGAGAGTGGGAATCTATAGTTGTTATTATAGTGGGTAGTACTTAGTAGTTGCTATAATTTGGTATGTAGGTGGTGGTGTTCGAACGTACTTTGTATCATAAAGTATTGGGTTTTTCAACTGGAGCAAAGTTGTAGCAGAATTAAATGTAACAACTGTAAGTTTTCCAAGATTTGTAACTTGCACAGTGGATAACTCAAACCAAAAGTCGTCAATTCAGATGTTTGAATATACCAAAAGATGGGCAATTTAACTCTCCACACTTTCCCAATGTAATGTACCTATCCATTTTTCAACCGTTTTTGCGTTATTCAACAATATTAGTAGACTATACACGAAAACATGACATTTTTCAACTTCAACCGTTCTTTTCATCTATTTAGTGCGAAAGAAACAAAGAATGAACCATATATTATTGATATACACATCATCAAGTATCATTATGCTGAATTTGAGCTAAATCTATTCCAAAAAATTTTTCACGAAAAATCCAAGGGGTACCCCTGCGATTTTTTCCAACCGATCAGTTAACGATTTTTTACTCGTCTCTCAATACAGATAAAAATCTGAAATTTTCAGGAAAGTTGTGTCTTACCTAGATGTATTTTTGTGATTTTTTTCATTTCTCGGAAAAATCTGCAAGTGGTCCAAAAAAATCGGCTTTTGAAAGCTCAAAAATTGGACTTTAACCGTGATTTTCGGGGTCAAAATTTATGATAATCAATTGTTTTATTATGCAGGAGTCTTCATTTGAACGCCTTACACACGTACATAGCAAAAAATTTGGTGAAAAAAATTTAAACAGAGCCAGAGAAATTATTTTCCCTAAATCGAGTTTTTCGCCGGCCGTAATTCCGAGCTCCGCTGGCAACGGTAATAGTGAAAAATTAAATTTTCGTTTTAAAGCGATTTTGGAAGCTACTCTTATAGGAAATTTAATGCTGAATCCGAATATGACGTCAAAACGACCGAAATGTGTCGGCAACGTTTAGTTTTTCCCGTTAAGGTGCTTCACCGTTCCTACGTTGTTCATCTTTGAAAATCCATTGAAATTCTTACAGTACTGTTCAAATTTGATTATTTAATGATTCCTACAGGAAATTGGACGTAGAATTCGAATTCGAGGTGGAAAAAATAAAATTCGAACGATTGATAATATTTTTCGAATTTTTTTTCGATTTTCATACTTTTGAAGTTTCAACTTTGGGATTTTTTTTCATCACGTTCCCGAAACGGGATAGATTAGGTGCTGTGGAAGAAAATGTAGGAAATTTAACGTAAAATCCATTAAAAATACGAAAATGGCTGGTTTTCATTAGCGATCTTCTCCGCGGAAACTCACAATTTTCATGAAAAATTGGCCATTCCGTCTTCAGCCGACACCAAATAGCAGAATTCAGGCCATTAAGAACGAAAATAAAAAATAGGCGCCTTCCCCATCGAGAGACGTTGAATGGGAAAACTGAGTCTGCCATAACGCATGGGATAGAAATGAATTCAAGGCATTCGTCTGCCATTGGGCTCGAAGGCAAACCAACCCAATGGGGCATTGTGATTTCAACAGGAAATAAAAACCGTAAAAGCTTTCAATTTTCGAATTTAATTTTTTATAAACATTTTCAATTGGTTTTCTCTTCTTCTGGAGGAACTTTTGAAAATAACTACAGCGCATAAATTAAGGAATAACTTACGATTACTGTTTATAAAAATGTTTTCAACATCAACGGTATATATCATAAAGAAACATTTAAAAAAGAATATTATCACAAACAACATATGGAATAAATAATATTACTCCAACGTTGAAAAAATCCACAGTCTGTTTTTATTTCTTTTTTTTCAACTTACAATAGGACGTCACCATTGTGTTCGATTTATCTCTATACAGGGGGTCAAATTTACATTTTATTTTACACAAAGGGGGAAATACTGACACGCACGACGGACCGCCATCCTTACACTGATTTTACAATATTATGTCCACTATATATTCTAATGAGAGTAAATGGATAACAGGCTGCCGTTTGAAACAAATATTAGAAAATGGCACCGGAGCGGGAAAAATAATTAAGCGAACTCAAAGAACAACAATATTTTCAAGATAAAACGGCGGTTCTCCTTTTTTTTGCTATTTTCAAAATTACTAAATAAACTACTGATAAAATCCTCGATTTTCACCAACTAGTTGACAATTGCATCGGAGGATTTTAATTATTGCGGTTTGATTCCAGTCTTTTTCACAAACGAATAGACGAATTTTGTCGAAATCAATTAATTTGTTAGTATTGTTAGTCTGAGCTAATATTCGTTGAATGATGTTACTTGGTTAAAAAATACTGATAAGGAATCGTACTTGTAATTGTGATGAGGAATTCGTACAGGATAGAAGACAAGGAAATTGTCACGTATTCCACTGATTTTAACATTTTTATATTGTTATATCGATTTCGGCGATTAGGCCATCATCGGAAAAAATCTTACAACTGATAATTCTACAGAGAGATTTAAGATATAACTCATTTGAAATCAGTGGAATTCGTGACAATCTCCTTGTCTTCTATCCTGGGGAAATGGAGTTCCACAATCTCAGCGCGAGTGCTCTAGTGAAAAAAAGTAACAATCATTGAAACGTTAGAGAAATCTGCTTTTTAAACTCATTCCTTTCGGTCTGTAGTTACTTCGCAATGACTTTCAATTTTTACATTTTTAAACCCTCAAATTAACGTTATTTTTAATTCTATAACTACGCTCGATTAAAACGGTTATGCGATCGTTTCGTAAAACGCAAACAGTTAAATAACGAGGAAGAAAATCTGTGTTTTTTTTTTTATCACAGTTGATTCACACGTTTAAACAATTTCCTCGGCAGGAAACCTTTAAAACTTTAAATCTGTTCTCTGTGAATATGTCGAGGGTGGAGAGCGGAGGAGGTGGCGTCGGTGGAGACGAACGATCGTTGGGACGAGGGAGGAAGTTGAGGCTGTTGCTGTTGAGGAGGCGGGAGCTCCGATTGTCATACGGCTGTCAGTGTCGGGCCGAACCTAAATGCTGGCGGGGGACAGTAGGTTGGCGGGTGCGTGTGCGGGTGTAGGTGAACGTGCGTGTGCGTCGGATGCGGCGGCGGGAGGTAGTAAAGGTTGAGGCTAGGGTGATGTCGAGGGGGCGAGGGCGGCGATGCGGGCGGGGGCCGTTGAGGTTGGGGCGGAGGCGTATCTGGTGAGATGAGACTTTCGATGTCGAAGGGGCGTTTGGGGCGCGGAGGCGGCTCTGAAGATGTAAGGGCGGGCGAGGGTGGACTGGCTAAGCGGCTACCTACGGCCACAACTGCGGTGAAGTCAACGGGTCGCGTTCGCGGTGGCTGCGCTGGCGGTGGAATCGGCGGCTGAGGGGCGGTCGACTGGGGCCCGCTCGGAGGAGGTAACACAAATCTGCAACAGAGGAAATCAACCAACGATTGTTACAGGGTCGATCGATTGTTGTCATTAGCACCAAAGAACTATCCAAAGTCCGGTATTTGGAATATTCATGGTTTAGGACAGTGGTCTCCAACGGAGGGCCCGCGGGCCACATTCGGCCCGCGAACAGAATTTTTACGGCCTGCAGAAAATTAGCGTACTGAAAAACAAAAGTTATTTTTATCTGATGATATACTTTTTTAGCATTCACCTTTAAATAAATACAGCACTCATCTCTAACTTCTCACTTTGTGGCAAGAACGCAAGACACTCAAAAACCACCGCTGAGCTCTCAATTATAAAAAATAAATTTTGTGTGAACGAGGTGGGGGGAGGGGGCCCGGCTTTCAGCCTTGAAACATTGCTGCCCGCCTACCCCCCAAAAATTTACAATGTGAATGTGGCCCTTGAGTAAAAAAGGTTGGAACTCCCTGGATTAGGAGTTTTCGACGTGCTACACTTGAGAGGTGTTCACAGGCTTGCGTCAATGCGTTTGGGTTGCTGCGTTTTGCATTCTGATTCGCTGGGTGAGAGCGTTCCCGCGTCGGATAGCCAATCAAACGCAGCGACGCAATCGCATTTGATGGATGCCTGTGAACCGCGCATTGCAAACGCTTTTTTTTACATCCATGTTTACTTATTGAATGAAAGTATTGAGATCGTCTGAAAAGTCGAATTGGGTCCTGTTGGAAGAAATTTCTTAGTACTATACTCAGAATCACTTTTTGAACAAGTGTCCGTCTGTCAAAAAGTGACATAAATCGCCATATCTTCATGAAAAAATGAATGGAACTCAGAGAAATTTTCAGGAAGTGTTTTCCAAGTAGATGAGCAAAATAAGCTCTTATTGAATTTCGAACATACATTGGAAAACACTGAGCGTTTGAAGTATAACCAACGGTTTTTGTGTTTCGATTTTTACAGGCTATAAAGTCAGTGGTTTTCTACGTTTGAGGTGTTGAAATGTTTGTTAAGTGCGAGCAGATATAACTTGATTATTCACTATTATACCATTGTAATCGCCCAAGAAAAAAATTTTCTAAGCCCCCTCAAAATTTAATGTTTTACGTTTCAATGCATAAAGAATCCGAATGACCAATAAAAATAAAACCTGCAAATGATTGTACAGTGGTTTATTATTAAATTCCAACAAGCCTCATTACCTCTTTTGTAAGTAGAATAGCTTCGCCGAAACGCATAACCGTGACACTAGGAACAGCACATCGACTTTCATTCTCCCGTTATGTCGCACTACAATATTTCAAAATTCATTTCTATCTCGCAGTATTCGCCTATATAATGCCTTACCGAAAAATTTGAAATCAGTCAAGACCTTTCAGTCGTTTAAAGCGAACCTCCAGCGTCATTTCCTTAATCTCTGTATTGTAATATTTATTTCCTTTTGAGTACACACACATGTATTTCTATTACCTATATTATTTTTTACTTGACTCGAATTAGAATTACTTTAATTTGTATATCCTAAGAGCGACCATGCAGTGAGTTTATAATTTTCTAGAAGCAACTTGTTAATTGTAAGAATGGGCACCTTTTGTAAATAAAACCTTATCAAATCAATCATCATATCCCCTCATCATGACAATATCAGAAAAACAGCGACACCCAAAAGATAAACAAGGAAGTAATAATTTTCTAAGATGCAAGAACGCCCTAATGAGCGCCACTGTTCGATTCTTCATCAGTGTGGTAGGTTTAGTTTTTTGGTTTATTATTCAATAAAAAAATCATCGAAATCGCCAAAGAAAAAAAAAACATGTTCTAACCCCCTCAAAATTTGATGTTTTACGTTTCAAGGCATGTAGAATCCGAATATCCAATGAAAAAAATTCTGTCCGTCCGCCGTACGCAGTCAACAATTTTCTGACGAAACTATAAAAGCTAAATTCTTGAATTGTTCACCAAATTCAATCGTCGCCTGATAATCGCTCGATTCTTTAGCCAAATCGCAACCTCAATTTTAAGGGTATTTTTGAGGAGGAGAAAATTCATATTTTCCTACTTTATATAGAAAAAGCGGTATTTGTTATCAATTTCTATAGATTTTTGGACGCTGAATCGAATGAGACGATCGCGGGGTCGATAGCTTTATGGGTTCTCGAGTTATCGCAGCTTTTGAGTCGAATTTGGGAGATTTTTAGAAATTTGACACGAGGGAATAACTCGAGAGTTCTTGGAAATAAAAATCGTTCAATACTTGTTGGAATAGTTGACAAACACTCTCTCTAGCTGTACCGTTAGGTAAAAAATTTAGCTTTTAATTTGGAAATTAAGAAAAATAAAAATGATTACAATTACAATAGTTGCTAAGGAGTGAGGCATCGAAATGCTCCGTAAGAATGGAATCGTCCCAAATGCGTGATTTTTTTTGGGGCGACCGATTTTTTCAAATTTTTGAATAATTAATTTAAGAACGCCCTGGGTACACAACTCCTCTAATTTATAGTTCTCATTTCTATCTGCTTCAAAAAATTTGTCTATAGTCGACGCTACCTTTAGCAGTTCCAGTGAATAGTTTTTCAAATTTTGATTAGGCACTTTCAATTCCCTCGATTATATCCACATTGAGATGAAACGACTTGTGATATTCTACTTGTCAAGCCCAATTCAAATATAGTTCATTTTCTTGTACAACGGAATATTTCCATAGCTGCACAAACTGACTAAACGGTTCATGAATTTGATAGACATAATTTAACGTGTCATCGGTTTCTTCATAAGCTGATTTCGACGTTTCATCGCTCTTCCGATAGCCTCAGTCAGCAAATTATTGTTTCCACGCCGTTTATTATTCCGCTGCGCAATCGGCGGTCTCGAATTTGTAATGTCACCGTTCGACAATAAAACCATCAGGTTTGCAGACTGTGTTTTGAGTCGTAAAATTCCCGGAATAGTGCTTCTTCATTATCTCATCATGATTAGCGACTTTATCAAGCGGTTTTTCTTCTCGTGATAAAATAGGTACCTATCGAACTTGTAAGCTCAACGTCCAAAGAAATTTAAATATTTAAAAAATTTGAAACATAAAAATTAGCCATTTGCTTTACTGTATATCTCTTTTTTTCCTTTCAGAATTTTTTTTAGTTTACCAATAAAGCTCAGTATGTTAAGCCCGTTTAAGGTAACGTACTTCGAAGCGAATTAATGGAGTAACTGACCATGGAAATGCTACAATATATAGGTAAAAAAAATTACGCCTTACTTTCCGTGAAATAAAATTCCGTCGGGAGGTTTGAAGAGCCAAGACCTAAGGAGGGAACCTATTGTTCGCTAGTACAATCACTGTAGAAATTTCATTCCGGCAAATGAAGAAAAATATCAATTTTTCACTATTTCTTCGGAGACAATTTCCAAAAAAAAAAAAAAAAATTCATTTAACTCGAATAATCGTCTACTCTAAAACTTGATTTTTACTTGGATTACGTTATAAATGGGAATATTCTATCCAAAGAGTAGACAACATTCGAACGGAAGTATTTTTAGAATTTAAAAAATAATAATAATAATAAATAAAATAAATAAAATTAAATTAATAAATAAAATAATAGATATATCTTCGTAAATGCGCAGAAACAATTTCTGTCAATTATGTGTGAACTTTACTCCATTTAAAATATTCGTATTTTCAAAAATTCAAAAATTGTCTACTCTGTGAATGTGCAAAATCTGGCCTTTTTGGAATCCAAGTTACACACAGTACATACAAGAACGTTAGCGTACAATGTTTTTAACCGAGTTGAATTTGGGCCACTAGAGATTTTTACCCCTTGAAAAATGAAACGTTGATTTCAACCGAATAGTTCATTTCGTATTAGAAATTTATCGCAGAATTCGAATTTGTAGGAAAAATTAGTGTATTTTATCGACTATTTACAGTTTTCCAATATTTCAGCAACGCATCTAGTCATCCTCATCTGACGATTCTCGACCAGTTTCTAAGCATTTCATTTCAACATATGTTTACCCATATACCTACTCTACTAATATTGTAAGTTACCAACCGATGAATCTTATTATATACCAATCGTGACATATTTCCCATGCAACATAAATATATTTTCTGTATAGGACGAATCCTTTTCTGAGTTGACTAACTGGGACTAACTTAAACATACCATTCTAGAAGATACTTCCCCTCAATTGGTTTTATTTTGTGAACCACGAATGCAGTACTTTCTATATCACATACTAGAACTAGACGTATAATATTTTAATCAAGCTGTTCTCTTTGCCCGCAAGTTAAAATGTATCAAATACTATTACACGTACAGAGAATTTCCTGAAGAGGCCACGAAGGCGAAAACTCTCAAAATAATGAATAATACGAGAGAGAACGTCACTACGCTCAACACCAACCTCGAAAAAATAACATTAGATTTCCAACCATAACAAGGTAAGAACTGTGTCTTCCGTAGCTATATATTATTTTCAAATTTATGCAGATGATAATAGTTTTGATTGACATAAGTAATAACATGAAACGAGTTTTCTGAACCGATGCAATGCGAAGGGCGTCTCTGAAGACGAACAAATTAAGTGTTAAGTGGACGGAAGATAAATTAGTGCCGCAAGAAATTGAGAACGACCTCATTAGAATTCAAATTATATGAACAATAAGACATTTAAGACTAATTATGCGCTCATTGTGTTCACTGATTATTTTCTAACGAACTAACGTTATGATTGACTCTTTAAACAGTTGCATTTTGTGCAGTTTTTACAGAGCAAGCAAAATTTCAAGAATAATCTCCGGTGCCTTTGTAAAAATTCATACCGGCTCGTTTTTAGCACCAAACGAACGACACGTTTGATTAAAACATAGCTCACAAAATTGATGTATTCAAATAAGTGGTACTGAATTTGTACCACTGAACTGAATTTGTGATGGAACTAGGAGGCCCCATACATAAATTAGTTACTGTCCATAAAAACAGTCTTACAATCAGTGAAAAAACGGAAGGTTCGGAAAAATCGCCGCAGCTCATTCGCAGCTCAATAATATTCATGCATCAATGTCAGGTATATGATTTTTATTATTATATATACTACCTACTTGATCAGTTAATAGTGCGTTCGAAGAACTTTTGTCAAGCCAACCATATTTAAATTATGGTTAAACTGCGATTGTGGACGTACCTGTTGAGATTGGCTAGGGCGGCTAGTTCATTCTCCAGACGATCTTTGTCCGACTTGAGCAACTTAAATCGCTTCCGTCGCCTGAGGAGGGAACCGTTTTCGAACATGTCCAAAGCGGCTGGATGAAGCGTCCAATATGCACCTTTACCAGGCCGGTCCGGTCTTCTCGGAATCTTTACGAAACAATCGTTAAACGATAAATTGTGTCGTAACGAATTCTGCCACCGTTGAGTATTGCGACGGTAATAAGGGAAACGATCGCTGATGAAACGGTAGATATCCGCAAGGGGAAGCATCTTGTCAGGTGAGCTCCAGATGGCCATCGCAGTCAACGAAATGTACGAATAGGGTGGCTTCTGATCACCGTACGACTCCCGGCAGGGCCGCGGCATTTTTTAAACGTACACTTGACACTGGCCTAGTTGATGACTCGACTGGTTCTACAATGATAATGATAGTGTGTAAAAAAAAATATTACTACTAGAACGTGGCAAGTATGCCTGGTGTCGAAGTGATATCTTGCTGGTCTGTGGCCAACGAGTGAACACGGCAGACTGACTACACGAGCACGGCCTCGACCGTTCGGTTGGGAAGGAGACTCGAAACAGCCTGGATGGAACTGACGACTTCCCTCTCTTCGATCAGACGAGGAGTTACTTTTACGAAGGGTGGAGCCGAAGTAGCTGCTATATATGTGGTAGTGGTGGTCAAAATGAACAAGAGGGCGGTCCTGAGAGGCCAAGTTATACCTCACTATTGGTGCTCGCACGCCAGCCCAACTCGACCAATCGGATCGAAGCAAACACCGCCCCAATTCGACGACGCGTCGTAGTTCTCATAACGTTTCCAGCTTCATCGGCTTCTTTCCTCAAAACGATATCGTCAGACTCGGCGGTAAATCTTCCTCCATCCCTCTCATATTTTGCACTGCTAACCCGCGCACGCTATCCTGAGCAAATTTCTCCAATCAATTTACCGAGACTGCAAAAACCATAAATGGCCGAGTGAATTATAACGAACGTCGTTTAAAAACGTATTTCACCAACAAACATCGTTCAAGCAGCAACGTACCACCAGAAAGTATGCTCAGCTAGCTTCATTTTTTGCCAAAATGATTTTCGGACCTGTCTTAATTCAAATTTCGCGCCTGATCGACTGGTGAAACCTTAAGTTAGTGTCATCACTCGTAAATTGGTAGATATCATCAGTAGGGGTCAAGGTGGAAATATGAGCCATGCAGGTATCCAAAGTATCTGGCCTTGAAGTGCAGCAAATCTAATGAGAATTGTTCGAATCACTGAATCAAATTCACGATTGAACATGTGACCACTGTGGGTACACCTACAGCCACCCTTTCTCCTTGTGAAATGACAAAGGATTGATCAAAATTCGCTACCGCTACCTTCTCGATAGGTTCGGTTGTTACGCACAGCGCCACGTCCCTGCTAAAATTACTTGAGCGCTATCGGTTGCTGTTAAAATTTAGCCAAAGTCTCCGATAAATTGGCAAAGCGATCTCCCTCAGGAAGTCATTGAGTAAACCTTGATATCATACATATTAGATAGTTCGCTCAGTTTGAAACTGAAACTGGATGTCTGGATCCCCCAGAAGGGTCACCTCAGTACCTCACTCGGTCTCCCTCATTTAGTAGCTGAAGCTTTCGAAGGCCTCGAAGGGACATGGGACAGGGATTTGAACTTTTTTTTGCCATCTAAATTGATAGCTGTATATTAGATATTACTCGAAAATTAAAATGAAGGCAAGTTTTTTTTCATGTATTTTAAATGAAACTTTCTAAATATTCAACCCAAAGACCTCTTCTGAATAAATCCCCACATTAAGTACCTACCTATCCAATTATATTTTGAAACTTCAAAACTGGTGAAATTGAAAAAGAAAAAGCTATTAGGTAATAATCATGATGATTCTATTTTTTCTTCACTTAATTCGAAACCGACGTTAAATTTCCGTGAGATTAGCATCATGACAGATTGAATTACCTTGAAAACAGGCTTCAAAACTGTTCGAAAACTTACCGTTATTTGGCTACGCATTTTCACTTTCTTACTACTAATGGAGATCGAACGTTAGCTCATTATCATCAGTCTCAATGACAGAAAAGGTGCATCAGCATCGCTTGAACCGTTTTACTTTGACATGCAGAGGAAAATCATACGTAAATCCTCCTACAGAGATACAGGCATTTGAACACTTTTTATTACACACGTGATGAACGGCTCGAACTATTCTTATCCTATATTATCATCCCTTAGGCTCTTTACCTCGAGTACAAGCTTAATTACGAATCAAACAACCAAATTAATGCCATGACATGAGAGATCAATATTGTTCAACGTTCTCCTAAACCAAATTAGCAGCGTTGCTTTGCCTTTCGGGAGAATTAATTCTCAAACGGTGGAGTGCACACAATTTCTCTAAAAGCGACACATCGTCGTTGACTTACTCGATTGCACCATCAATTTCATTAATAATACATTTTGCATAAATTGGAAGATCATCCGCTTGGGGTACACTATTGCAACCCTGAAAGATGCCATTAATTGATTTTTATCACATCGATAAGAATTTAACCATTCATTGTTTTATTGTACCAACATAAAAACAACAGAAAATGCTATTGACACATTGAGGGTGTTTGGTGCAGATTTTGTGACGTCTGTTAGTCCGATGTGATTAAGGAAGGGGTGAAATTTGAACATCACGGTGGTAAACTGAGATATAATATAGAAAATACAGCTCTATCGTACACTTCACCACATGAAACCTAGACTGATTCATTAATAACATGTCTGGTAGTAACCTCTAAATAATTTGCATAAAGTAATTTATTCTTCTTCGAGAATCAGTGACCAACAACGTCGATTCGAGCTATGTTGTCGTCGTTTTGTGACTGAAGAAAGCTGCAGAAAATCGACTGCAGCACAGGAAACCAGTTTTGGGATATTATTATTAAACCTGTGGTGTGCATGGATCACACAGTACTTCCATGATTGAGAGGAACGGTGTGTGACCCAGTATACTAAAAATCAATCATATCTACTCGCCATATTAAACACTTCAAGACCTAGGTAAAAAGTTCAACAAAAATATTGAGTCGTACATCCTGTAAAAATCTAAGCAGAAAAAACTTAGAACGGTTATATCTCTGAAGTACTGTGTCTTATTTAAAATCCCTAAATGGCTCATTTTGCTCATTCACTAGGAAAACATTCCCTAAAAATTCAATTGAGTTTCATTCATTTTTCACGGAGTTATATATTATATTGAATATTGATTTTTGCAGCCTTTAAAAATCTCAACAGCACAAAAAAAAAAACAAAAAAAAAACGGAAAGCGGCGGAAGTACTGCGTGTGCTCCAAATTATACATAACAAGTTTTGTGAATGTGGTCGAAGATGATCATATTTAGAGCAAACAGACCCAAAAATTACAAAATAGCTTGAATGAATAAATTAGAATGAGTTTTACGATGAAGTACTGTGTGTCACCCCAATAATAAAAAATGAAGCGATATTCAGCTGTCATATAAAAACATTTGAAGTCCCCCAGTGTTCAAATACGGTTGAAACTGAAAAAGGCCCATAACGTGGAGGTACGGTGTGTGACCCAATATCCAAAAAATCAAGCGGCATCTGCTCGCCATAAAGAACATTTTAAGACCTCAAACGTGGAAAAATATTTACTGTTGAAGCCTATAAAAATCAAAATAGAAAATACTTTGAACGCTTATATCTCGGAAGTACTGTGTGGTATCCAACATCTGAAAACGGCTAATTTCAACATTTTCATCAATGTTGAAGCTTCGACGTCCCAACCGTTGACATGAATTGACTCGTCCGGTACCTGGCTCTGATTCCAGACTCGTCTTGGGCTCTCCTCCTTCGTCAGCTGTTATACTTTAAAAACTCCATGCGCTCAGTCCCGTTATCTACTGTTGTCTACCTAGCCAACTGTGTTATCATTGTGATTCGAATGTAGATTCTCAGTAGAACCTACTCTCCTTTAGTTACATCTGATTTAGCTGTTAGCTGCGAATTGAGATGTAAACAATGTAGTGATGGGTTGTGTTTCGTGTTATATCCGGTTCCATATATTCGCACCTCCTTCGTTTCGCGGTTTACTGCCGCTGACTTGGTTAGCATGAGTAAATTCTATCGCCAGTATGCTCAATTCATTCGCTGACAGCTCCATTATTCGAATAGTGTGTTCTCGCAAGAAACAAATGCTAAGAGTAAAATGTTCAGCAAAAAATTACATGCTGACATCAAGAAATCGACGCAGAAACTGCAAGATCCCAGAAAGGACTCGGCGACGCGTTTCAAACATTTGAAGATCATTTTAGGTGAGATGCTTTCGTGCGTATAATCACAGCTTGTTTGAATGATACGCTTACGTCAACACTAAATTGGCGGTTTCCCCTAAAACAACTTGTCTCTCTGCTTTCTATCCTTTCCGCTCAGAATAATCATAAAATATTCCATATAATATTCCCGATAATAAAATGTTTGACACTAGGTACTCATTCGCTTTCCTTGTCGTGTAAATGAGTTTCTGCTGATGTTGTGCACTTTTTGGCAACGCCACCTGCCATTAGTTAACGAACGTTTTTGCGTTTTGGGAGAAGCACAATTTTTTATCCCTTATTATTTTCGATCGTATTATTTGCCTCTCTGTTGCTGCCGCTCTCTTGTTTCTCGAGTAGAGTTATATTATTTCTGACTGTTTCTTCAGTCGGTGAACGCGAATTTGATGTCCGTTTGGTGCGTTCGTGCTTCGTGCCTTATTTTTGAATAGTAGCGTATCTCCTTCCAAATATGGAAATTCAGATTCTGCTAGTACCTTTCCCCTCAGCTATGCGCCTTTGATCGAACATTAACGGACGATTATTATTGAATAATAAACCAAGAGAAAAAAATCGTCCGTTAATGTTCGAAGGTTTATTATTCAATAATAAACCATTGTAATCAGAAAAGAAAAAAAATATCTAACCTACTTCAAAATTTGATATTTTACGTATCAAGGCATGTAGAATCCGAATATCCATTTAAAAACTCCAAGGACTTTCAAGTCATACTCTCATGCCAAATTCCTGAAAATCCCCCAAATTCAACACAAAAGCTGTGATAACTTGAGAACCGTCAACACTTTTCCGGCCTAACTATAATAGCTAAATTCTGAATTGATTTACGGTGACAATGGGGAAGACGCCTATTTTATATTTTCGTTCCTAATGGCCTGAATTCTGCTATTTGGTGTCAGCTGAAGACGGAATGACCAATTTTTCATGTAAATTGTGAGTTTCCGCGGAGAAAATCGCTAATGAAAACCGATGATTTTGAACGATAAATGAATAGTAGAGTAGCATTTCGGGCGGTACTAACTCGACGATTAAAAAAACATAACAAGTAGCAGTGAAGTTAGCGTCATTTACTCGATTTAGCATGACTCCAGTCTTAAAGACCGTCTTGCTGTTGTTGTCTGTCTTTCACCCGACTGCAGAGCGCTCTAGGGAGTTACTTCAATCGGTTGGAGTTACATCTCCGAGTTTATTCAAACTGCTGATTTCCTTAGCGATTTTCTCCGCAGAAACTCGCAATTTTTATGAAAAATTGGTCATTCCCTCTTCGGCTGATACCAAATAGCAGAATTCAGGCCATTGGGAACGAAAATAAAAAATAGGCGTCTTCCCCATTGTCACCGTAAATCAATCTTGGTTTCAAACGGCCCAGCTCTTGAACCACATTGCTAGCTCAATTGTGAGGGCGTTTGGTGTGTTCTGAGGGGGAGAAAATACATATTTTCCCATTTTTCCCCCCCCCCAGAAAAATGTGTATATGGTGTCTATTTCTATAGATTTTTGGACGCTGAATCGAATGAGACCATCGCGGGGTCGATAGCTTGATTGGTTCTCGATTTATCGCAGCTTTTGTGTCGAATTTGGGAGATTTTCACAAATTTGGCATGAGGGTATAACTCGAGAGTTCTTGGAGCCATGAAAATCGTTCTACACTCGATGGAATAGTCGTCTAACACTCTCTCCTGCTGTACCGCTAGGCAAAAAATTAGCTTTTAATTTGGAAACTAAGA
Organism: Tupiocoris notatus; assembly: GCA_037159825.1. Taxonomy (NCBI): domain Eukaryota; kingdom Metazoa; phylum Arthropoda; class Insecta; order Hemiptera; family Miridae; genus Tupiocoris; species Tupiocoris notatus. The sequence continues at coordinate 1,037,840 of JASJUZ010000053.1, forward strand.
AAAATAAAAACGATTAAAATTACAACAGTTGCTACGGAGTTTTGCCCGATAGTTACCATCTGTTTTTTGGTAAAACGTTCACAAATTTTCGGAATAATTACTATCGCAAATGGATAATCTTAAGTCATTATAGAAGCGAAGGAATAATAAACCACTGTACAATCATTTTTTTGCAGCATTGCAGCAAGAAAATCCAGGAAATTATGTTGGAAGGGAAAAAAGTATTAGCGAACACAGTCATTGTTTCCCTAGTTTTGTCAGCGAAAAGTTTTTTCTGAGATATAACGTCTCTTCCATCCTGCCAGGGTCGCCATTATTTTAATTCTCTTCTCGTTTGAGTATATTGTTGTTTTAAATGAATGAGACTACGTTGGGAGTAATTGCCACAGTACCAAAACTGTATTTATTTTTCCAAATTTGAAAAATTATTGGTTTCCTAAAACAAAAAAAACACCTGTCTTCACTTGGATGAAAATAAGTGAAGACAGTTTTGAATCAACACTAGAGTGAATTCCAACAGAGGTGTGTACACTCTCAAAATGTGGAAAAGCCTATAGTCCATGTAAATACACCGTATTGTATTGTATTAATCATTGATAGAATCGTGTAAATCAACTAGGGCTGCTGTCATAACCTCTGCAAGGGGGCTCCATTACTGCTTGGTAGATTTGTTGGTTCTCACATCCACAGCTGAATCTAACGAGATGAATCTGTAACAATTACAATGTCTAATCCGCTACGGAGACAAACTATAATCATCATATGGCACAATCTAATGAAAAATGCTGCAAATGATCGTACGGTGGTTTATTATTCCTTTGCTTCAATAATGATGTAAGAATAACATCCATTTGTAATTGTTCCGAACATTTGTAAATGTTCCCACCAAACAACAGATTGGTAACTAATTATAAGAGACAACTCCATAGCAAATAGAGTCATTTTAATCAATTTTACTTTTACAATTGGCTAATATCATTCAAATGCACTTTTCCAGATCATGCTGATAATGAAGAAGCTAAAACTCTATTCGAAACCAACTACCACAATATTTTCTTCATATTCTATGAAGCGTTCATCTCTGCTGAAACTAATCTGAGGCAAAAAGGTAAGTCATTGGTTTGATATCTTATGCCATTTAATATACCTTCTTTTTTGGGATATGAACTGGGCTTCAAAATAAAAACCGGTTCTCTGGACACCTAGTGTAGAGTCAGTCTGCTCAAACAGTATCCACTGATAGAATTTTGGTCCCCTCTCTTGAGATTCAGAAAAATGATACTGCATTGAACTATAAATTGTGTCGTCATTAAAACAGGTCCCCCATTTACGGAATATAGTTTGTCTAGTGGGCTACAGTTGAAGTTTAATGCACGATACTTCTGAATTAGACTGATGGATTCTTTTCCTCCAACTACTGATTTAATTGCTCTTGCTTGTGCTGCCATTTGAATAACTCCAACCCCTGATTTCTTGATACCCACAGAACTCAGCTTTTCTTATTGATAACTGTTCAAAAAAGTCTTGTTGAGGATGATCTCCTTGAGTTTGATAATATATATACCTAATGAAATTACTGACTGGTATGAGGGTGATCGAGCAGGATTTAGGAACAATTGTGGGTTGAATAGTTACATCATATAATTTTGACCACTTTTTTTAAACTTTGAAGACCAGCCACATCGTACACCCCATTATTATTGGGATGTTGAAGTGATATTTTATTAGAACATGGAATGATGTAGTGAAAGAATAATCTCTCCAAATTCTGAAAAAAAAAAAACTTAGTGCCATTGTCATACATAATGTGGTAAATATTATACATTTGGGTCCTGATAAAGATTACCGATTAACTGTTGCAATGAGATGTCGGCAGAGTAGATTCCCTATTGAATTTCGTTATTTGCAAGCTGTGAGAGGTTCAAAACATACGGCATGACGCCTTTTGTATTAACATAATTAATATTGAAAGGCAAGAAGCTATTTGGCCTGCGTAATTAAGTCATATGCAAGAAATATAAGCATTTTGAATAGAAAAGAAAATGAACAGTCAAAATCATAGGTTTTGTTATTTTTTGCTACCAAACAACAAAACTCAAACATTGGGCATAATGTAGGATTGTTTTCTCTCATTTGATGTTTATAATCAGTCATTTTATTAATTCATATTATTTTTCTTCCAGAGCTACCTTTTCATCTAGGTAAGACATTTCCCGGGATTTCATTACAAAATCGTAAGCGTGTTTTTGTGGTTGATTTCTTATTGGCTGCCTTAGTCTGAACAGGTTGCTTAGTAGTTCAAACGTGCTTTTTCAAATTATATGCATGCAGTTTCAATGTTGACTGAAATGGTATGTGCCTGTAGTTCATGATTTGATTCAATTTTCTGTAAAAATGGATTAGCGATTAGTTACGATAGGAAGTGGGGTATCATCATGCTTTTAATTTATTGTTAACATAGTTTTTGTTATTAATGAACAATTCTGAAGTTTTTTAACATTACTTTTCTTCTGTGGGTTTTTCTAATCTTGAAGGTGTAATTCTAGTGTATTAGGCGAGACGTTTTCATGCTTTGGGTAATGACACGAGTTTTGTGATTATGAACTCACTTTTCATTGTTTACACATGTTAAGGTGAAAGGTGATACCATTCAAATTTTTTTCAGTTTTTGGTGGCTGTATGCAACAGGGTTGTTAAAATTTTGCTGCAATCGTTGGCTGAAATTCGTTGAATCGCAGACTGTACTTGATTATTTTTTATTTATGTTAAACGCAGCAGGAAATAGCTCTAAAGCTGATTTGCAGGCTTTAGTTCTCAAGTTTATCCAACTTCTTTCATGATGTCTTTGAAATTTCAGTCCACCACAAGTCCAAATCTTTTTTACAGATTGAAAATAACTTCTCTGGTTGGTGAGAATGAACGAATTAGCATCTTCATTTTTTTTCTCGCTCACTTGTCGTCCCCTCTCGCCTTAATATACTAATAGGTTGGTGAAGAGTAATAAATTTGAACACATCGTCAAAACTTCTACCATTTTCAGAGAATGTTAGGAATCAGGTCTTAGGTAATGTCATTTTCACTTCTTTTTTCTCAAGGCATCAAGTATGTAATGTAATTGTATATTAATAGAAAGAAAAATATTTGCCTCAAATTATTTATTCAAGGATATCTCGTTCTCGCCCTTGTGTGGTGCGATGTTTGGGTTACTTGTAGTATTACTTATTTTATTAAGTCTGCCAGATATCAGTAACTAATATTATGTACTTGGTTTTGCTGTCTCTTACTACGCTGGAATTGTGAAGGGGAGAAAAGCCAGACCACTTATTCTCTGAGCTTTCATTGACTGACCGAGTGCGTTAGCCTTATTGGTCAGTCAATTAAAACTCAAGAAATCAGTTATTTGGTTTTTCCTCCTCCTCACAACTCCAGTTCAATATATAGGTTTTTTGAATTTTCCAATTGATCTATTGCTATCAAGTTTCGACTCAGTTTCCTTGCCCTTCTTGAAACTACTCATTATTAAACATCGTTTTGGATTTAGACTCATTCACTGATTCCTCCTACGATTAGAATAAATTCTGTGAAGGTGATGAATTCACACCTTAAAAGTTATTTGAAATTATTGTTGAGCCAGGTTGTTTGCGGACATTAGCTTTCATTGTTTGGGGGTGCAATTAAATCATATATGAATAACTGAAGAAGATAACCTGAAAGAGTCACTGTTTATACATATTTCACACATCCTGCTCATGGTGGTAATGTAACTATGCTCCCCACAGGTCATTTTTTGGGTTCATTCAATTGGGTATGACTAGCCTGAAGTAATTTGGATCAATGAATTATAATTATGCTAACAACTATGCAACTATTAATACCATAATATAAATGCCTACACTAATATCTTTATGGCCGAAGAGTGCAAATTTAACATGCAATGAAGCGGTGATTTATAGATGCTCTCCCATTCAAAATTCTTAGGTAGGCTAACGTTTGACTTCTGCATGGTCCAATGATTTTCAATCAATAGTTGAGACATGAAAGCACTTAAGGGGTTGAGCAACTAAAATTTCCCTCTAAAATGGTGACGCATGGCTGATGTATTTATAGTTAGGCTGAGTCAGAAGTTACATTGCATGTGTATGCATTGTTCAATGTGCGTGAATTTTTTATTCCTACTGTTCTATTGATGTGGTCAAAATAAACAAATTACCTGAGGACGGTATTCATTGTTGACCATAGTGAAAAAAAAATAGTTGCTGGGCTTTCACAATTATATCCTCCAGTAATACGTACCAATCTGGATTCATAGAGGTTCCCCCTTCATCTACTTTTGGTTGTTACATTTGCATTTTTCTTATACATTATTTTTGCCCTTGAATGAAAACTTATATCCTGTAATATTGTAGTTCATTTTCGTTCCAGATAGTAATCATAACCTCGATGGCAAAAGTGTTTTAACTTTCATGTCGATGTATTAAATGAAAGTATTTTGATTGTTCTGAAGCACATGCAGATTCAATAGTTGACTAATTGTGAACATAAGTCATACATTTCTTCGAATTAATACCCTGCAACAACAAATTTACACTACACAAGTGTACTTCTTGAGTTAGCTCCTGTTTTTTTGTTCACAAAACATCACCCTATCTAGTAATGTAGCAAGGAGTCGTCTCGTCATTTGTTACTAGAAATTCCTTCCTTCATTATTGAAGGTGATTTCGAAATCCGGTGGAGCAATAAGGAGCTAGTTCCAAAATTCAACTGTTTGGCATTTACATTGTGTTGTGTTCCCTGACTGCTCCTAGCCTAATAATATTTGTGGGTTCACAGGAAAAGAGTGCAACTAAGTTGAAACCCTAAGTAATTATGGAATTTGAGAAGCTTTTTTAATCGCAAGAAAAAAGGTTTACCTTGTTGTTGGGGCAGGGTCTACAATGGTCTTTGTACAGTCTACGTTGGTAGCTCTTATATTGCTCTAGAGAGTGTTCGGCCGAAAAGCCCAATTCCTTGAAAGTCATGTCCAACCTCTTTGAAGCTACTTTGAACCCTAGAAAATTTGTAAATTTTTTGTGTATTTGATTTTTGCAATTTTTTATATTTATTTGGTCTTGTTATTCAAAAGTTACTTACCTATAAATTAATCGAGCTCATGAAATTAAAGTACCAGTTTCAGCCCTTTCTTAGCCAACACACTGGGAAAAAATCTCCAGTTCCTATACTGTGCTAAAAACGAAATACCTTATCCAACTTTTATCAACTGTCATAAACTGCAAGCTTTTTTCTCAATTAGTTCAAACTTGTTTGATACCCTGAATGATTTTAGTATTATGTATATCTGATTTATTTCTTACCCATTACATTTGGTCAATTTTCACATGACTAAAACTATTTTTTCACTGAAGTGCATTTTAGTGATAGTTGTGTATTTCTCTCTGTTAAGTGCACAAAGCGCATCGTGAAGAACTTGAAGCTGTTTTAATCGTCCTTGATAAAATCCTTATATTTCTGCCGGAGCTGTTGTCTAAGAGATGGCAATGCCACTGCCTGTCGAGATTGATATCAAAACTCCTTCATCCAGGAAACTCTCACAAATTGAGGCGAGAAGCAGTGAGGTAACAATTTTTTGCATTGGTCGACTCAAGTTTCATAAAATATTGACTCTTCATGCTTCTAATATATTTTTTCAACTTATTTTAAGTTCATTTATTACTTTCAATGTTATTCAAGTACACTTTTGATTTTACTTGGCCAGCTGAATTATATTCCAACAGTACGATATAAATACTTTCCATTATCTAATTTACTATAGACTTGTGAGTTTCTAGGACTTGGCTCAAACATCTCTTTGGTACAGCAATGTATAGCCTTCATCCTTTTTCCAGTTTTGTGTTGTAGTGAGCCAGCAATATTCAGCACTGGGATGAAAGTTGAAGGCAAATTAGTTGTATCTATGTGATGCATTTTTGATTTGTCTAATAATTACCAGTATTGACTCTATTATTAATGAACTGAAAAGCCTGATTATATTTACAGTAACATGTATTATTGTTCGGACAGGTATTTTATGTTGTGGTACCAAATCCTTGGGGAGAACTGTCCTGATGAAGTTCATGCTCTATTTGCAACGCTAGTTCCTGGATTTCATAGCCCATTCCAGCAACATCCGGGTATTCCAACTGCTAGTTCACAGAACTCATCCTCATTCTTCCACGACGTCCATCATGGTATTGTATTCAAGTTTCTTTTTTGAAAATTTCATAGATATCTCAAATTGGAATCCTGACATCATTCTTGATGTTAAATTTGTTAGCATCATTCGATTCAGTCTCATAAGTTTTGGAAGTTTTGGAACCGTTGGTCCAACTCCATTACGTTCGAAATCTTGAAAATGTTGGCAGTTGTGCATTTTCCAAGTGCCGTCTCTTTGGAGTAAGAGCTTCTGATTGTCCTAGGTTTGGGCGTTTTTATTTGTGCAGTCTTAGGAATGGGTACGATTTTAGGTTTTTGGGTGTTTTTGCCTATTGGGTTAACAATGATTGTAATATACAAAGAGAAAAGTAGTATGAAAGTTCAACCTAAATTCACTCATTCAATTTGTTCTGAATTTAGTGAATACTAAACTTTCTGTATTTAGTGAGTTTGTCTTTCAGGTCAATACCGATACTTCCATTTACAACGTAAACACAAAAGTTATAATCTTGTTCATCTGCTCAGTACTTTCATGTTTTATTTTTCTAATTACACTATCTTGCAGGACCGATCTCAGCTATTGAAATTTTACCAATCTATCCCCCTCAAAGTGGGGATAAACAGTTGGAAGATCCTACCAAGTTTTTTATGGACGCTGTATTGGAGTTCATGGTCACCCAGGTTGGTTATCCTACCCCATAACATAACTTATACTATGCTTTACACAGTTTCACTTATCATCAACAAATGAAATTGCAGGTCTCGCGAATCGAGTGGAAAGACAAGGCGTACAAACAACATCGTTGTTTCACATTCATGTTTGAACGTTTCAAAGAGTATTATCTGCCTAGTATATTTCCGGAATTTTCCAGCAAAACCAGCCTTTTCAAACCTCATTTAGGTAAGTTGCCCAATATTGATATTTTGCATTGCTTTGATGGTTTAGGTTCAAGTATATAAATAATTTTCGTTAAGCCTAGTCCACAACAGTAGACTTGTTGCGTGATTTTGATCTCAGAGATGTGTCTAAGGTTGTCTCAGGATGTCAGAATAGACACCTTCATTGATCAAAGTCGGTCTGCAGAGCTGTTGGAGACCAAAAATCACAGAAATCAAGTCTCTCAATTAGAACGGGAGACCATATGCAACGCTGAGATACGTTGCGAACACATTTTGATAGGAAAAAGATTGGTGCCCCAGACTCCGGTCTCAAGTCTACTGGCTTTGGAACTGTTTATAGAAAAGTTGCACTATATGGTCTGCTGGTGAGGCCTAGGCTTCAGTATCAGTGAAAGAACATTAATTAAAGTAAAATATGTCCCAAGAAATTAAGTCAGTTTAATTTGTTTACATTTTGTATTGTCTTTATTAGTTTTACAAGATTACCAAATTTCCCCATTTTACCTCTTTTTTATTTCCTATTGGTCCTCAGAAGTGCCACAAATTCGACCAAGAAATCTGAACAGTGCCAATGATCCTCTCGCAAATTGTAAAGTTGCACTCATCAAGTGGGTGGCCAACTTCACTCACCTGACGAAAGCACATCCATTACCTCAACTTGGCCGCTCTGTCAGGTGAACCATCATCCTCATAAGAAGTTTTTTTTATATCTTCAGAGAATGTCTGCGTGTTTTGGGAATTAGTCGCATTCTACATGGTCATTGGATTATAGTATCTGCAGTTACTGATAGTATCAATTCAACTCAGGCGATGACCTTTTTAATGAGGGTGATTAATCTATTTAGATAATCAATTGAGTGTATTTTGAATAATCGTTACTGTGCCTAATCATTAATTTTTGGGCCGCACATTTCTGATCTTCTCTCATGTTTGTTATACCTTTGAATATGAATGGCTCAAGGAAATGATTCATAGGCAAGTCATTTTGCGTCTGATCAGGATATAGTTTCTATGTAATTTTTCTGTAACCTTTGAGTGTTTATCTAGCCCAGCCCTTGTTCTTGTAATTACATCAACTCATGTGGTTATTATTTTATTTCTTTTCCAGTGTTACACCAAGTGAAAGTGAGGGCGAAAGGTCGCCAGGATCAGAATTGCGAAGAGTTAGTGTTACTCAAACAGGAGTTGAACCTGCTGCAAATGCTCCCTTCGCTCCTCCATATGACGCACACTTGTGGTAAATGAACACTAAACCATCAACTATCCAAGTAGCACAATGTTGATAATTTTGATGACTTAAGAGGAGTTCCTAAATCGTGCAACTGTTCACTTTAAAATGGTTCAACCTTTCAAACCTCTTGGCGACCGTTAAGAGCTCTAGTTCACGTTCTACTACATATTTTGCTTTTTCCTTGATGAGCCCAAGCCCATTGCCTATCCATCGGAGGCAATATTAGCTGAGTGGTCTGATCCACTCCATTGCTACACTCTGCAGAGGCCGGATATCGAGTCCCCTCAAGACCATTGATGTTCTTCTAATGAATATTATTTCCCTTACATTTGTTCCCCCTCAGTACACACTTGAAAGTGTGCACCATGTTGTGTTGTGTGCCATGTTAGGCCCTAATGGTAAACAATCTTGATGTAAAGCAAATTTACATTTTACATTGCCTATACATCAAGCCAAACTTTGGCAGTCATCAAAATCACTGTTTTTTTGTCCAAACCCATCAAGTTTTCTGGTCGAAAGTCATTGCCTATCCATCAGCCCTTGGGCCCTAACTCATTGTCTTTTTTTGTGGTCCCGATTAACACGCTACTGCCTACCTAAAACTTCAAACACACCTCCTGTTAGCTTTACTTAAAGGTATTTTTATCATGGTCTTTGTGTGTGTTAGGGCTAAATAAGAGCTGGCCTAAGGGTTATGTGTTTAAAAAGTAGTTGTTTGAGTTCTTGTAACATTTTTTAAAATTAGGAGAATCTGCACTTTTTTGCAAACGCCTGTTAGCCTTAACGCCTACTAGCTTTATGCTAACTAGAGGTAGAGGAACCAAACCTAACTTGAATATTTAGCCACCAATTCTAGAGATGTAGTTGAAAATCAATGCTTTCTAGTTGTTGACAACATTCTTGCTCACAAAAGCGTTCCATTATTTTGCAGCGAAGACCCGAATTTGACCGCTTTCCAAGTTGTAAGGGACGTGCTCTACTATAGCCGGGATAATGTCAATTTCATCCATGAAATCTATCGTCAAGCCTTTCTGCTCGATTTTACATTCTCAGCTGCTATCCGTCGTGCGATATCTGTTTATAAAGATTGGATACAAATGAATGTATGTACCCAAATAAGTACATGAAACAGTTTCTTATGATCTTTCATCCCTTAACATTGTGAAAAGTGTGATGAATCAGTAAATATTGAATAAAAAATCAGCTTACATAGTGCTAATCGTTCTAGTATTTCCTGTTTATTGAAATTTGTTGCTTTTCGATATCTTGACATAAATCCAATTCTTTCAGGTGATAGAACTGCCTCCTTTCATGTTGGAGCCATCAGATTCACTCCGCAGTTCAGGCCCTTCCTCTGCTGAGTATTCCAATAATGAGGTGCATTAAATTCCAATTATTATTCTGAATTCAAATGTGAATTGCAAACTAGCATCGCCGTCATATTTTACATGTCTACTGCCTCCTCACAATTTGTTCTCTCCAGCAAGGTGGATGCACTCTTCCATTTTGTGGTGCCAATGAAACAAGTTTCCCATTGTTTGCCATGATGATTGTGTCTAGAGCTACATTGCTTGCTATTTTTGTGATCTTTTTGAAGAACCAGAAAGTATAAATTGTTCACATGTAGATTTTCATTTAGGAAGTTTTGAACGAAATCCATTAGTCCTTACTTTTTCCGATCTACGTTGTAGTCATGTTACTTGGTCTCATTTTTGTTCTATTTTTACACAAATGACAAGAATATGCTATGAAATTTTTAATTATACCTAGTGGGATTAACATATGAGCGTTTACGATTTTCAACAGGGTCTGGAGGAGTCAAAAATCAGATTGAGGAATGACTCGTATATTGGTGCTATTAGCAGGGATAATATGATGGTCCGGGCTGGTTTGCAGGTAAATTATGAAAACACTTGGAGATATACTGCACTTGTAGGTGGTTTCACCACCTCTAACTAACTTAACTCATATTGATGTTTTAGGTGAGGTTTACTGAAATAAGAAAAAAAAAATTTCTCCAAATGTTAACCACCCATCAAAAAATGTTGAAAACCACTTTCCTAACCTGTAACTAATTGGCTAATTCAAATTGGTTTTGAGATTGGCCTTCAGTTTATCTTTGATCAGTGCTTCATCATTGGTTGTTTGGTGACTCACAAATCTTTAAAAACTTATCTTTATTCAGTCTGTAGAAAAAAGAAATAAGTTATTTCTCTCTCTCTCTATGAATTGGAAAGAAGTAAGTGACCATGCTTCTTATTATAGAAAAGAAGTTAAAATTATTCTCTGTCTACTTCACTATATAGTTATTTAGATAGGATACCCGTCATAATACGTTTAAAACTCGTGACTGTGGAAAAAGAGCTTCTCTGGTGTCACTGTTAGTGAAACGGTTGGGGGAAATTATGTACGAGAACACATGCTTCGTTATTGTCGTCCTCTTGTCAATTTGAATACTTATGATGTCATTTCTCAGCCTTTAATTGAGTTACTTGCTATTACCTAGTCTTCTAATCACTACTTAATCGAACATAATTATCATTATTATATAGTTTGTCTTTAGTTATGACTTCCAACCCTCTGAAATTCTATATTGGAGCTAATTTTCATCAAATTTAGCCTCTTGTACGTTTTCCGAATTCTACTATATGTTCAAACTGTTGGTAATTTAAAGACTGCCTAGAAATTTTGATTCACTATTAGATCGGATCTTGTACCTATGTATTCATTAATCTTGAGTTAAGTAAAGACTGAGTTGCTCTTTCATTGATTATATTTATTTTGCCTGTGAGAGCTTTCCCTCTTTTTGCCATCTCTCTGCTCAGGTTGTTGGGTCATTCGGTTCCTATTATAACTGTAACACTTGGACCTAACGGTTTTCATGACTAAACGAGATTTACACCCTATTTCACACTATAAATGAAAATATAATCAGCTAATTCAGTGTCCTCTTCAATATCTATTGACAAGTTAAAACGCAACAAACCGAGGAACTTAAACGGATTGTTAATTTTTCCAGAATGTTCTTCAAGTTTTCATCAATGATGCTGCCAACGTATTTTTATTAGATGTTGGAGTTGGCTCCTCTGTTTTACTTGATGAACAAGTTGACATATGTAAACGAGTGCTCAACATTTACCGGTACATGGTCATGCATACCCATATGGAAGCCAAGACATGGTGAGAGACTTTTTATCTACATAAATCTATTCTGAAAAAAAATTGAACCTCCAAGATTTGAAAATTAGAGGTATAAGAAGGGTTATAATCATATTACCCAAAATTAGTTTTTACTTTGTGTTTGTTTGGATCATATTAACACCTACTTTTATTTTTGTTCCTGCAATGGTTCCCAAGATGCAGCATTAGGAAGTGAAGAAATAATTATTTGTTGTGAGGTCATTCAAATTAAATTTGTATGCCATTTTCAGGGAAGGTCTCTTGGCTGTTCTACTTCATTTGACCTCTCATCTGCTTAGTCCTGATCCTCCTAAAAGAAGAGAAGAATTGCTAGGAGGCCGTCTGGCTCCAGCTATTTTTCAGGTAACTTTATTTCTGTTTATTTTTTCATTCACACATCCGATTATAATAGAATAGAACATATCAAAGTGTGTTAGCAGTGGAAATGTACACTAAGTGGAAAGCCCTCAGGTTACCTCTGTCATTGGATCTCATCCAATACATTCAAATGGGGAATAGGTATCAAATTTTTCACCCCGAAAGTGATCATCAATAATTATTATTCATCCCCAATGACACCTTTTCCAAGGGAAATTGAAATCCTAAAAACAACATGACATTAAAAGGAAGAATCATCTAATGGGGGGCAGTTGCTGTCCAGTCTCGCCACAGAGATTGTCTACTTTTCATCTCATCTACTACCCATCAAATCGCTTCTTGTGGTTGCTCTTTTTGGTTCGAGCCTTTTTTCAAACTCAAAAATTCCACTAGACACCCTGATTTTTAAGGATGCAATTTCAGGCCTTTGAAAAATTATACGTTCATCCGCGTGCCATCTGCTTCCCAAAAAACTGTATGCGAATTCCCTATTTCTTAAAGTTAATACTCAATGAAAGATAAGTAGATAGATAAGTAAAATCAATAATTGAACCCTAATGATCTTCCTTTGTTAGTTTTGCCCACATAATTTGTTTGTCTATCTTAACAACTAAAATGTGGCAATAATTGACCATGCGTTTTTTTTTCTTCTTCTATCCTTGATATGTAATATCCCTCATATTTAAAAAATTAAGGGATACTGGAATCTGCTGTTGTATATGAAATATGTTTCTTGTTATTTAATAACATTCATCGTAATTATATTTTAGGTGAAAGAAATTCTAATCGCATCTAACTGGTTTGCTTTTTGTTATTTTAGACTCTTATCGTCACTTGGATCAAAGCAAATTTGAACGTCGTAATTTCTCAAGAGTTGTGGGATCAGTTTTTTCTTGTTTTGAGTTCACTAACTAGATGGGAAGAGTTAGTGAAGGAATGGAAAGTAAGTTGAATAATTGTGTTGTGAGATGAGAGTTTCCTGTTCCCACTATGCTTACTTTGTTGTATGTCTATAATATTCTTAGCTCCAGAAACATTTCTACCACATATTTTACTCATCAATTTCTGATGTAGGAATACATCTAAGGTTTGAAACGCTTGGGAATGAAATATTTGAGAAATGAGATAGCATTTCCTTAGGGGAAAAATTATTAACCAACTTAAGATTTTAGCAAAAGATTTTTCCTACAGAACTTGTAAACTGTGCATCAATGAGAAGGTAAATCGGGTCGTTCCTGTTGGAGATTTTGTTCCATACCAATTTTATCAAATGATTTCTTACGGGGATTTATTCTTCTCTATGAAATTGGCAAAACAGCATAATATCTAAGACGTAGGTACCTACATAAGATTAACATGGGAGATACTTGAGAAATTTATATGACCGCCTTGCTTGTGTCACATTAATATTGTGTTCTGGCAAGTCTTCTGAATATTTTAAGTTACCTTCTTAGTTGCAGTATTGCGCTTTCTAAGCACCCGGAGTGCAAGACTCAACCGCTGGTAACCTTCAAATCATGAAATGCGGTCATTTGAAGAAGTGAAAATTGTGCCAGCTTGGTATTCTGATTTCCTAGATTACCACATGATGGGGTGTAAAAATTAGACTCTTCTCCAAAAACTACTTTATGCATACTGGCTTTGCCAACAGGGATGATGAACACGAGGCTCTTTTTCAGAAATATATTTATATAGAAAAACAATCATAATGTAGCTTAAGAGTTTATATATTTCCTAGCTAATAGGTACATACTGTAGGTCTTATGAGACTTAACAAGTTTAGGCTTTTTTTAATAAGTAACTGTCCTGACTGTAAACTGGGTCTTGTTCTCACGACAGTCTTCCAACTGAGCAAGAATACCCTCATGGTTTTTACTGTAACTTTGAATATAAAAGGCAACGGAACTGTATGTAGTAAACTGAAAACGTGGTAAGACGATTTGTAATGAATGGAATATTATATGAACTAGAACTGGTATTGATCGAACAAAAAGAACAATTGGAACATTCGAGACTGTTTACATTATCAGGTACTAGAGCGTAGAGCCATTAAGAGCAGAGAGATATAATAGTTTTATTTAAATTTTCAACAACTATAATTTCATTGTTAGAGTATAGGTGATAATGTTTCAGCAATACAGCAGATTGTGTGACGTTAGCACTCTTGTCCTTGTTGTTAGTGTCTCTGGTGCATGCACTGTGTTAGGTGTCATTTTTCATCTCAATTTTTATCATTTGGTTCTAACCGCTAAGCGTTATTTGATTAAGTACCCTAGCGGTTCATTGCTCCTGAAAAATTTTTCGGTTAGCATTCATCTTTTTAGCTCTGTTCATTGCCGATATTTAACTCAGTGTATCATCTACGACCAAATAACATAATTATGGTTGTTAAAACAAAAGAGAGTAGGTACGTAAAATATAAACTGTTTACTTCAATAAAACAAAAACCTTGAAAATCGACGTGATACTTGTGAAAAGTGCAAAACATACACCATACTATCCATGCACGTGTCATATAACAAAATGAATGGTACATATTAATAAATAATGATGTTTCCTCGTCAGTGCTTCTCATGTGTGTGTTTGTTTCAAACTTTGTTGTAGAAAACGTTGGAAACACTAACCAGAGTTCTTGCTAGGCATGTGTACGGTTTGGAATTAAATGATCTGCCACTAGACCGCTTGAGTGAACAAAAAGCGAAACGCATGAAGAAGGGGCTTGTTGTAATGAAGAGTGACAAATGTGAGCACGAACAGCAAATGGCACCAGGTTCCACATCCACGAATAATCCCATGGGTAATAAAGTCAATCAATCAATCATTATTGGTTATGTTTTCCTTCAGCCATTATATAGGAGCAAATAACGGCCCATCATTTTTATAATTTCTTCATTGGAGTTTACCATTATTGAACTGTGTGAGGTACGGTCTCTCCTCAGCCCTATTATGTGTACAAGTTATGCACCTATCTGAAATGTTATTTAAAAATAAGGGAGTGAAGAAGTGGCGAAGAATGGGGGTAGAAAAGGGAGTGAATTTGGCTGAAGCTTTCTTAGACAGAGTTGTTTTTTCACTTGAATCGGTTTTAAAAAAGTCACATTGGTTGTTACAAGTTATTTAAACTACAGTTCTCACTATCAAAGTCATCAGGAGGTATAACGATTTCTTAAAGATTATGCGTTTTTCTATCAGCTTTCCTTTGAAAATGGTTCATGAATATACTAGTGTATCTAGATTCGCCATTAATATTGGCTAAGCTTCCAAGTCGTTTGATAGGGCTTGCTTGTTTTTAATTCTCATGTTCATGTATCATTGGATTGAATGATTTTACATAAATTTACTTAGTTAATTTGTTGAATCATTTACAATTGTCTGGTTTGTATAATTTATCTTCATAATCACCAGATAGTTTCGATTGTCATTGATATATTTATTTTGTCTTCAACAAGAATGAAGAAACTCAACATTTTCTTCTAATTCTACTTTGTAAAGGATGAGAGTTGTACCTATTTCATGCTACTTTTATTATTGGCGATGATTCTTTACTCACACAACAGTAACTTTAGCCTGGTGTTTTTGCCATGCTTGACTAAAAATAGAATTTAAGCTTTTTCATGCTCTGTATACAACATACCATTGTCAGAAAGTCGACTGGATATCATCTGTGATGAAATAGTTTTCTTACATTCAACTGCTACAAACTACTTCATTATAAAAAATAAATAAATAAATAAAAATGAAAAAAAAAAAAACACAATGAGTGTGATTATTTAGAGTTTTGTCCCATTGGAAATAGTTTTTGTTACCATATTTCTCTACTAGAAAATTCGTTATTACCAAGGTTGTTTCTTCCTAATGATTTTCTTCTTCGAAAATGTTATAACAATAAGTTAAAGTATTTATCATAATATTTTTCTCTTTCCAGGTACATGCTCCGGAATTGAAAAGGACACAATGACACCAATTTTGATGCGGAGGACGGCCAGTGAAACTAATTTGATTTACACTAGAAGGCGAATTAATCGACATTCGACTATGAATCGTGCTGATAATTCAGGTTATTAGAAAAAAAGCTACCAACAGGTTTTTTTTACAGTAAATGGTCTACAGATAGAAGAGATGTAATACACCTAATCTCAACATTAATTTCTGTTTTACAATCGGTGGTATTTAGCCTGCTGATTTTTATTTCTGTTGGGTTGACAGTTCTGTTTGGCCGCAACAAATACTAGATATGATTTTGAACAACTGTGTTCAGATGAAATTTATGTTGGTAACCCTTTTATGGAGTATGCTACTTGAATGATTATGACAAAATCGTAATTATTTTGGAAATTATTGAGTTAATAAATTTGTGTATGTATCTATCAAGTTGGGGGCCTAAATAGTGTAGATTAATGATAGTTCAATAATAATTTTCTGTTTGTAGAGATTTTAAGAAAACTGTTTCCTCAGTATAGTGGCATCTTCCTTCATGCTCTCCTATTTATTCAAATAAGATATGTCAAGGGAAGACATCTAGAAATACCCATGAAACCCGACCCATAAATAACCATAATACCTATAATGACTCTTGAACTTTGTAACTGGCTATCTATGTTAAAACAGATGATAGAATGGACTTAGCTTTGTCCATTTTATTCTATAATATCCTGCTTAGGTGCTTGGCCTATGGAGATCCTAGAAAAACAGTACTATGATACTAGCTGCTGATTATTCTTGTAAGTGGTTTTCAATTTTCCTTCTGTTTTTTCTTTCAGTGATCAGTAATGAACTAGATCTTGAGGACATGTCTACTGAAAATGCAGCCAATCAACAATATCCTACTTTGTTGAATCGAAGATGGCGGTCGATGGATTCAATCAAATGTAAGAAAATTAAAAGTCGTTTCATTACGATCAAAAGTAGCTTTTATTGTTCATTAAAAATGTGAACTACCTAAATTTCGCCAATATTGAAGGATGTATGGCAAATAAATTTTCCTTCCATTTTTAAAATAAAGTTGAATATAGAACTAACATAAGTTTGGAGAAAATGCTCTTAGTACCACAGATTTTGAACAAATTTCTGTCTCTCTGTTGTCATAAGTAGTTTGTATGTAATAATGAAAAAAGAAAAAAACTGGGCCTACACTATTCCATTTTTATCTCATAATAAAGAATGATGTTTTTATTTTTCTACAGTTAAGACACGTTCATTAAAGTTGATATTCTCTTGAAAAGGTTGTTTCAAAGCGAACCATTAGTTTTCCTTCGCTTCTGATTAAGTTTGTTTGAAAGATTTCCGAGCAAAACTCTAGCACCCATTGCTTATGTTGTACCTTTGTCAATTTTCTTTTAGCTCCCAATGTGAGTGCATTCTGTGATTCTGAATGCCCTACACGGTCACCATCTCCTGCTCCATCTAGTGGAATGGAAAGTAATTCTTTCAAGGAGTCACCCATGCAAATAGACGTTCTCAGTTCAGAAAGTACCTCCATAGGTAATACCCAACATTTGAATGATATTTTCCTGTATTGGTTTAGTCATTGATGGGTTGCTGCAGTAAAATAGCGGTTGTGCTATGAAATGTTTACTGAATAAATATATCAGAGTTGAATTAATTGTCACGTTATGGGAATTGCACAACAGATTGTTATATTGGTTAAACACCCTAGAAGTAAAGGTGCTCAAACTGAGAGATCTTCAGTAGAGGTCTGAGCAGTTCTACAAAGTCGATGAATGTCATGATTTTTGCCCAGATGTCAGTTGTAATACATGGCCAGCTCAGTATACCTGTCTTTATGTAGGTTTGTGTTAACAGGAATAAATGAATAATAAAAAATAAGATTTTCAACAACATCAGTTAGTAAATTTGTGGAAATAAAATTTACATTTACCTGTTGAAATTACATGTTGGAACTCATGATTGATCCACCTCCTCTGAATAATGTACTATCATTATTTTGAACAATGCTGCTTTCAGGGACAGTTCGCTCTATTCTTCTTGCTCAGCTTGGCCATTTAACCTTCCTGCTCAGTAGTTGTCTTAGGTGCCAACATTCAGCAAGTTGTGCATGAACCTCAACTGCAAATGATTGTACAGTGGTCTATTATTCCATTGCTTTCATCATGATTTGAAAGGCCGTCCACTTAATATAATAACAAATCAAAACTTTTATGAACGTTTCCACGTATTGTTAACTAAGGGCCAAGCCTTTGACAACTATCCTAATTTAAAATATTTTCATTTTTCCCAATCACTTATACATAGTAAAATTAATTGCCAGATGATACAGCTAAAGAAAATTTTTGATGAGCTTTCCTATGAGAGTAGAATGATTTTTATAGCTCTTGCCAAACTTTGGAAAATCTCAAAAAATTCGCATAAAAACTGTGATAATTCGAGAACCATTGAAGCTATTGGCTCCGTTGAGGCATCATTTGATTTATTGTCAAAAATCTATATAAATTGATATCACACACACCAACGTTTGAAAAATGCGAAAATTCTCTCCCCTTGAAACCCTCAAAAGTAGCCTTAAAAACTGTGGTAGCCGTTTGGCTAAAGAATTGAGCCATTTTCAGACCAAGAATGATTTTTGGTGAAACTTTCAGGTATTAAGCTATTATAGTTTTCTCAGACAAGTGTTGACCGTGTAAGGGGTACGGCGGATAGCCAGCTTTTTTTTTAATGGGATATTCGGATTCTGCATGCCTTGAAATGTGAAACACCAAATATTGAGGGGGTTAGAGATTTTTCTTTCGTCAGCGATTCCTGTCCGATAACCCAAATTGGGATTTAAAAAAAAAAGTATTGGTAAAGTGTTTCTGCCAGTATTGCAACTGTATTCCGATTTTATGTTATTGTATTGATTTGTCTTTATTATATAAATAATTAAATTAATAAACAATTTTAACTTTAGAACCTCCATCTGATGGTAAATCTGTAATGGGCGGTGGGACTGTGAGAGGATGGCTGCCTGATGTTGCTGCTGTTCTCTGGGTTAGGATGCTTGGTGCTCTTGGAGATGTGAATAAAATTCAGGATCCTCATTTGCACGCAGAAATCTTCCATTTTCTCATAGATCTCTACGAAATCCTTGTTAAGGTGAAGAAATTTGTTATTCTGTATTTCCAATGATTTATCTGCATCAATATGGTGTAGAAAAGATACAGCAGGTGTAATAATACTGTTTAATATTTTGTCAGTATATACTTTTTCAGTTGAGTTCTGAGCACAAACTAATTTATTTTTATAATTTTCTAAATTGCAACCTAGATAGGTTACTAGGCTTACTTAGATAGGTTATCAACATGGAGAATAATATTACACTATCAGGGGGTATTATATCAAGTTGTTTTGTACTGTTGCCATTGTGGTTTTTTTAAAATTAGCATTACATTATGGTTGTTAAGGGTTTTAATTGAAAATAAGATATATGGCTTCTTCCTCAGTTATGTTAGAGTAGATTGAGAATTCTGTACCAAGTTGAATGATATGTTTTCTCCTGACGTTACTAGCTTTCAAGCTTCATCGTGGAGATGGCTGCAGAATTTCTAATTTCCATGTTTGCTATCTAGTGCCTACTCAATTTTCACAACTCTCGCCCTTATTCACAAAGAATTTATTGAACCTTGATGCAATCCGAAGGTGGAAGGAAGCACACAGAATATGTCCTAGGTTTTGGAGATCACCGTTTTACAAGCTTTAAAACTCCAGCAAAGCAACTTCTTCTAGGCCTTGCTGAGCAACCTGACAATTTTACCAGTAGTCTTCTTCAGTGAAAATCATCCTTCACAACCTAGTTTTATTCCTCTCTATGTTAAACACGATTTTTTTTTTTTACTTATAGATTAGACAAAATCAAGGAATACCGGGTGATTCCCAAGCAACGCCTCCACCTCCAGAACTGGTTCCACCCTCCACAATATTCTCTCCTTGGTGCTTCCAGGTTGGTAGTTTTTGTACTCCAATGCCTAATTTATCTTGCTTTAGTTATCCTTCATATTGACCCCATTGTCTTCTATGTTGTGTGGATTGATTCTCTTTGCTAATTCTCCCAGTGAGAGCCCTAAAAAGATAAATGAATATATGTGTCTTTATTGCTGGTGTGCTTCACTTATAAATCTTATTACAAAATGCTGAAGCTTAGTCTAGTTGACCTATTGATTAATTTAATATGTTTTTGATTCATGTGTGGTATCTTTAAATTTGCAGGCACTAAATTTACCCGATAGCCATCATAAAGGGAAACTGTTTGCCTACAAGTTACTTTGCAACATGACTGTCATGGTTCACGATGTGCCTCTTCATCCTAAACATTTATCACTATTCTACTCAGCTCTACACAGAGGTCTCCTATCAAATGATCAGGTGTGTTGAGTTTTTTGTTACTTTCATTAACTTATGTTTTAGAAATATTAGGGCTTGAGGATGAATAGAACAATGTACCACAGTTCCTCCATATAATTTAAATGCTCATATGCTTCTGTAGTTATCTATAATTGTAGGCAATAGGGTTGCACTTGTAAACACTATGTTGGCCTCCACAGATATATGCTAGTAGTTTATATAGAGGCAGATGGGAACTAGGTTTGAAAATAACTTCCATGACACTAATTTTGATTGTGTGTATTCATTTTTATTATTATTTTTTTTAAAGCATTTTTATGTGATTCTTGGTGCTTAGGTATTATTGTAAGGTTGATGTTGTTAATACTTTTGAGTTTCCTTTTATACACTGGTTGGATTGGAACTTGTCATTTGACAATTTATTTTGAGTATTGTTCTGGGGTATTAATCCCAACTGGCATTTGAAAATAATAATTTCTCCTTTTGGTTGTCACTTCTATCTTATGACGATTTGAGATTGCTCCCTCCCATCTGGCCACTCGCTCTCAGAATTTTAATTTTCACTCCTGGCCAATTATTTTTGCTCCTTTAGGCATCCTCAGGGAAAAGTAGAACGATTGGATTTCAATAAATAAACTAAAAAATGCTGACAACCGCTTTAACCATGTTAATATTGTGTGCTATTTGTCTTCTCTTATTTTACAGAGCATTGTGAATGCAATAATAAAAAATTGCGGCCCTCGATTTTTCTCTCTTCAACTTCCTGGATACACCCTTTTACTAATGGATTTCATTCACGCCATCGATTCTATTGTCTCCTGCCAGGAAATAAAAAATGTCAGTTGTTCAGATTACTTATTGTCACTGAATTGTGCACCAGTGTGTGTATGCATTTATTATTAAAAACTTCGTGGAATTGCCTTTTCATGAGCTATCTTTAATGATAGAGAATTACTTAGATTCATGGTTTTTCTTCATTTTCAGACTCCACGAACAGAAGCTGTTGCTATTCTGGGCACAATACTATCATTCCTCGTCACTTGCTATCCCTGCCAGTTCTGGAGCCAATCGCTGAAGAGATGGTTTCTTCATATGTTCCCAATATCAGGGTACAGTCTCATAGAAGGATTTTTATATATTCTTTGGATTTAAGTTAGTTGATAAACATTTTTCATCAGCACATTCAGTGCGGTTTTCCTGAATCTGGCATCTTGCCAACTATTCGTCCGTGGCATATCTGAGCCACCGGGCATTTTTGTTATTGGCCAGTCTAAGGGTCGCACACTTATATTGACTCTGTTTTAATCTTCAAGGGATTCACAGTCTCTGCAATGTAAATTTATCTTCAGTTTAATTTTTACAGCTGGTCCAAATTGATGATCCAGAGTGAACCCGTGAATGCATTAAGATAGTTGTATATTGTCTTTCTCTACACGATAACTCCTGTTTTGCATATGAGATCAATTAATTTAGAATTGAGGGCCAACATTGTTTTGTTCCAAGTCCCCAAAGCAATTGAAGCCCTCTTTTCTTTCGGGGGGTGCAATTTTTATAATCTTAAATTAAAAAGTCCACTTTCATTTTGCGTTTCAAAACCTCTTGAAGAATAAATGAAGAATCACTAGAACTAGACCTTCGAGGTTGACAAAAACTGTCAAGGTTCAATGATATCGAGCTTTGAAACTTCAATTTGAACCAAGGTATATTTGGTAAATAATATGCACTGAAAATATATTTATGCATAGTTAGCAGTTTCTGAAATAACTGAAGTTGATAAGAGTCACAATTGGAGGACTTCAAAGTTATCTTGTTAAATAATGCTGAACGTTCTCAAATTACTTTACTTGTATTCTTTTTAGGATCAAGCTCTACAAATCATCCTTAAAGCTGGGAAGTCGGAAATAGCTGGGGTAGCTCGTTGTATAGCATTATCTAACCTGGGCCTGTTCCTCTATCAAGAACTCAGCAAAGATTCAAAACATCCTAAGATCAAAGAAGCTATCAACACGTTGCTGCTGGCACTTAGGGTAAGCATGACATTAAATTTTTCTGGAATCTAAAGAAATAACTTCATTTGAGTTCAAAAGTATTTTACTTGTGTCTTTCTATTATTAATTTCAGTTTAATCACAAGACGGTTGCGCAATCAGCATCTGATATTTTACTGCTGTTGTGTGATCGTTCAGAAGCACTCTTAAAGAGCTATCCTGAAATTCACCAAGGATTGTTGAGGTAAGAATAATTTCCTAAATGCTGCTACTTTTGTAATCTCACAATATAGCTCACTATTTCAGTTCTATTCATCTTGAGTACTACTGCGTCATACGACTACGTTATTACTTTATAGAACTACTGTGTCTATTGAGAAGTTCACAACACTGTTATTCGATTCAGGGCACATCAGTATCCTTGTATCGTTAATTGAAAATATTATTTACTGAGGGCCGGTTAGCAAAAAAATTGTTTCTTCAAGTCACAGCAAAAGGTTGCAAGAAAGGCAACTATTAATTTTCCACTTTCTAACTCCTATTAGTCCTTAACAACCATGTTTGAGTTAAGCTAACTAAAGATGGTGGAACTGGCCCTGAATAATAGACAAACCAAAATATAATAATTGTTTTAAATTGAAAAATTAAAAATTTGATCAAATACCTACAGATAATGCAAAATTTGAACAATAACCTTTGGTCATAGAAAACAATTTACATTTAAAATGTTCATTGTTCCGTTTTGTTAGCTTTCTGACTAATCCAACTCAACCTTCTCTGGAGTGAAATGTAGTAGATTCCTTCAGTCTGCCTACAAGTATAATGCCCGTTAATTGTTGTTGTTAATAGTAATCTAGGGTACAGGAAGAAATATTGTTTTTTAAACTCATTTCATTCAAATATGAATGTTCCCTTAGGTCCTTGTCGGCACTCTTTCCCATCTAATGCCAGTTGGTGACAGTGACAAACGGCTTCTGACATCTCTGGTTTTCTGCCTTGGAGAATGGACTATGAATTTGCCCATCCCACGACTGATCGAACCGCACAATGGAACATGTCTGCTTAGCAACGTATTCAGGGTGAGAGTGGCTGAATCAATGTGATTATCATCATCATTCAACTTGTGACTGTTAAAAAGGCCTTGTATCATTGGTATTCAAAAGATTGTGTACGTCTGGGTTATTGATCTCTAAATCATTAGACCGATTGTGTTACCTAGAATCATTGACATACAGGAAATATTATGGAGGAACTGATCAGTGTTTCTTGTGTCAGTTTAGAAGGCTGATTCAGGTACCTACGTAACAATAACTTGAATAGCATCCTCTGCCTTGTTGTTGCACAATGATGGATTTCTTACAGGTTCTTGAAGATTTAAACGAGGGTGGGAAAGGTCGAGGCGTTCAAGTTGGTTCATTCCATCCAGATTTAGTTCAAGAGTTCAACCCAAATGTTCTGTTAGATGATCTGAAGCAGCAGGACCTACACAGGCCCGCAGATTACAGTTTCCTACCAGTCCAGCTGCCCCAGCTCATCTCATCTCTCCAGCGCATTCGATTCAGTTAGCTGCTAAACTGGTAAGTTTGGAGGCTCTCGCTCAAAGTTATAATGGTCGATGGGCATGAAACTGAAGAGGATTTTTCCCTTTAAAAACTTGCTCCAATGTGAAAAAAATTGTGCTGGCACAAGCGTATGTTATATTGATTCACAGACAATCTTAATTGATTGAACACAATAAACCATGGATCAGAATTTAATTGAGAAAAAATTTCTCTGTTTGAGAAGCATTCCTAAATCTTCAGATTATGTTGCACTCTAGCATGAGATTGTTTCATTATAATTTGAATTGGGACGAAGCCCTCTATGAATCATGGACTTGATGGGCATTCCTTTTGGGGCTAGCCTTGTACTTGGCCTCATTATGAATATGTTTGTTGGCCGTTCCTATACACAACAACTCAACAAAGTAACAAAAAACGACTTAGAACCTACCTTGCTATCTATATCTAACTGCAACAACGCAAAAAAAAAGAAGAGATATGCCTGTGCTGAAACATGTTAGATTTCCCCAAGTTACAAAAAGAGAAAGGGAAATTTGTTTGCAAAATTACTACTGACTGCTAATCATCTGGTCTTCTCTGGGAATCTTCCCAACCAACCATGATAATCATATTATGAATGATGAATGTACATGTAGTTCTCAACATTTTCCTTACTTAATTTTTGAAAAAAATCATAGTTTCAAGATTACAAAATAATTCAAAACTGTTTCTTGTTCATTTAAATTCATAAGTCGTTCTTTCTTCATTCCACCCTCTTTCTACAGTTTGCCTCGAACCTTCGTCGAGTGTACATCGTTCACCCAGTTTCTGTGCTGTTTTTCAGTTTTAACAATATTAATAGAGGTACAGTCGTTTTCAAAGTGTGCTAAAATGTCCAAGTGTCACAAGTGTTTCAAGGGTTACGCAAATAACCATTTCAGAATGGTTTGTAAAAAGTGCAAAGCTTCGTTTCATCTCCCTTGCGTGAACATAGCCAAGGAGGACTATGAGTTCTTTCGTGAGGAGGGGAGTATCTGGTTGTGTGCTAATTGTCAATCAGAACGTCGTTCATCTCGTCAGGATGACAGTCAATCTGTCCAGTCGTCGCCTGCACCAGGTAGCACGAATGAAACCAGCCAGTCTCCTTCTCTCTATAAGCTTGTGGAAGAGTTCAGATTAGAGATGAGAAATATGAGCGAGTCCTTCGTGAAAAAACTAGAAGAGCATACTACGGAGATTAAGGATCTCAGTACACACCTTTCGACGTACTCTGATCTCATCAAAGAGAACACAGACGCTATCGGCGGTCTGCGAGCAGAATTGTCATCTCTGGCTGGCACGTTTTCGGACCTTGAGGCTCGCAATCTTTCACTTGAGAGGAGGTAGTGGAACTTGAAACAAGGATAGTCGATGCTGAACAGAGTTCGCTAAATAACTGCGTCGAAATAAATGGAATTCCGTCGATTCAGGGTGAAAATATTCTGAACGTGATAAAGGAATTAGGTTCGACTGTGAACTTCGTGCTACAAGATGCGATGATCAACAATTGTTATCGCCGTCCCCCTCCAAGACGTGGAGATCAGCCGGGCAGTGTTTTCGTTTCGTTTGTTAGTAAACTAACAAAGGATGCCTTCATTCGGGCTGCACGTCATAATCGTGAATTGAATTCGAGCGATTTAGGGCTACAAGAGAGCCGAATCTACGTCAACACCAGTCTGACGCTGGCTAAGCGTCAGCTTCTCAACAACGTAAAACGATTTAAGCGAGAAAATAACTTCAAATTCGTCTGGGTTACGTCGAACGGTCGCATCATGCTGAGGCAGTGTGAGAATTCCCAGGCGTTTGAGATCAGGTGCAAGGATGATCTTCGGAAGAACGAACTTCTTAAAACTGGAAACCCAAAAAACGGCCGAGCTGCGCCGTCCACCTAAGCGGTTCCGACGGTGCTTTCCTACTAAAAATGCAGTTTACGCCTGCAAGAAGTATTTCTTTTATTTACAATTTAAATCCTTACTCGTTTTTTTTCAACTTTCTTTCTTGTCTTTTATATCGCGTGTATCTCCCAAACGAATATCTGATGAGTTTCGCTTCGGGTCAGTGTTCTATATCTGTTCATTGCTTTCTATTCCTCATAAATTATGGGTGCTAACTCTTATGTGTCAAATATGTTGGTATCGTGTTCTAAGAATTTAAAGCTGGGGCACATGAA